>LPNX010202830.1:251607-284992 GCA_001517045.1 Pseudotsuga menziesii
AATAATGACACTATATTCAACAACATTGTTGGAAGATGGCCGTAGACATACACCTCCTGAAGACAGTACTTGACCCATAGGAGTATAAATCACCCAAGCAGCTGAGGATGAGTGCTGAGTGTGACGGATTGCACCATCCGCGAATCCTATGTAGGTGGAAGATTCCATTGACATCTGCCACAAGAAATGGAAACTAATCACAAACCCGATCATGATAAATAAGACCTAACTATGCAAAAAAGCTGTACAATAATATACAACAAGCAGCCTTGGCTAAAGATCATGCATAGTATTTGTTGAGATAGAGCCCATTTCTAGGCTCCGCCAAGGCCGTCCCTTCGTAATCCACTAACTCATAGGCACCCTTCTCTAATACACGCTTGACCACGTAAGGACCACGCCACATAGGATTTAACTTCCCTGCCCCCAAGGGTTCTTTCGATTGATCCCACAAAAGGACCAAGTCTCCCTCACTAAACACTCTTGGATGGATAGACTTATCGTATTGGGCCTTTACGCGACACTTATTAACGTCTAGAGTCACCAAGGCATCTCTACGCTGCTCATCGAGTTGCTCAAGGTGAACCAAATGCTCCTCCAAAGGTGAAGTGTCTGGTAAGAGTTCCATGGTTAAATTCAACGAAGGAATCTCACATTCAATCGGCAATATCTACTCCACTCCATGTACAAGCTGATATGGAGAAAAACCAGTGGCAGTCTTAATCGCGGTTCGATATGCCCACAAAGTAGGGTATAACATAATATGCCAATTCATTTTGATTTACGCGATGGTTCGTTGGAGAATGGACTTAAGTGATTTATTCACTGCTTCAACCTATCCATTCACTTGAGGATAGTAAGAAGAGGAGTGCTCTTGCTTATACCCTAACTTGGATGCCAACTTTTCCATCATACGGTTCTGAAAGTGTGAGCCATGGTCAGTGACAAGCTCTCTTAGAATCCCGAACCGAGTAATGATTTGGTTGAATACGAAGTGAGCGGCTATCTCACCGTCAGATTTTACTGTAGGCATTGCCTCAGCCCATTTCGTGAAGTAATCAACAACCACTATGATATGATGGTGCCCCCCAGCCGAAGCTGGGTTGCAGTCCATAAAATTGAGCCCCCATTTGGTGAAGGTATCGGTGGTGATAATAGGGTGTAACGGGGCAGGTTTCGAGCTCATATTACGTGCAAACACCTGGCAAGGGTGGCACCTCTTGACCGCTTCAATACAATCCTTGAAGATCGACGGCCAGAAATAACCCGCTCTCAAAATCTTTTGAGCTGTGAAAGCCCAGATAAATGACCACCACACGCCCCTCCGTGGCAATCATTAAGCACTACGTCAGCCTCATCATGAGTTAAACAACGTTGTAAAAGGGAATATACTCCACGGCGGTACAAATTATTGTCCACTATGAGGTAGTTCTTAGAGACGTGACGTAATCGTTGTCGTTCATCTCGCGAGAGGTGAGTAGGGGTCCTCTGTGTTTGTAGATATACTATGATATCCCCATACCATGGGTCAGCCGTTGAGATTAAGAAAATGTGTTCATCAACGAACGTATCTTCACATACCAACTCCTCGGCCTCGCTCGGAAAATCCAATATGAGCTCTGCAAATATTAAAGATTTCTTCGATTTTGCCGAAACAAATTCGAGATCAAACTCTTGCAGGATGACAATCCATTTATTATACTTTCCCCCAATCATCCTACGTGTGAGGACGAATTGAAATGGATTGACATGGGCCACAACCAAGGTCTGGCGAAGGAGAATATAATGTCTCAAACACTGCACCGCATGTACGGTAGCTAAAGCAAGCTTCTCGACATGAGAATACCGAATCTCTGCGTCAATAAGGTTTTGGCTCAGATAATATATGACATGCTCCTGGAGCTCCTCATCCTCTTGAACCAAAACCATACCAATCGTCTCTAAAGACGCGGCCACATATAATAGGAAATCACGGCTATAATCCGGAGGACTAATCACCAGGGCTGATGCTAGGGCTCGCTTAAGTGCATCGAAGGACTTATGGGCTTGCTCATCCCACTCAAAGGGAGTATCCTTCTTCAGGAGATGCATGAAACCTCTAGTCAAATTGGCAAAGTTGACAACAAACCTTCGTAAGAAGTTTTCCATGCCTTGCAAACACTGAAGATGACGAATATTGTGCGGGGGAGACAATTGAAGTATTGCCTCAACCTTCAAAGGGTCGACTCTTATACCCTCTTTCGAAACGATGAATCCTAAAAAATGACCTGACTTCACGCAAAAGATGCACTTATGAGGGTTTAATCTAACAGCATAGTGGCAGCACCTTTCGAACACCAATCTCAAGTGATAAGAATGACGCATCCTCATGCAAGAATGAGCAGCGAGGTCATCCAAAAATACTTCAATAATAGACTTGAGATCGTGGAAGATCAAGGTCATCGCCCGCTAAAATGTAGCTCCGGCGTTTTTAAGGCCGAAAGGCATTTTTCGATACGCAAATGTTCCCCAAGGACAAATAAATGCGGTCTTGTGTTGGTCCTCGGGTTTAATTTGGATCTGATTATACCCGGAAAAGCCGTCCATAAAGGAGAACACCTCGCTACCCGCACACTCATCCAAAATCTGATCTATAAACGGTGTGGGGAAGTTATCCTTAGGACAGGCATGATTTAAATCACGGAAATCAGTGCATATACGGATCGCTCCCTACTTCTTATCCACCAGAATGGGCTTTGAAACCCACTCCGTCAAGGGAACGAGATAGATGAAACCAGCTTTCAATAGCTTCTCTATCTATGCCTTTATGGCGGGCGCTTTCCTAGGATTAACTGCGTGTAACCGCTGTCGAACAGGCTTAGCGTTGGGGTAAGTCTTAATCTCATGTTCGACGATTCAAGGGTCAATCCCTGGCATCTCATCGTAAGACCAAGCAAAAATATCACGGAATTCCTTGAATAGCTCGGTATACTCCAGAATCTCATCTTGGGAACAATCCGCCCCAATGTAGACATTCTCAATTGTACCAGGATTGCGAGAAATGTTGATAGGAATAGTTGACGATATGTTCGCCATGTTTCCATCAGCCATCGGACCAGGAGAGCTTAATGGAATCATAGGTCTACCAACTTTCTGACTAAGAATATCCCTATAATCCTCATGCTCCAAATGGTCAAGCTCTGGAAGGAAGTATGATCTATGATGAAGTTCCTCCCATGGTGGCTCAACTCCCGACATGGCCTCGATAATCGCTTCATCTGAAGGGAAAACCGTATCAAGGTAGTTGTGGGCATGAGAAGACTGTACTGCCCATGCCGTCAGCACATAGGGGTCTTTCTCCTCCGTCCGCGAAGAGGAAGAACAAGGCTCTGCAGCAGACTTGAGATTATCTTGGTAAGCTATCATAACTGCAAGCAACGACACGCTCATCTCGATGGCCTCACTCGAAGGACTCGGTGAAGGAAGAATCCAACGATCTCCCATATGACTTGTGGGAAAAGGCACCGATCTCATAGACGTCGAAGCACCATCGAAACTAGATCCTATCATGAGGATGGGTGCAGGACAACTAAAGGTTCCCATGAGGGATGGATACATGCCTACACCCACACTCCCAGTTGTCGGCTGGGAATGTTCAACTTTCGGAACCGAAGCTCCCGAAGATGCAGTAATAGGTGGATTCTTGAATTCCATTTGATCAATCGTTACAATATTCCCGTTATGTGGAAAGCATACAACACGAAACACGGAAGATGCAACGGCTTGCATACTATACATCCAGTTCCTTCCCAGTAAGAGATTGTAGTCAAGGGGTGCATCAACCACCTCAACCTCTAGAGTGTTCCTTCCCCAGTGGAGTCGCCAATTCTGTTACGGAGAGAAATTCCTATGGCTTGCGGTACCACAATAGACAGCTAGACTCCAGAAATCAATCTTTCCCAATATGCAATAGAAATAAAATGTCTAACACTAAAGGATTGAACCTCGTACCTTATTCCGGATGGTTGAAGTAGATCCCCGTTGAGCTTTCCAATCTTTAGCTTGAATTGATAAAATACTTTCTCAACAACAAGTAAACAATACAAGCATACTATATATCATGGTGTTAGATCTATTCTAGCATATATAATCAATAATGTAAAAGCATTTGACATATTCCAATGGATACAATATTCATTCAAATACACATTACTGGACAGGAAAAGATATTTCTATTAATATGAATCAGAGATTACAAGTGACAACCTCTGATGGCACGTCTGCGAATCGAAGAAACTGAATCCCCCACTTGGGCCTCCACCACCTCAATCCTCCATCACTCAGATAGCAAGCTCACTAGCAAAAGGCAAGCTTGGGAAGAACACAACAATGCTCCAAGGGACAAAGGGATGCAGACTCAAGCATAAGTTCTGGCAACAATGGACTATAGTTTCGTTACTCTCAATTCTCTCTTATGCTTTCAATGTCTCAAGGGGTTCCTTATATAGCTTTTCAAAGGGATACTGAAAGGTCGAATCCGTGCGATCTCAAGGCATATGGAAGGCCAGGAGTCATATGAGTCGGATCCAAGTCAAGGAAAACTCCAAAAGGATTTGGATTATGCACACATCCCGATGTACGCGACTATAGGGGTCATATCCGCGTATGTACGCAGTTATCGGGGTAAAATCCACATATATCACTTTTCTTATGTTTTTAGGGATGATCAAGGACACATCAAAAGACAAAAAGTAGTCCATAGGGGCTAATGAGTCTGCTGCGGGACAGGGGAAGGCCATACAATGTGTGATTCACCTAGTGTGGTGAAATCCGCTATAACACCCTATGCTTACATTCCATTACTTCATTCCTTAACCGTCCTAAAGTATAAGGATGAGAAACCCTAGTCATCTGAAGAGCATGGGCCCCTTGGATATGCATATAAGGAACCATATTATCTCCTAAACAACAAGAACACAACCAAAGCCACTCACTAGCAAGGAATCCAATATTGCAATGATAGTGGATCAAATTTTATATCATGAATGAGATAATACCACCATGCTGAAAAACATAATACTATGAACTTAATATAAATTGGTGTACTTTTCCTCATATGCATATTTATCATCCCCTACACACCCTTGCAATTGCACCATGTGGAATTCTTTATAACACTTCCATATAATCACCAACTTTTTATACTTTTCTTCATCTAGTAGGCCTTCAATAACCTACAAGCACAACATTTGATTGTACATGATACTCTACTTAATTTTCTACTAAAATTGCATAAAAATAAGAGTGAATTTCACTCTTGTGCCATCATAAGCTCATCACTTATTGTTAGTTAAGACCCACATTAAAAATATTGGATATGCTAACATAATTATTAAACCTTCAAAATACACTCATCCGAATGAGGAACTTGTCTTATGTGAATCCATCTGATTTCCCATAGTTAATATCATTGTACTCTTGGCCTTTATGATGGTATGGTTCCCCGATCTTACATGGAACACCAATTTTCTCCATCTCCTCCCAAATTTGAAAAAATTCCGTTTCCTCAATCGCTCTAGTTGGATGAACGTTGTCGTAATCTTGTGCAATTTTTAGAATCTCACGAAACATGTTCAAAATAGTTCTAATTTTGAGATGGCAAACACAATATCCAAGGTTGGACATTGAGCTAGGAGTCAGCTATAATAAGTTGGCAACACATGTTTCACTAGGTACGAGTTAGTTAAATAATAATAATTTCCATTTATAGTAAAGAGATAATTTTGTAAAAATGTACCTTTTGATCGTTTGTTCTATTCATGAGATACTTTTTGATAATATTCAATTCTATGCTGCATAAGGCTGGTTGAATGTCTATAATACACTCATCCAACTTTTCTTCCCATCCTTCAATGCTTTGTTCCAAAGCAGGATTCAATTCCTAAAGTTTTAACACAAAGTAATATTAAGAAATTCATGGAAAGATATCATCAAAAATCAATAAACTTTTAATAAATATGTAAAACGTATTATGAGCAAGTTCGATGACATTGCATAAAACTTGGAAATGCTACGAATAGTATCCCCATCTTGAATTTTGATTTTATCTGTAACCATGTGTATAGATTTTTTATGGAATATGCACCAAGGAAAAAAATTATTCCCCATTAAAGAAACATTATTATTGCATACTAAACTGCATATGGACACTAGATCATGGCATTCGAACAAATTCACTTCCACTACCCTTCCATCTGGCATTAGGATCCTGTCTTGTGAGAGTTTGTTTATCTGATTCATTTAGTTATCCTGATTTGTAGGATCAATAGTATCTGCTAAAACTTGTTTATATTCTTCCTTTCCATCCCATTTTCCAAGGCTTACACAAGACATCAAGCCACTATCTTCTAGTAACTCAAATAATATCTCACATACCTTCCCACCTCGATCATAATGTACACGAGAATCAATACCAAGTTTGAAAGCAACTTCAATGACTCTACTTCCATTCCTCTTTTCATAGGACTCAACCATAAAGGAAGCATATGAATTTACTTGCTTCACTCTAACTCCATATGTGAGACCATCAGTTCTCTCCCAACCCATATCAATATACTCATCTTCTTTGCTCCACTTTTTCATCTCCTTGGAAATTGAAGTTGGAATAACCCCTTGAAATACACCATGACGGTCAATCCGCTTTATACATTGCAAAGCATTATGGCTCATACTTGATTCAATAGATACAGAAGCCATATTCCTAGGCATAAAATCATTACGGATCTCTTGCATAAAAATTGATCGAACTTTATGAAGCACTCCATCTAGGTGTTCAAGAACATCCTCAAATTTAGAATCTTCACCATAGTTTTGCTCATAAAGTACCCAATTCCAGAAATAATGTCATTTTCATCTACATCTTCAAGTGAATTCCCAGAGAACCATCTACCAATTTCCTTAAATTTTTTGTTCCCCTCATTTACTCTGCTGTTAAACCATCCAGAACGATTCTTAAGACTCAATAAGGATGTCCTTAAGCGGTTTCCTGCTGACCTTCTAGTTACAACATATGTAGTTTGTTCTATTGAACACCCTTCAGGAATTTGTATTGAAGCTTGTACATCTACAGAATTTTTATTTTTTGTAGGTGCATTTCTTTCCATTTTTCCTTCTGGCGTTTCTACTAAAGCTTCTACATCTACAGAATTTTGATTTTCTGCAGTTGCATTTCTATCCATTTGTCCTTTAGGCATTTGTACTGAAGCTTGTACATCTGCATAATTTTGATTTTCTGTAGTTTCATTTCTATCCATTTGTCCTTCAAGCATTTGTACTGAAGCCTGTACATTTGCAGAATTTTTATTTTCTATAGGTGCATTTCTATCCATTTGTCCTTTAGTCATTTCTACAGAAGCTTGTGCATCTGCAGAATTTTTATTTTTTGTAGGTGCATTTCTATCCATTTGTTCATGAAAGGTAGTTATTTCAACTATTTCATGACTTCTAGTTGTATTCAACTTCTCAAGGGATGCATGTTCAAATTGTTGTCCACTAGGTAGGATTACACTTTCATTCCCTTCAACCGTAACCGAAGAAAAATCCAACCTATGTTGTTGAGCAACCTAGCCTTCTATACTTTGATACAAATTATTTGTAATGGCAGCGTCATCAACACTTGATGTTTGAGGGACATTTTGGACCACATTATGTGAATCAGAGTTAATAGTATGGTTAAGAGTTATATCTTGTAAATTACCATTGCCATCAATTGTAATTGGAGTCAAAGGCTGCCTAGGTTGTTGACAAACATTGTTGTTTGTCACACATTACTTACATACATGACATCTAATTTCAACAATTGCTGCATGATTTCCTGTTGTTTGATGGAAATTCATAGTATTATTTTCTGGCATGGAGTTCTGATCGGTAAGTACTTGAAATTGTTGACGAACATCATGAATAGCAGCTCTTTTACCCCACGGGAGGAGGAAACATATATTATCCAACTTAAGCCACGTAAAAATACCAAAGGATGGAACATATGCTTGCATTTGTAATGTACAAAAATATATATAATAAATAATCACTAAATAACTATTATAGAATTAATAATAACTATTAAATATCAATATTAATTATTAATATTAATACATATTGATATTAATAATTAATAATTAATAAATAGTTATTATCAAACAATTCTAAAATGATGAATAGTACAAGAACATGGGAGGAGGAAACATATATTACCCAACTTAAACCATGTAAAAATACCTAACGATGGAACATATGCTTGCATTTGTAATGAACAAAAATATATATAATAAATAATCACTAAATTACTATTATATAATTAATAATAACTATTAAATATCAATATTAATTATTAATATTAATACATATTGATATTAATAATTAATAATTAATAAATAGTTATTATCAAACAATTCTAAAATGATACATCCTTTCATGGATAGTATCCAAAGTTTCTTTACGATTAATATATATATGGCACTCACTTTGTAATCTATCATCATATCTATTCTATCATCAATTTATATATTATTATGGCTTATTTAATATTCCAAGTCTTTTGGTAATATTATTTGTGTAAGCAAATAATTATTTGCTTCAAGTGGTATCAGAGCCTCATTGGCTAGATCCTAGCCTTTGGCCATATTTTTGGCTTTTAGCCATCACCCAGGGTTTCCTTGAATTTTTGGCCTTTGGTCATCTACAGGAAAAAGAAGAAAAAAAAACATTTACACGAAGAAGAAGAAAAATATATTTAAAAAAAAAGCATTCCGCTGCAAAATTAAAGAAGTGATAAAAAAATAAAAAAATAAAAATTTATTATATTAACAAAAGAAAAAGAAAAACGTAAAAAACAAGAAGAAAAAGGAAAAAAAAAAGATAAGAAAAAGAAAAGATAAAAGTACAAGGGAAAAAAATAGGGTAAAAGTGAAACCACACCTGGTTTCTTAAAGTGGGTTTGAGTTTGAATATAAAAGTGCAAAATAATTACTAGTAAATAGCAAGTGATATTTGAACTTAGGTGGGGAATGTAACACTCATTCCTCCCAACCACCCAATCTAATCACATTTTACAAAACTTAAGGGAAAAAAAAGATAAAAATGGTGCATAATAATTGCTACTAAAAAGCAAGTGAGATTTGAACTTAGGTGGGGAAGGTAACACTCATTCCTCCCAACCACCCAATCTACTGACATTTTTACAAACTATTGGAAAAAAATAAGGAGATATTGATTAAACTTCAAAGAAAACTCAAGAATATGGATTTTAATATTGAAAAGAAGCAAACTTTTCCTATCACCTTACAAAAAAATGTTTCAATATTATTTATAATTAAAGGGACACTTGCAGGGAAGGATATCACCATTTATATCGCACCTGCTGAAAGAAATAATTATATTAGTACTGAATTCGCTAACCATTTAGTGATTTTTGAGTCAAATATAAGGGAAGAGCTAGACTTTTTGGACAAAAAATGAACTGAAATAAGTGGCTTACAACTGAGTGTTGGAGATTATATGGTCAGATCGAAATTCATTGTTACTCCCTTATGGATCTTTGATGGTGACATAATTTTGGGTTTACCCCGGATAAAAACATTGGGGACTTTCATCTTAAATGCCGAAAAGAAGTTTCTGACATTTTCCTATAACCGGAAGAGAATCACATTTCAAGATATTACAATGAAGTCAGAAATAGAACCTCCAACATCTGAAGAATTCCAGGATATATCAGAGATGATTTAACAGGATAATCAGAAGTCAGAACAAAAGAAGGAGAAAGAAGTTAAAAAAATTGTCACTAGTAAGGATGAAGAAATCACTCGTTTGAAGAGTCATAGTCAAGAATTGATTGCACTGATTAAGAAATTAAAAAGGGAAAGCAGATTGCAAGAGGAAAGACAAAAGGAAGTGGATCTCCAAAATGATTTCAATAAGAAACTATTACAAAAAAATGAAGAAAATTCTGGCTAAAAAATTTTGAATCAAGGGTTGACTGAACAAATAAAAAAATTAAAAAATGAGAAGTTAAAAAAATCCTTAGATTTATTATCAATTAGTAAATCGTAAGAATCACAAACAATTAAAGTTGCTACATGGGTTCCATAAACGTCTCGAATACCTTATCGTCACCCAAATCACAGAAGTCGATACAACCAACATCAAATTAAAGCAGAAACAATGACTAACGCAATAGAGAAGTCATCAAAGGCTCAAATTCAAACATCAGAAAAGGGAAGCAATGCAAATCTCATCAAAGTTCAAAAGAACAATCTTACTATCACATCGCTACAAGAATCAACAGAAAATGGTTCCGAAAAACAATTACAAAAATCGTTAGAAGCACCAAAAGATGAAGTTCTAGTAAACACTTCACAGGAAATTCGAGTTCCTTATCACGATTCGAATCACAGGAGTCATTATGATAGACGAAAAAATCAAAAAGAAAATTACCAATATTATTCCTACAAAGAGAAAAGACAAAATCAATAACTCTTGACAATCGATCCACAAATAATTTCGTTAGGGTATATCTTGGATGGATGAATTCACAACTGACGCAACATTTCCACAAAATGTTTAAAATAAATTATCGTCTTATTTCGTCAAATGTTGCAACTACCAACACACAATGTCATGAGAAAGCGTTACGAGATAGAACAAGGGATAAAGTCTTCCATAATTGTGCTTTGAGGACAAAACAATTCTAAGGGAGAGGCAATGTAATGAACAAAAATATATATAATAAATAATCACTAAATAACTATTATATAATTAATAATAACTATTAAATATCAATATTAATTATTAATATTAATACATATTGATATTAATAATTAATAATTAATAATTAAATAAATAGTTATTAGTAAACAATTCTAAAATGACGCATCCTTTCATGGATAGTATCCAAAGTGCCTTTACGATCAATATATATATGGCACTCACTTTGTAATGTATCTTTATATCTATTCTATCATCAATTTATATATTATTATGGCTTATTTAATATTCCAAGTCTTTTGGTAATATTATTTGTGTAAGCGAATAATTATTCGCTTCAACATTTTAGTGGACTAAGCGGGCATTTCACATTTACAAGGAAGCCTTGCAATGTTTTTGCACAACAGAATTTGTTTTAGTCAAGATTAGAAAAATAGAAGTACAGGAAGGTGTAAAACAATAAAAAACATCATATCCAATTGAGATCACCCAAAAATACTAAAAAATGAGGGCTATGTGTGCATTTTACAGACCTAGTCAAATAAAGTTCAAAATAGAAAAATTACAATTTTCAAAACTTTACTGTACACAAAATAAACATATTTTAAAAATTATGAAGAATGTTTTTGTCCATATTATATATAGCTCCGGGTATATGGCTTTAGGTTTTGAAAATCACCTCTATAAACATTATGGCGGGTATTTTTCTAAGCCCATTTTTATAGATATACAATCTGCTTTTACAAAACAAAATTGTGAATTTAGACATTCTTTTCAATTATGACCATACTACTTATAAATTATGTTAATTCATACATGTATAATACATATAGTATTATATAAAAAGAATACTATCTTGAGGCTGTGGGCCCGCTACAAGATCCTCATGCAAATGTTATGAGACATATTTGGTCTTCATGCAAATATTATGAGACATATTTGGACATGTGTAAGAACATGGGAAGAAGAAACATATGTTCTCCAACTTAAGCCATTTAAAAATACCTAAGGATGGAACTTATGCTTGCATTTTAGTAGACTAAGTGGGAATTTCACATTTACAAGGAAGCCTTGCAATGTTTTTGCACAACAATCATGTTTTTAGCCACAATTAGAAAAATAGATGTACAGGAAGGTGTAAAACAATAAAAAACACCATATACAACTCAGATCACTCAAAAATACCAAACAATGAGGGCCAGCCATGCATTTTACAGACCTAGTCAAATAAAGGTCAAAACAGAAAAATTGCAATTTTCAAAACTTTACTGTAGACAAAATAAAAATATTTTAAAAATTGTGAAGGAGGTTTTTGTCCATAGTATATATAGCTCCAGGTATATGGAATTAGGTTTTTAAAATAACCTCTATAAACATTATGGCGGGAATTCTTATAAGCCCGTTTTTACAGATTTACACTCTACTTTTACAAAACAAAATTGTGAATTTAGACATTCTTTTTAATTATGACCATGCTACTTATGAATTATGATAATTCATACATGTATAATACATATAATATGACATAAATAGAATACTATCTTGAGGCCGTGGGCCCGCTACAAGATCCTAATGCAAATGTTATGAGACATATTTCAACATGTGTAAGAACATGGGAAGAAGAAACGTATATTCTCCAACTTAATCCACTTATGATTGCATTTTAGTGGACTAAGCGGGCATTTCACATTTACAAGGCAGCCTTACAATGTTTTTGCACAGCTGTCATGTTTTTAGCCAATATTAGAAAAATAGAAGTACAAAAAGGTGTAAAACAATAAAAAACACCATATCCAACTAATATCACTCAAAAATACTAAACAATGAGGTCTAGGCGTGCATTTTACAGACCTAGTCAAATAAAGTTCAAAACAAAAGAATTGCAATTTTCAAAACTTTACTGTACACAAAATAAACATATTTTAAAAATTGTGAAGGAGGTTTTTGTCCATAGTATATATAGCTCCAAGTATATGGCATTAGGTTTTTAAAATCACCTCTATAAAGATTATGGCAGGCAATTTTCTAAGCATATTTTTACAGATTTACACTCTGCTTTTACAAAAGTAATTTGTGAATTTGGACATTCTTTTCAATTATGACCATGCTAATTATAAATTATGATAATTCATACATGTATAATACATATAGTATGATATAAGTACGATACTATCCTGGTGTTGTGGGCCCAGGATGTGGCGTGCATTTTTGTAATGCTAGTTTTACAGATTTACACTCTGTTTCTTACATAACAACTCAAGATTTTACTGATTAATTTTGAATTTGACCAAGATACTTACAGATTATGAATATGTACATATTTAATGCATAAAATATTATACTCTTTACTATAATAAATTCATAATATATGAATGGTCAAATTTGTTGATTCATTTTAAGTCTAAAAATCTCCTTCTCTGTAAATATGACACTATAGACACTTTTGGAACCCAAATTGAAAACCTTTATGTAAAGGTGGTGGAAAATAGTAAACCACACCATTTCCAACTTAAATCACTAAAAATACTCAATAGTGACGGTTTGGCGGGCATTTTTATGAACATTGTAAGACTTGGTTCCAAACATAAAATTTGTTATTTTCTCAAATTAACTACGGGCAAATGAAACATAATTTTAGGAAACTGAAAGAGGTTTTTTTCAAACATATATCTATATTCAATCCCATGGTATTACTTTAAATTAATAATATATGTATGGATTGTGGCGTGCATTTAATTAAGCCCATTTTTGTAGATTAACACTTTGTTTTTTACAAATCAGGATTTTAGTGATTAATTTCAATTTCACCAAAATACTTACAAATTACGAATAAGTATATGTTTAATGCCTATACTATGATACTCTTTATTATGATAAATTCATGGTATCTTCATGGTCAAATTTGTTGATATAATCATTTTAAGACTAAAATTCCCATGCTTTGTAAAAATGCATACATCAGGCACTTTTTGAACCAAAAAAAAAAAAAAAAAACTAGTAGTAGAACATGGAAATATTTATAAATTCATGAAGATGATGTACAAAATCTAGTTTCAAAAACCAAGTGAAAGAAAAATTGAAAGACAAATTAAACAACAA
Organism: Pseudotsuga menziesii; assembly: GCA_001517045.1. Taxonomy (NCBI): domain Eukaryota; kingdom Viridiplantae; phylum Streptophyta; class Pinopsida; order Pinales; family Pinaceae; genus Pseudotsuga; species Pseudotsuga menziesii. Next base: position 265,444 of record LPNX010202830.1, read on the forward strand.
TGTCAAAAACCAAGTGAAAGACATATTGAACAGTAATGAAAAAAACACCTTCAAGACTATGGTAGACTGTAGAAATGACTTAACAACTTTCCCAAAATAGATAACAACTTCATTGCTGGATAAAAGGATGGGACTGGATGAAGTACAATGCAGGCGTACCTGAGTCAGAATAATATGATTTTGTGTGGATGAGTCAAGGTTGGTAGAATTCACGCCAAAGGAGTCTCATCGGGTAATGCTGCTTCTTATGCCAATTTAAAATTATGAAGGTATCCACAAGAAGTTTTTACATAATTATAATTATGTTATATGTTTTTCTGGTTATGTTGCAGGGTACTAGGCAGTACAAAACACCAGGTAGACCAAAACAAAACACATTGTTATAAAAATGACTCATTCAAATTCATGAGAAATGATTTCTTTTGAAAATACCTGCCATGCTCAATCAATCATGGATGCTCCATTGATTTCATTCCACCACGTAAATATAAAGGTGACTCATATCATAACTGCACCACCCATTCCTGGCATGTATTACACTTACAATACTGTTACTATCGGTGCTAATTTAATGCAATTTTAAATCTCCATATGCTTAACCTACGTTAAACTCACTGTGGGTTGGAAATCTCGATTGGGTGACTATGCTTGCTTTCAAAAACGACCAGTTAACTTATATTTTTGATCGAAAATTGTCTCGATTTCATTTTTTCGGGATCAAATATTTTTGGTGAGTAGACTCATTTAACTACTTTATAATAAAAAAATAATATTTTCAATAGCATGTGAGCAATTCTAGCCAATTGAAAAAAGCATCTTTTGATATTCCTCGATTAACATTCTTAATGATTTAGGATACACGCTAGTGTATGATAGTTTGTTATGAAGCCTTTTGTCGATCCTTCTCAACGAGCTGGTGAAAACCTGCAACAAAGTGGTCTTCCTTGAGTTGTACAAACTGTTCTAGGTGTTCTTCTAACTCTGCTTCATAATCCATTATGGTCACTGCTGCTATGCGCAACCTTAGAACAATGTAATCCATAGGCATGATTGCCTCTTGCCCATACACCAATTTGAACGGTGTTTGTCTTGTTAATCTTTTGCAAGTGGTGCGATATGCCCACAAGGATGCTGGAATTTTCAAATCCCGATCATCATGGTTTGTGTTACATACCTTAGTATGTGCATGCTCCAACACCTTGTTGAACGCCTCCACTACCCCATTTTCTTGTGGATGATATAGGGTACTCTTATTATGATATATCTTAAGCTCCTCGGTCAATGTGCTGACTATGCGATTGATGAAGTGACTCCCTTGGTCACTCATTAATATCCTCAGGAATCCAAACTGAGTCACGATGTTGTCAAATAGGAACCTCGTTGTTTTCGCAGAGGTGCAATCCATAATAGGTGTGGCCTTCGCCCATCGTGTCAGATAGTATGTCGCTATAATTATGTACCACACACCAGTTCTCTTCTAGGTGGCTTGATTGGCCCCAAAAATTCCATAGCCCATTTATAAAATGGTTGCAATGTCACCTGAGGTACCAATGGCATATCATCCCTCCTTGATGGTTTTCCAATTCTCTGAAAGACATCACAACTCTGTGCATAATATGTTGCATCATTATGAAGAGTGGGCCACCAAAGCCCTACGCGGAGCACCTTCCTGGCAGTAGCACGACCTCCATAGTTTCCACCACTAACTCCCACATGTGCCTTTGCTAATATATTTCGTTGTTCAAGTGGTAGGACACATCGCCACATGATCTCATCTAGTCCTAATTTATAGAGTTGTCCAACAATCAGTTGGAAATCCACATCCTTGACTCCCAACTACTTCTTCTGACTTGTAGTAATCTCTTATGGTGCTACTCCCCATGCCAAAAAATGAATGATTTGTTCATAGTAATCATCAACCATGTCAACTATGAACATCTGTGCATTTGGAAACCCATCTTCAATGTTTGTTGGTTCCTCACCTGTCTCAATTTAGGATAAATGACCTGGGCGAACATTCAAATGACCTGGCTTAACAATTATCTCAAAATCAAACTCTTAAAAGAGAAGTAGCCAACGACATATATTCCCCCCCAACACATGCTTATTGACCAGGTATTTCAAAGGAGAATGGTCGGTGAACATACTAAAATGACCTCCCAAGAGGTAATTCCTAAACTTCTATAGTGCATATACCATTTCCAGACCTTCCCTCTCCATGGTAGTTTAATTTTTCCCTATAGATGACAGTTTTCGACTAGCGAAAGGAATCAGGTGATCAAGATATCCTTCTACTGGCAATGCCAACACCACACCCAACACAATTGACGATGCATCCACGTGAACATGGAACTCCTTATTCCAATCAGGAAAAACGAGTATTGGTTTGGAATCCATCTTGGCCTTCAATGTCTCAAAACTTACTTGACACTCTTGAATCCATAAAAACATTGCATCCTTATTTAGCAATCTTTCCATCGGAGCTGTGATCACAGCATAACAACGGATAAACTTGCAGTAGTATCATGTGTGCCCCAACGTCACTCTCATTTGATTCACATTTGTAGGCGGTGGAAACCTCAAAATAGGGAACAACCAACAGTCCTTTCTTGCAAAAAATGTGACCCAACAACATCCCAAAAGGTGCGCAGAAAATACATTTGTTTGATTTCAGCGTGATATGATGTTGTCGTCATCGCTCCAGAATCAGTCGCAGGTTTTCCATATGGTCCCTAATCAATCCATAAACTGCATAGTCATTCATATAAACTTGCAAAAACTTCTGAATAAAATCCTTGAATGCAATGACAACAACCCGATAAAATATTGCAGGAACATTCTTCACCCTAAACGACATCACGATGTACTAAAAAAAACCCCATTCAGTAACAAATGGTGTCTTGTGGTGATCCTCTTTCGCAATCCTGATCTGATGATAGCCAGAAAACCCATCCGTGAAAGAATACATTTCTTGACCACCTACTCCTTCTAGCACCTCATCAGTGAATGGTGTCGAAAACGGGCCATGCACGCATGCATCATTCAATTTTCTCAGGTCGACACAAATCCGAACCTCTCCTGTATTCTTATCTTGGACCACCATGGGACTAATCTGTTCATATTCTTCAACTGGCTCAATTATCCTAGCTTCTAGCATTCTGTCGAGGTCAAATTTGACATTTTCCTTGTATCGCATATTCAGGATATATGGCCTCTGCTTTACTAGTTTCACATCTTCCTTCAGCGAAATCTTCATCTCTCCTAAATATCCCAGTATTCCCTTCATCTCAGAAAACTTGGTAGGGAACAAATCTTGAAATTGATGCAACAGATCTGTGATCTTTTCCATGGTCTCTTCATCCCAATAGTCCCTGACATTCGCAAACTTTGGGATCTCCTCTATCCCAATGTTGACCTTCCTGATCTTTAATGGCTGATTCATTTGATCTGTTGGTATGTCAGGTGTTGCAACATCCCGACTCCCTTCTGGTTTCATAATATTGATGTGCCATAGATCATCACTGTCCTCAGGTCCTCCAGTTACATTATATCATTCCATCATCGACTACATTTGACCATGCGCATGTGGATCCATGGGGTATGCAACCGGTACTACCTCTAGGACAACATCACAAATGAGCTGCAACGCATTATGAACATCTAGATTGGTATCCGCAAAACTAAAGGTGTGAGTAAAGAAAACCATCAACTCTTCCCAGGTAGTGATCTCTTTGCGTAACTCAACTGATACATACCATGATCGTGACATCTCATCCAACATGTGGATAAAATAATAGACCCACTCATCCTTTGGTCGTGATTCCCACAAGGTCTAATATTTGATCAGATGACCCCTAGGGTTATTCTTCCCATCATACCTTCCCTTGTGGTACATTTCTGCATCACCAAAGTGATCTGTCATTAATATTTGATGTTGCAACCATCCAGTGATCGACTTCTTATGGTTCTCCCACCAACATGTTGGAGTAGCCTTCAGTGCTTCATCCAACACCAAAAACCGATGTGGTTCTAACACATTATCTTCAAATTCCAATAGGAATTTAGACAACTCAGGAAGTATCAACAACAGAACCATTTGTTGACACAAATACCAGTCAATAGGGGTTCACCTATCTGTCAACATCCAAACCACCGTGATCTCCCTCAGCACCGGCCTAGATAGGTTTTACCCCATTCGAAAACACCTACAGAGAAGATGAAGTCTCACCCGAGATGTTTGAGGGAGAGCTGATGAAACCAAGTTTCCGCAAAAATAAGGAGGACCATGTGCATCTACTTGTTCCCTTATCGCAAAATTTATTCCATAGATATAATCATTCCACTATGCATTAAAATAATTGTATTATCATTAAACAAATCTCAATATGACATTGGAATTGCAACAAAACCATCGCTGCAAAAACATATCTAGCATTATAACATCATTTAAAGTAGAAAAACATCACATCATTCATAGATCGATATCGTAGATACACATTGCATTCATATTTGGATCACAGAAAACAAGAAAACAGGAAAACATGAAAAGACACAATGATTCTTCTCAAACTTCGTCATGTCATATTAGCTGTCGCAAAAAGACATAGATTCTCCAAAATATTTTTTCAGTGCACAGATCAACAAATCTCAACTCATGCACAAATCTTACTTAACATGCATATCAACCTCAAACCATCAATAGCTCTCTAATAGTAAAAAACATGGAACTTCCGGAACCTCTAACACTTGCAATTCTACATCTACTTATAGGCGTGCACCTTTACATTCATGGTCCACTTAGAAAACTTCCTAACTACTTCTTAACCGAATCTACAAAATAATAACCAATATCCACAAAATGTAGTAAAAACTACAAAATATGATCAAAAATACGTAAAATATTATAATTCTAACTTGCGTGACATCTATAGATTTCACACGATTCATTATTAAACTATCTTCACAAGGAAATACATCTCACATAAACACAAACAATAAGCAGAATTGTGTCATCAACATAATATTCATATCATTAATACCAGAAATACACCACAAAAGACAGAAACATCCATTGGTAGATTAGCCTCAGACCAGAAAATACATTCATTTCCATGATAATGCTATCTCATGATTATAGCTATAAATATACTTATAGGCTTACTAAGCCGTTACAAAATGTTCCACTTAACCAATATCCTAAGTAGCTTGACCAAAATGACCTCACTTGTTGGTTTCTTCCTTCATCGCGGTTGAATCTTATTTCTGTCGACGTCCCTCTTGTCGATGGCGGAAGCATTTTTTGCGCACTCTAACCCCTTTCCAACAATGATTGGTAATTTAAATTTCTTTTCTAGTTTGGATAAATCAATTCAAACCGATGTCATGCTGGAGACAATATCCAATTTACTGTTTGGGAAAAATGCACTGTTGGTATTCTAATCAGATAGGGGGGACATAAATTTATGCCTGATGTTTATTATGTCAAAGGTTTAAAGCACAATTTGATGAGTATTGGAAAACTACTACAAAAGGTATACAAATTCTACACAGAATATAATCATTATGTGATTAAGGAAATACCTCCAAGCAAACAATTAAGAGAAATGTATAGATGACAAGCAATCACTTGTTCCTTTGATGATAAGGCCTGATATGAAAATAAATACAACTCAAGTTGTTCATAAAGGACATCATGAAAATTCAGGAGCTACATTCAAGGAAGAAAACAAAGAAACAGACAAGCACTGCGACAAAGAATAAAAATAAAATGGTAAAGAAATACAAGCAACATTTCAATCAAAGATTCAAGATGAGTCTTGGATGTGTCATTTCATATTTGGACATATAAATTTTGGTGGGATGAATCTACTACACATAAATAACATGGTGAAAGGATTAGCATTAATTGAAAAACCATAGAGAATTTGTGAAGCCTCCATTTTTTGAAAGCAACATAGAGAGTTTTTTCTATTTGAAAAGTTATATAAAGCACATACACCACTTGAAATTGTGCACTTAGATATTTGTGGGCCAAAGCAACCACCATACATAGGAGGGTGCAATTATTTTCTTACTTTTATTGATGATGTTACAAGAAAAGCATGAGTTTATTTTCTAAAACATAAATCTAATTCATTTGGATGTTTTCAATAGTTTAAGGCACTTGCCGAGAAGCAAGGTGTATATAACACTTGTCCTCCAGAAAGAAGAGACAAAATCAACATTTATCATATCAGAAGAATATGGGAAGGTTCACATACATAGTCCCAAGATGTCGATGCACAAAAGAACCATGATTCTCCATGGTTGCTCCTTAGAGTTGCAAATTGCAGCAATTTTTTCACAAGTTTTTGCTCAGAGAGAAATTTTTTCTCTTAAGTAGTATAGCTTGTTTCTTGATTCTTGCTTGTTTTGAGTGGGGGGTTTTCCATGAGGTTTTCCCCATTTTCCTTATTTTATTAAGCAGTTTATTTTATGTCATTTAGATTGTATGGGTGACATTTTGGCCTAATTTACAGGACCCAAGTTGTCCAAAGTTAGGATTAGGAGGGGGGGGTGTTGGGATTAATAATACTCCTTTGTCCAATATAGTTTATTTTTTTATATTTCCTATATTAGGATGCCATTTATCACCTTACTGGATTTTTGGAGCCATTGGTGCCATTGGTGCCACCAGTGCCACTGGTGCCATTGCTGCCATTGGTTCCATTGGTGCCACTGATCCCAATCCCTACATTATAGGATACCACTCTGAGTGCCACCAACAAAATCCATCAATTGGTTGTGGTAGGTAAGTAGTTATGCTGAGTCAACCTCTGGTTACAATGAGTTAGATCAATTCCAGTTATCCTAGCGCTAGTTATGCATGCATGAAGGGAGAGTGGCCCCCTTTTCCACCTACCTCATTAGTTAACTGATTGTAGATTGATTTAGACATATGGATTTAGACTAGTGATCCTCCAGCAACGATTTAGACACACTAAGTTAGCTATTAATTCAACTTTAGTTAGTTATTCAGTCAGCTTGAGATGGTCATGAGGGAGGTAGAATTTGTTTTGCATCTCCTTTTGGAGAAAGAGGAACAAGAAGAGGGTTGAAGGGTTGCTTGGATCAACCTTCATTGGAATAAGGTATGAACCTATCTAATCTCTAAATCTTATTTATATTTACTTGCATAACTATATGCATTTGTCTTTCAACCCTAGTATGTTGATGGCCTCTTAACCCCCAGCCATATGAACACTTTCCTCTACAACAGAACTAGAAACTCCAATGGGGAGAGCCTTGTCTATTTGGGTTTTATATATATTTATTCCAGTGTTTTTAAAGGTTTCAGTTCCTTCTTGCAAGTTAGGAGCAGCCTTTAGGTCCGACAGGACACCTCCTTTGCCTTTTTAGGCCATTTTTTTACATTTTTTGAGCTTTTTCCAGCCATTCGTAGGTACCAGACTCAACAGTCGCGACTATGGGATGCATTTGTGACCCTGTATACTATCAAACTACATGTCATTCATGATCCTGCAGTAGACAAACCCATGAATTCCCCTGAAACAATGTTTTTTCACCCTTTTTGTGGTTTTTTGGCTATTTGAGGTTTGTTTGGGAGGTATTTTAGGGTCCTATGCATGTGCATGACTCTAGGGAGTGATTTTCATCCATATTAGGTGTTATTTATCTATATTTTAAGTCTCTTTTAATTCTTTGAACTTGTTTTTCTGCCTTCTCCCCCACCTCCTTCCTTGGCTTGACCTTCTTGGACAAGGTGTTGAGAAGCCTCTGCTTGCAGGTTTAGATTGATTCCTGGTACTTCTTGACCCTCTTTTGTTTAACTTTTTGTCACATACCCCAATTTTGTAAAATAATGTTAATTGTTTTAATTTGATTTCCTAAGACATTAGGATAAATTTAATGCTAAGTAGGAACTGATGACTCAGCAGAGTCAAAAGAAGTGGAATGTAATTATGAATATTTTATTATTAATAAATAAAAAGTGGAGACAACAGCTTGGGAGAGCTGTTAATAAGAGTGTTACTGGTCAAACTGGTGGAAGGAAATAGGTGGAGAGCAAAAGACAAGTGACAACATCCTCAAACACTTCCTATGTTGCAGGTGGCCACTTCCCTACATTTGGGGTCATGATCCCCCAAGAAAGTGGGATCAGACCAGGTTGCTCAATAAATGACAACTAACCCAAAAAGACCTAGGCAATCTTTTAAAAGTACCCAATGTAGAGAGCTGAGGCTGCTCAAATATTTTCCAAGAGAAGAATCATTCAGGAGGAACGTACTTCAAGGAATTCATTGGGAAAAAAGGGAAAATTGTAAGGAAGGTGTTTTGAGAGATAATTTGCAGTAACTTGGTCTGATATAGCTTGCTAGTTGAGATAATTTATTGATAAGTTCAAGATTGGTATTGAGTCTCAAGACTGGTACTTGATTATTGCTGCACCTAGTTCCATCCAGGGAGACCAGAGCAAGCTCGGGGGTCCTGAGGAGTCGCTATTTGAGCGATCTCCAGGAGTTGGTAGGGAGGAATGCCCTCCCATTGCTGTTTTCGTCCAAGATCTAAGAACAGGTTCTGATATTATTTAATTTCTATGTTATTATCTGTGTATGATTGAATGATGCATTTGCAGTTTATGTTGTAGAAACTTAGAGGATAGGATAACTCAGTTTGTTTAGTAATGAAATTATGCTTAATGAGAAACAAACCCTACCTGTGTTTTTCCTCATCTAGAGTGATCCAGATCGTACTCTAGCACAAGTAGTGAAATTATAGGAAGGGAGTATGATGCAATGTTAGTTTGAGTAAGAGAATGATTACTTATATTTTGTTATCAGAAGATTTAGCATTTTGTAAATGGAGTAAAGTTAGGGCTAAACTTAGACTGTGATTGTCAGATTTTAGTAAAGGAAAAATAAGCTATATCTTTTGACTAACAGAACTAGGTTCAGATGGATAACGAGATTTTCTGTACAACTTTTATTCCGGAAACTTTACTATATTACTTTGAAACCGAGGAAAGAATATAATAGCTAAAGTAAGTAGTGTTAGAATAAATATAAAATGCTTTTCTTTTCTATAGTTATTTCTGTCCAGATTTTAATTACTGAATGTACAGCAACCAATTTGTGAATAAAAATAGCTAAACTATGATTTTATTCTACCGAGAAACTAGTTAGTTTCATAATTTACTTACGGCTGTTCATATAACTAATTCATTTCATTTTTTTTTATCTAGCTGAGCTCGAACAATATCTATAGCTATTAATCTATCTCTCATAAAGTTTAAATGAATGTTACAATATATTTACGAGATAGATCATAGATAGTTTATTAATTGTTTTATTTTATATATACTAACATCATAACATAATAAGATAAAATAAAATACTAAGAAAACTTTTATAAAGTATTTAACACAAAAGGCATAAGAAATAAAGAACAAAATACTATCTCTCTATACACTTACAAAATAAACTAAGTATAAATAGCAATAGGAGCAATAGTACTTATAGGTAAGATAACATTCTTACAATATACTTTCTTATTATATACTTTATATGGACTAAGTATGCAGGTAATGTATAAAATATAGGAACAATATTATTATGTAATTAAAGTAATGCTTTTATCTCATTATAGTAAACATGAAATAAAATATAAATTATGTACTCAAAAGAGGTAACCGACAGTTACTTAAGTACACCACAAGAAACATGAAATTCTTGTATTACGAAGGTTAAAAGTTATATAACAACATTTACAATTCTTTTATAATAAAGTAAACTAATATAAAAACCATGTACAGAAACTCTAGCATTTGAAAATTAAATAATATTACGGGGTAAAAATCTAGTGCATTAACACGCAGGAAAGTAAATCAATAGAGTAATAGTATGCTCGATTTACCGAGTTAACCAAACAATATACAGCATAAGTAATAACCCAATAATTTACAGAAGCACAATTATAAATAAAGATAATTTTTAAAGAAACTATAAACACTTCTTATATGGCCAAGTTAGGGTAAAACCCTATGAATATCAAAATGTACAACAGAGTTAATAAACGGAAAGAGTCTAACTCTTTATTGCCTCTCGGCCTTAAACAAAATCCACAGAGCGAGGCTTTTATAGCCTTTCCATCTTTTACATTTATATATACATAGTAATCAAGAAAACTAAATTTTACAGTCACGGCCTAAGCCGGAGACCCTGCATCAAGCAAGGGGTTTAATATCAACAATAAACAACGAACAGGTCAACCCAAATAAACCAAAACCACCAGGGTTTTGCAGGCTATGGCGGCCAACTGTTAAAGGAACCATAAGGGACCAAACAAGGAGGAAGTGCCATGGATAACCCAGGGCTTAGCCGTGAACCAACAAGCAGTTGCCACAGCTTCGTATCAACCGCGCAGAGGGAGACATGCCAACACCTGTGAACACAAAGAATGAAAGTGTTAAAACTGGTATACAAATTAAATAACTGTGTATAGTAAACGAAACTATAACAATAACTATTTTTTGAAATAAAATTTCTTACCTAAAATTTTACCGAAGCGCAACCACCCACGAGCAGTAAAGCAACCACCAGCGCGAGGAGAAGGAAACCCTTCATTTGCTGCAAGAAGGAAGGAGGTTACCACATAGTAAACAACCAACCACGGCTGAGAAAAGGAGCCGCAAGCACAACAAACAATTACGCTTGGGTCTTCACTAATTAACCAGCCAAGGAAACGATTCTATGGTGAAACCCTATGCCCAATCCACTATGATTTTCAAGACCACAGCTCGCAGTGCCAAGACAAGGATAAAGGAAAACTCTATACAGTCGAAGGATTCGGAATGGAGCTAGCCACAATGGTAAAACCCTGGAGCAAGTATCACTAACCCTTACCCAAGAAACAAACAGTTTCATGACAGCATCTTTCTATTAAGCATTCAAGGCGAGCTTACCAGGGAAAAACAGCAGAAAGGAAGACTACCAACGGCAGTTGCAAGTGACAGTACAGATGAGAACACCGTAGCAGAGCGACAGGAGGCCTGAAGGCGATGGAGCTAATGACAAATTAGGGTTCAGTGCAGTGCTTTTAACTGTGTAACACATGGCCAAGACGATGCCACGTTAGTCAACAAATAATTTGCATGCTGTGGGTAAAAGTCTATAGTCCCAGCGCACTTTCCATCGCGAGCATTTTTCCAATCATTTGGTAATCTAAGGATCAACTATAACCCATGTTCCAATGTCAGCCTATTACATACGCTACATGGAAAACATAATATTGTATTACTATAAACACTTTTCCATTGCAATCATCGAGGTCATGGGGGATCTTACAACCCTTGTAATTTATAAAGTATGGTGCTCTTAAAACGTAAGTCGAGTTTAGCCTTATTTTACATCATGGCATGGTCCTTTGCATAACCCTTTTCTCTATGCTATGCAAACATTCCTTCATCAAACAATTATAACCATGGTAGTAATAGAGTCTTGTAAGTATGTTATAAAAAGAGATTAATAATTTTTATTTCTCTTGGTGAGGACTTTACTCACAAACAAGTACTCATTCAACTAAGTAATTGTAACTTAAGTAAAGGTAGAATCAATACTTAATCTAGTATATTATGCATGTAAAGGAGATAAAGGAGACATCATAGTAAAAGATTATAGAACTTAAATTCAAGGGTAAACCATAGACTCATTATGGGTGAGGTCTATCCTATGACCCCTTTGTTATATAAACATGGCATTTATTCACTAAACCAACTTTAACTTTATTCAAAGTTAGGCTAATTGTTATGTTATAAAAGAAATTTATGTAATCATTCTATGGTAAATATCTTTCTTGCTAGTGTTAGTCTCATTACCTTTGAATGATTTATTTTGAACTAGCAAGGTTTGATTTTGAGCATGATAAGTCTCACAATGCTTAAGGGCTTAACCTTGAAATTTTAATGATATATGTTAACCGTAACTGAATGTTACTTTCCAAGCGATTATATTACAGAAGAATTTAATTCTCCAACACTGGTAAAATTTAATTGAATATGGTATGTAATAAGGTTATAACCCCTTAAAACTTCAAAGGAATGGAAGTAGGATTTTGGTACATAAACTCTTTATCAATATACACTACATTCATATCAAGCAGTAACCAAATCAATTATGCCGTAATTAGAAATCACGCACATTTTAAAGTAGACCATTGACTTAATAACTTTGCCATTCTTAATCTACTTGCAAAGAAATATTTAAGACATTTTTACACTTGATGGATAGTGTAGACTTCAAAGGATTTAGTATGCTTTGAGAACTATAAATTCCATCTACTAGAAAGAAAGCAGCTGTCACCATCACTAACAGAACTAAATTTCATTTCCATAACATCTTAAAAAGAAGAACAGTTTAATGATTTTACCTCGATAAGAAATGGAAATTGACTAGCATGTATATTCTTTTACTGAGTTTAATATTGTGCGATGAAATTATAATTGAATGCTTTAGAATTTTGACAAGCAGCACCTGAACTTCTTACCTGTAAATTTGTAAGAGCAGGAAAACTTGTTGCGTTAGCTCGAAAGCTAAGTAAACCCAGAAATTTTTCATGACAGTTCCACCTTGTGGTCGCAAAGAAAAACAAGTCAGTAAACTGAAAAAGAAATTGTTCTATAAGATAAACATAATCAAATAAATAATTCAGATAATGAATTCATTAACATTTAACTAATTAAATAATTAGTTGATTGCATTTATGAAATTTATCTGTAGTTTGAAAATTTTAAATTTTTCAGAAAATTTGGGGTTTTGACACTTTTATTGCTTGGAATATTCATGCCAAAGTTGTTGGCTTATTTACCTTTGTAATAATTCCTTCCAAGAGAGGTTATATCCCTCCTTAGGGAAACCTAGGGCTTGTTTGAGGTGTGTAGAGTAGTAGTACATTTGATGTTGTTTGTTTTGCTTTGCATGCATTAGTTTATAGGATGTTTTTTCTTTTTTCATTTATAAAAGAAAAATAAAAAGAACATATATTTTCTTTATATGCACATATATTAGGGGTTTAGTCTAAATTTCATTGCATGTCATTGTTCTTGAAAAAATAAAAATAAAATTGTTCTTTCATGGCTTTTAATTTTCAGTTTGAAAAGAAAGAGAAGTAGGTTAGATTTTTCATTTCAAGTTATGTTTTTCTTAGTCACCTTGTTTCTACTGTTGAGTCACACATCATTGGTTTCAACTCTACCACCCTTTGAGTAATCAACATCCCTTTAAAATGAACGTTTAATATCTAAAATCTATTAGTAACTATTTGTTTCTAGGGATGACACACACTAGTATAGGCTAGTGTTTTGGGTTAGGGATATATAACTTCCCAAAACTTTAAACTCAAACATAGTGGCCTATATTTAGGAAATCCAACTTCATAGAGAAAGATACTGGAAATATCCTCTCACACAAGAGTCAAGCATGAGGACATGCGATACCGAGCATTTGGAGATACCCCTCCTATAATCAGTAGAGCATACACCAGAGATATTGCACGATTGGGAACTCACATAGTACCTCCTCCCGGTCCGGTGTGGTGACTGGTACTGTTTGAGTTTTGGGCTTAGCTACCCTTCCCATGTGCATTGAATAAACCTGTGACTGTTCCACCGACATTTCTTTATTATTTTTGTAGCCTTAGCATCTCGAGATCTAGGAATCTTACACGAGTGGCAGTGGAAGGCTATTTCCATTGCTCCTAGGGTAGACTTGGAACGTAACCTCAGTTGAGAATTTGGGAGGGCGGCTAGTTGGGTTGTTCCAGTGCTTGCAACAAGAAAAATCATCACGAGATACCAAGTAACTACTCTCCAACCTTCACTCATATGTTCTTGGCCCTAATCATCCCAAACTCTCCTTTGGAAGGAATCCTTTGTTTGCCTGGTCTTGATACTTATGAATTTTTCTAGTGGTGTGCTCTTTGTACTATTGGTTACCAGTTGACCTCAATTGTTGGTTAAGTCAGAAGCTATGGATAATACCCCTACAGACACTATTGAAATAGATCCCCATGTTGGGAGCTCCTTGTACTTTTCCTTTTACCTAGAATGTTGGCGTTCCTTTGTTGGACACCTTGAATCTACTTGGATTCACCCTAGGGCTACTGGTTTGGTTGTTTTCCACTCCCACTGACCTGAATGCTCTTGATGCTTCTCAAGTAAGCACATTATAGCAAGGGAATTAAAACATTGCCTCTCCTTCTCTTGTAGAAACCTCTCCCCCTCCTTCTACCTCATGCGTTGAAAGTTCTAACACTAGTAACTGACAGTATAAAAGGAGTAAAAGAAGGACGAATAGGAAGAATACTCGAAAGTAAGGGGGTGCCTATTCAACCTCTGTAGGTCAAGTTGAACCCAGCCACCCAGCCTCTGGAGGTCATGCTGGGGGAACCTATCCAACCTCTGCAGTTCATGTTGGATCTAAGCATCCAAACTTTGTAGGTCATGTTGGATCCAGTCTCTCAGCCTCTCTAGTTCATGCTTAGGGAACCCATTCAACCTCTGCATGTCAAGTTGAACCTCCCCATCCAACCTCTGCTGAACATGTTGGATCTAGTTACCCAACCTTGTTGGAATATTGGAAAATATTGAGAGGGGGGGGGGGGGTGAATCAATATTATTAAATTTTATAATTTAAAACAACTTTTAACATTAATCACTAACACACATAATCAACAAGAAACATAGAACACATATTTTATTGTGGAACACAATTGGGAAAACCACCAATACGTCCTATTACTGCAAAATTATATTTACAAATAGTTTCTTCCTGCTACAAATGACAAGGATGGTACCACACCCTATTTACTAACAAATACTAGAAGGAGGCTACATCCCCCTAGTTTTATCAATTGCTATTGAAAGGATGCTACAACACCCTATTTACCAGCTACTACTGGAAGGAGGCTACGATCCCCTAGTTTTATCAGCTTCTACTGAAATGATGCTACAACACCCTATTTACCAACTACTACTAGAAGGAGGCTAAAACCCACTATAGCCCTGTAGACTTCCCTAGCACCACCCTGCCACTCTAGTATGTTTTTATATTTTTTCCATATATTCTTTACTATTACTGTCACTGGTTCTTCTTTGGTCTCTATCTGCTGCTATTGCTACATTAATCTGGATCACAAAGACATCTTCTTTATTCTTCATAATTTTGTTTATATATTCTTTTAGTTTTCTTTTGAATCATTACATATTTTTAACCTATGCTCATGCCTCTTCATCATCGTGCCTATTCACATCTCTGATAATTAATTTATCATTCTATTTCTTACTGATTTTAATAAATTAATTTATTATTCTATTCATTATATATTTTTAATTATTTAATTATTAATCTTTGTGTGCATCGCATGCCTCTTCAAATCTCTATGGTTTTCTTCCATCTTCAAGACTTCAAGATTTATTTCTTTCATGTTGGCTTCCTATCTCTTTCACCAGTGGCCATAGTCCAAGATTTCATGGGCTTCCTTCATCTGGGGCATGTTTCCTTCTCCCATCCTTCACCTGCATGAATTTCTAGACATGTATGGACCTTAACCCTCTATATTTGTGGGCATAGCCTTTCTTCTGTGTGAGATTATTCCTTAAGTCCCTTTGTGGGCCCATATAACCCTCTTTGTTCATTCTTAGGCCCCTGCGGGCTTGCTTACACCCCTGTGGCTTCACCTTTTCCCCTGTAGACATCCTTAAGACCCTTTATAAGTAATCACATTTTTCACTATTTTTGGGAGACCAATAACGCGCATGTGAGAGAACCAAATAGGATTATAATTTCATAACTGGATAGCTATTTCACCAAGCAAGAATACCATGCTAACTGATGA
This sequence comes from Pseudotsuga menziesii, assembly GCA_001517045.1. Classification (NCBI taxonomy): domain Eukaryota; kingdom Viridiplantae; phylum Streptophyta; class Pinopsida; order Pinales; family Pinaceae; genus Pseudotsuga; species Pseudotsuga menziesii. The sequence goes on from LPNX010202830.1 coordinate 281,332, forward strand.
GTTTTATCATCAAAATAACACCTCCTTGTTGGAATTTCCAAATGCTCAACCATGTGTTTTTTACACTTAGTCAAATATTTGTCTTCATATGTAAAAAAAAAAATTCTTCTACTTTGTAAGATTGATTTGTCCCTCATGTGATCACCATAAATAAAACTACAAGAATGGATGGATGGAAACCTCAATGGTGAACAATATCATGTCAATTGATGACCTAATTGACACACACCCAACATCTCACAGGCATTTTAAAGTGGTCTTCTAAACTGTTGATTTGAACCTTAGACAAATTTATTCAAACCCTAGGTCACCAAGGTGATTTTATTTGGCGAAAAACTACGAGTTGAACTGAATGTTGTCCCAATCTCTCTGATCATTTTGGAGCTCACTCATGAGTCACCTCCAATGGTTTCAACCAATCTCTCTGATCGTTTTAGCGCTTAGTCGCAAGTCACCTCCAACGGCGTCAGTGAATTTCTTTCATTTGTGCCAAAACAACAACCTCTACGATCATTTTGGTGCCCACTCGCGAGTCACCTCCGACGGTGTCAGCGGATTTCTTTCAGTTGTGATAAGAAAATATTTTCCCAACCTCTTCGATCATTTCAGTGAGAATGGATGATTTACATCGAAATAGATGATTCAGCTGACCGTTTCACAACGAATGGATTAGTTACGCTGACATGGTTGTAGTGGCTGGATGGGTTATGCCGACATGGATGATTTAGCCGATCGTTTCGTAGTGAATGGATGAGTTACGATGACATGGTCACAACGACTAGATTCTTTACACTGACATGGATGATTCAACCAACTATTTCACAACGACTGGATGAGTTACGCCAAAATGGTTGCAACGACTAAATGAGTTACCCCCACATGGATGATTCAACCGACCGTTTCAGAGAGACTTATTCATTTTCCAAAATGGTCATAGTGTTCCAAAATGATGTCATATTTCAACAATGACTCCTTAATAGCACCAGAACACCATCATGTGGTTTCCTAGCCTCATCACACATGCCACATCATCACTTCCTTTGACATTAATGAACTTCTTTGACATCAACGACAACTAAACTCAACATTCTCCCTATTTGGAATTGATGGCAACAACTCCTTAATTTCTTCCCCATTTGACATTAATGAAAAAGGATTCCTTTTGACAGCTCCCCCTGACAACATATATCCCCCTGATATGATTCCTTATCTTTTCATTTGCATACCTAGTATCTATTTGAGGAGTATCATATTAATTCTAATCTTCATTCATTGCTTTCAAGCCTGCTTTTCTCCATATTCAAATTCAAGAATAGTTCTCTGAAATTTCTCAGTTTTTAGAGGTAATCTAATTCCATAATCTTTGGATGTAGTTATCTCTCATGATCATCATCTATCTTTCCTTCATTGAAATTCTAATTTAGACTTTAAAATAATAAGTGTGCGTCAATGGTTCACTTTCCAACATGTCTCTTCCCTTTGTTAACTGTACTTGGTACTAATCATTGCTTGAATAATGATAGTCTTAGTTAGCATCCTCATTTTCCTTCTTGCGGAAAGCTTTTGAATGATAACCTAAGTGATAAATTCATAGACTCCCCATATCATTGTGCTTCCTTCTACTCCATTATTGAGTCTCTCTCAGTCTACTTCCAACCAATTTTATGCATCTTTTCTCTATGTCAACCATGCACCAGTATTATCCTTTAACCCTGATCATCTCTTGTTTTTGAGGAAGATAACATTCATCATACCTCAACATTAGATTCCAATTGAATTTTTCCTTAGATATCATTTGGAATTTTTTGAATTTAACTCCCCTTGAGTATATGATCCCTCTTAATGTTATTTTCAGGGTTCTCTTTATATCATGAGGGACCTTAGAAAAGGATTCCACAATCACTATATCCTTATTCATCACCTTTATCTTCATCTTCATCGGTGTATTATTTTACATCTTCATCTTGCTTTTTATCATAATGAATGTCATTTGTATCTATGGCACTATTATGCTCATTATCATCTTTGGAGACCTCATTAATGTTTGAAATTTGTGTTTCTTTTGAGTCTTCGTAATCTTAATTTTTCTTCCACATATTCCCATGAGGTGTCCTGCTTACTTGAATTGCATCATCTTCTGTGTTTGTGTCTTGATTCCATCTCAAAATTTGTTCTTTTCCCTTGGTCCTAATGTCAACAACCTTGTGACCAAACTTATGACAACAATAGAAATAACCATAGAACTTTCCTTTGAGGAATATTTGATCTTTATGCTTCCCAACTTCCATATTCTTCCACTGTTTCTGATCCTCTACTGAAACTTTCTTTCTTAGTTTACATTCTCTATCCATATGCCCAAAGTTATTTCATGTGTAACACTCTATGTCATATCTTTGAAGAGATCCAAAACGGTTATGATTTCTTTCGTTTGGTTTACTAGTTGCATCCTTCTTGTATTCATGAACCTTTCCATAAGCTTTGTTGTTGAGCCGCAAAAGAACACATTTTATTCACCTTTTATATACCATTTGTCACCTTATTCCTATCTTATCCTTCCATAAAACCATTGATATTCACCACTTTCATAATAAATATGGGTTTATATTACCATTTTCCAAATCATTTATTTTTTAGTATTCTGAGTGAATTTGTGGTTAATTATTGAGAAAAATAACATATTTTCATTATACTTTAAGGTTGGATGAGTTTGGTTATGTTTACAGGTGTATTTGAAGACTTTAATAAACTCAAAAGTGACCACCTAGCCTCATATTCGAATTTCATCTTCTAGATGTGAGCTAACTTCAAGGAGAAGATCATGGACATGTGGAATGAATATCTCATCCAATATTTGTTGAGAATTTAAAGGGATGAGTTGTAGATTTGTTGAGGATTTTGAGGGATAAGTTGAGAGAATAGTGGATCTGTAATTATGACTAGTTATCTTGAATTCATGTATAAATAAGAGGGCTCTCTCATTATTTTGGTTAGAGGCCTCTCTAATGGTTTGAAGTAGAGAATAGCTCAGAGTTATTCATAGAATAGGTTTTTAGTGATATGTAATGGAGATGATGCTTAATGCACCTCCTTTGATTCTCTTTTATTAATATAGATTTTTAGTAGTTTCTTTCTTATGAGTTGTTCATATAGATTTTCAGTTATTATTGTTAATTGCTTTATACCAATTTATTTTATGCAATTTCAGTTCTTCTTTACCAAGTTAATTTAATCAATTTCCTGCTTTCTGCAATTAGAGTTATTCTTATGCCATTTCCTATTTTCATAACTTAGACTCACTTTCAGTTATAGATTAAGTTCAGCGACACTCTTCCCTTACATATATTTTGTATGTACCTCACAAGTCTATGCTCTCTCCGAGTTGACAGTTAAATCGTTGGATGTCTATTATAAATTGTTTAATTGTTGGATATCAGTTGCTATATATTTTTTATAAAATAAAAAACACATAAAATATATATTGTTTTATTTCTAATTTAAAAATATATAAAAGCAATTTGCACATAATTCAGAAATAATAATATGTGATATAATAATACTAATAATAATAAAACAATATTATTATAACAAAACCATAAATATTTATATATATAATTAAAGTAATATAAGAAAAACATAAAACAATTAAAAGTTATAAAATTAA
>LPNX010202852.1:588-54668 GCA_001517045.1 Pseudotsuga menziesii
TGCTTTTGGTTTAGGATACCTGGGTGCATCAACTAGACCTAATTCTTGTCTTCTTTCTAGATCTCTTTCAAATGAACACCATCCTTAGTGGGATCTTGTTCATGTGAAACTATTTTAAATAATGGCCCCATTGGAGCTTGAATAAGGTGTCCATATGAGGGGTTCTTTCATAGCTTTCTATTGTGTTGTCTGAATCTTATGTTACTATGTTTCTTTGTACTCAATAATTCTAAATCATGGGCTAGAATCAAACTATTGAAAATCAGCTTCACAGTTAAGTCAAATACTGATACCAACTTGTACATATGCGTTAATAGTTTCTTTTGTAGCAGCATATTCAGCCGTGGGGAATTACTTCCATATGTATCCATGAGCTTCTACATGTAATGATGAGGTAAACTGAAATAACACAAATCTTTGAGCTATAGCAAAGATTCTCTTCTTGACACATTATTCACATTACGGAAGTTGATGGCTACATACCTGGTAGGAAAGAAAGGCAGCCTGTCTTAGCAATCTAAATGTGTTTCCCAACAAACTTTTAAGCAACATTTTGAACAGAAAATGTGGACAATATCCTCCTATAGTAAGAAAAAAAATAATAAGCAAAATAGTCTATATATCTTATTGTTCTTCTTGATCTAATCTAAACTCTGGAATTGACAATTGCAATTTCAGCATCTTTGTGGCAAAAAATCTTGGGTTTTTGTGGAGACTTCCATGTGGCACCATACAAATCCTGTAGCTAGTTTAAGTGTTGCCTTTCAAAGTTGATTTGTCTTCTATAGTCAGTTGGCATGTTGTAAGTGACTAGATAAAATACCATAGATATCACATGTGCATTTAATACTGACATTTTGTTGCAGACTATTTGGTGTATTGTATCAAGGCAGCGAGATTTTTGCTCTTTGTTATCATGCAAACGTCTCTTTGCTCAACCATAGCAAAGAGAGGTTGTATATTTTGGGCATTTGTTGATCTAACTTCATTTTATTTATTCAAGTCTAAAGTGTCTTTCTAGAACATGTTTTAAGTCATTCTTAAATGTTGGTATACCCTATCATAACGAACAGTGAATGTTTTTTATCTTTTTAAAAAATACATCTTATATTCACAGAAAAGTACTTACAAATAGGAATGCAGAAAATGTAAAGGCATATACATTGTGTTTCAGAACCTCTTAATGAGAATAACTAAAGAAGAAATAAAATCAGAGTACTTAGTGAGATCCAAAGACTTGGCGCCTTTGATCAAACCACAAAAGCTGGTAACATACCTCATCTTTTCACATAGAACTGAAGGCAGACAAAGAACTAATATCTTGATCAATAGAAAAGTTATATATGAGAATAGATAAATATGTCTGAATAATTCTAGGAAGGATTTGAACCCCCATCTTCTCCAAAAGGAGTTGTGTATGCATATAAACCACTAGAATTATGTATTGTTTGGAAAAATCAATTGTGTTATATATTTGGATATTTTGCATTGTAACATTGTCAAAAACAGGTAAGACCTCTAGACGTATAAAAACATACAGCAAGCTGGGTTAAGGCTACCTATATACTGCTCCTATCCATCCTTCCACTAAGAGAATAAACTGAGGAACAACTAGATTCTACCTTATAAAAGTTGTCTAGTAACCGGAATCCTAATTTGCAAATATTTAAAAAAAAAAAAAATCACAGCCGTCGCTTAAGCGATGCTTAGCACCTGTCACTTATCCGACAGATTTTCTTTGTCTCCGTCGCTTAAGCGACGCTTAGCAACCATCGCTTATCCGACAGTTATTGTTTGTAGCCGTCGTTTAAGCGACGCCTGTGGGTGCAAAAGTTCCAAATTTTTTTTGTTATTGTCGCTTAATAAGTGTCGGATAAGCGACGATTTAAATTCAAGCGACGGTTACTTAAGTGTCGCTTAACCGACGCCAATTTTCCGACGCTTCAAAAAAAAACTAAGTGTCGTACATGCGACAGGGAAGTGTCGAAAATCCGACATGACAGCCGTCGGATTTTTGGTCAAAATGTAGTAGGTATGCTTGGACATTATTTTAACAGAAACTAAATTTGAATGGAAATATTTTACCGTGTATGTATTTTTATGAGATCAGATTCCATTTTTTCTTATGCTATTCAATTTCTCTTAATAATTCTAGCTAGTGACAGTATTTTGTGAGGTGCAATTTAATTCTTGAGTGAAGGAAATCACTAGGAAATAATTATCTAGTTGTTGGGGTTGGAAATTGAATTTCAATACAAATATTTAAAAACTAGGGTTTTACATTATTGAATGCATTCTTATGGAAAGGGCTAAGTGCTTTCTAGAAATTATAATTCTATGTGAATACTAAAAATTAAAATTTTGACTTTAAACAACATAAGTAGGTGAGATACGCTACCAATTTACTAATGTTGTAGCATGGATAATAGTTTTGTTATTTAAAAATGAATGCAATGGAAATGTACTCCAAGGTATATATATAGTGATTGATCTAACTAGGAATAGAAACATTTGTTGGCAATCCAAGAAGAATTCACACCATCACCTCTATTCGCTAAGAAAATTATTCAAAAAATTATCCAATATTAAGAGTAAAGAACAATAATTTCATGGCAATGAAACTAATGAAGGATATGTAATCAATGGAAAATAAGTAATATTTATTGAAAAGAGGTGAATTTTCTATGATGAGGAATCCTATGATCTTTATGAAAAGTTGACCATGTACTAAAATCTACCCCGTTAATTGATATTACAGGTTACCTACTACTTGTTTATTATTTTTTAGTTTGTCCTATACATAAATCCTACGTCACAAGTATAACACATGCGCCTAATAAACATTGATTTAAATTTAAGCACTAAGATTCCTGAATGCAAATTCAAACCCTCCCAAATGGGGTGACAACTATGTGGAAAGGGAATTGAATGTCAAGCTGATGGGGTTAGGACCATAGATAGATTCGAATGCACTATGTCCATCATGCCTTGACCCTTCTATGCTCTTGAAAAGATGGTGTAATGATATCTCTAGCTCTCAGGTGTAAATAAGGGTTAATTGTGCCCAGGGTGGGATCCTTCAGATCATTCGATTATTTATTAGTATGCATGCATAGGATGAATATTATATGTGTTTCCTCTCACCCCTACTTCATTTTATAGTATTCAGTAAGGGTGACATGGTAGGTGATTTCTAAGAGGGTCTGTGTCGTAGTGAACTTTGTCACGGTGCATGAATGACTATGCGCCACTAGTCACCACGGTGGTTTTCATAGTGAATAGTTTAGGGTGATGGATGGCATGGATATAGAAAAGCATATGGTACCCATGGTTTATACCCTTCTTGACTCAATAAATGATGCTTTCCTTCTCATAGAGGAAAAGAAGGCTAGTGCCCAGGATTGGGCTCATGGAGTCCAAGTGATGGTGAAATGGTGTGTAGACACTGTCGATATCTTTCAGATGCCACTACCTCAATTTCTAGTGGTGGGAATAATGGAGGTTAATTCCATGGATCTAGAGGCACCACCTCCCAATTTGGTGGTGGCCTCTTATCCTCAAGTAGACGCTGTTAGATCAATATCTCAATAAAGGTATTACCTCGATTGAGATTTATTACCTTGATCGAGTTATTTTATTTTATATTAATTTTTACATGTAATTGTTTTTTATGATTGTTATATATATATATATAGGCTTTAAACATGAAAATAGTACATTACATTTAAAACTTAACTATTTCAAATATTTTTGAATCCATCGAGTTTTTCCTAAACATTAAATAATTAAAAATATAATAATACATAATATTGCAAACAGAGTTATTTCAAATATTTATGGCTTGTGGTTTCTCTAAGTCGTGCTATGACAGCATATCAAATACCATGAGTAAATTTATCATGGGTTACCAAAACCTAAATAGTAATTATTTAAACACTATTTGGGTTTTGGTAATCCATGGTAAATTTGCAGATGTGTTGTGATGCCATGGGAAAAGTTACCATAGATTAACAAAACGAAGAGCCATAAATAACATTAAAATATTATGAATTATTATATAATGTTTAAACTAAATTAATAAAAATAAATAAATAAATAAAAACTTTTACATAAAAAATAAAATATATTTATTTAAATAGCTCGATCAATCTATTTAAATTAATATATTTTATTTTTTTATCTATAAAATGTATGCATGTTTTTTAAAAATTCAATAGCTCAATCAATGTTTTATTTTAATTTTACAAATTCATATAAACTCATGTTCGAGGGCTTCCAACAGGATTTTAGCCCGTGTTTGTGTAGATATAATTTTTTGCCCTCTTTGCTAGACCTAAACCATGTCCTAGGATGCACCTTAGGTGGTGGACTTCAAGCCAATGGATTTGTAAACAAATATTGTATCCATCGACATATAATTTGTGGGTTTTTGAGTTTATATCATAATTTTTTTAATTTTATTTTCAAACATACACTTACAAAATCATGTCCACATCTACGAATCACTGCCAAGAAAAATCGACAACATAAAAAGATAAAAACAAAAAAATTTCAAAAATTATATATGCCACACAACACATCCTATTCAAAGGGAAATTTTTAATTTTAATTTTAATTTTTGTAACGAGTTAAAAAAAGTTTTATGTGCCATGTCTACAAAATATGATTAAAATTTTCAATAATCAGTGTAAAAAATTAGTAAGAAATTAAAATTTTCAAACTAAATTAAAAAAAGTGTGTGCACCCTAGTGCATTGTATAGATTATGTTCATATACTTTGCTTTTCCAAAAATTATGTTGTCATCACTAAATTGTTTTATGTGCGGACAAGTCACTTGTTAAGTTTTCTTGAAATTTACAAGAACAAACCTATCATTAAATTAAATCTTGACATATTAAATGATTTTTTTTAAATATAAGTGGAAAGGCGACATAATTCCCAACAATTTGTTTTTTCGTTGCAGAGTTGGAATTCACAACAGATGTATGAGATTTGATGACTTCCATTTTACAAATGAGTAAAAAATCAGGTTTTCACTACCACTTTTTGTCAAAATGTGTTACCCATATTCATCCATTCACCTACACTCATGTGCACCCAATTATTTTGTCCATCATGCTAAAACATCGAGGGAGGGGATGGATATCATGTCCTGTTGAGTGTGTCTTTACAAAATCACTTAATACTGAAAGGAAACTAGATGCTTAATTTGGGTATGTCTATGGCAATGATACAAGAAGTGTTCTATGGTTCATGGAAACAAATTTCCTATGATAAATAATGACATGCATTTGAACAAAAAATAATAAATTTAAAAATAAAATTTGAAACTAAATATCCTAAAAAAACAAGAAGCACAATAATTGTAAACAAATAATCACCGTTTGATTAAAATTGATGTAGTAATTGGCCCTTTTTTTCTTATGATGTCTTGCTTAAAATTAAAATGTGAAATTTGCAAATGATAGACCTACATTTTTACTCAAAAGATTGCATATGTTTTGGATTACTAAAAAATTTGAAGGGGCACAAATATCATATGACAATCACTTCTTAGTTGCATGAGCACAAATAGACAAACACTACAACATTATCCAATATTTAATATTCCCAAAGATACAAATAACTATAAAAATAATTGGCAATTATAAATCAACAACAAATATCAATATATTTATCCACTACAATAGGAAAGGGTCCAATATTATAATGACAACTAGCCTATCATCATATGCTCCTATAGGATTTTTCTGGTCAAAATATGACATTATAACATCTATTTAGCGAAAGGATGAAAAGGACCTTATAACTAATTTCATTTCCAAATTTGGAGATCCTAATTTTCATCTATAGTTACTTGAGTAGCTTTAGAAGCTCAATGTCCCAATTGATTCTTATGGTGGTTTTCATCGAATCGAGAGGGAAAGGGTATGTATAACTAAGAAAATATTTAATATTCTTTTACATGCTCATTCCTTCTTATCATTATTCGAAGTTAACTTTACACAAATATGGGACAACCTATTTAAATAATTTTTTTGAAGATAAAAAAATTGGTCAGTGGTAAGACTTGCTTCGTTCTTGTAACTGTAGTAAATTTGATTTTATTATGGAATGAAAATGATAACGCTGAGAAAAGCAATGCGAAAATAATTTCTTATTGATGGGAAACGAAATAGAGAAAACACAAAAGTGTAAGTTACATCTCTTGCATTTAATTATAGGGTGCACTTACAGTAGCAAGGGTGAAGCACTTGACGGTAAATCCCCAACCCCGTTTTTTCAAATTTGTATATTACTGACCAATTTTAACTTGTAAAATAAATAAAAATAAAATAACCCCCTAAGATTGAGGGTTGAAAAACTAAACTTTAATACAAAAATGGAAATCTTAATATGAAAAAAACTACACATACAACGTAAGTCCTTGAAAACTAGCCAAAAAAATAAACCAAAATCATTACTTTATGATTCCTTATTTTATTTTTTATGTTAAAGAATTATAAATAAATAAAAGAAAAAAATATAACTACCAAGAATTTGTCATATGCTCCAGGTAATCCTACCCAACATCATCATTCCTTGAATGATCAACAATGAAAGACAAAAAGGTGGGGGCTTACTCTCCACCCAAACAACTCCTTGGATAGAATATGATAACCCTAAATCCCACAACGAGTAAAGCTAGGAAAAGATTAGTAATCTCCCCCCTCTTTTAGCTTTCTCTCTTAAAAAACGTGCCCTAAGTCCAAAAACTATCGTTCCAAAATTTCCTTCGTCGTTACTTCCCCCTTCAAAACATTCCCCTTCCCACTTTTGCATGGATGACTCCACTGAATGCAAATATTATTACATGCATGAAAAATGGAGTAATATTATCTTATTAGTTTTATTTTTAGTTAATTACATTTACAAATAAGAATTATAATTATTTTTAATTTAATTAATTAATTTTAAGTAAATAGAATTTTTATTAGAATTTTTTCGTTTGGATTATATTTGTTCATTTACACACAATCCACAGAGAGAGTTCTCCCATTCACAAAACTTCATCTTGAAGTTGCATTTTTTTACTCATTTGAAAGAAATAAAATATATCATATGCACAACCATCAAGCCTTATGAACCTAGATAACTAGTACTATTGTGTAGGTGAGCAAGTTACTCGTGTGGTCATCATGGTTAAATCTTACACTTAGACTAAACAAAATAATAAAAACAACGGTATTTGTCCTAGTATGATCACATGGTCTTGTTTAACTTCCTAAATGACTGTATTGGATAACAAATGCATGTGAAGGAGGTGCATTAAATTTGCATAGAGCTCAATTGTAACTTAAAAATAATAAAATATCGTTGCATCTTCTAAGTTTTACATATTTTGCTCACATGCCCTCACACCAAAGTCATACCATTTGATCAACCTCTGAACACCCCCGACACTCTAGATTGTTTCACTTACCATGGTTGCACAGGCCCTCGCTTGCAACTAGTATAAGGGTAACCCATCATGGTGTGATGAACACATTCATCAAAAGTCTTATCACAACTCCAAGGAGGTGAGAGTACATTACCCTCTCTATATCCTCAAATTCAGACATCATGCATAAGGTTTAATGCTTTTTAGCCTTATCTAGGCTCTTAGGCCACAAGGCCTCATCTGGAGGGTACCAAGAATATTGAATAGTGCGCCTAACCATGCACACGAGGAATATGGAAAGGTTGGACCAAAAATAACTCAAAACCTTCAACCAAGAAGCAATCCTAGGCATGGGAAGTCCTACATCACAAATCCATTGATGAGTGCACCCCCTGTCTTACTTCTAGACTTTTGGCATCCTAGTAGGAAAATTTGGCATAGATTCATTGGTTCAATGGTTCCCCATTCCATAATGTGTTACTTTATTAAATTATCCTTCGTGGTTATGGTATCCCATGATATAATTGAATAAATTGGCCTTGGAATCCGCAAGGCTAGATTTTATGTTAATCTCTTCCTCTCATCTTGATATCAATAAATTAGTTATAATCATAATATCATAGAACATATATTAATAGGATAATATGAAGGTACCACATGATACTACATGTCATCATGAGAGTGTAACATTTCCACTATGAATGTTAGGGAATTATATGTTATCTCATGCCATCATGGAAACAAAATATTATCACACTCCATCATATTCATAATACCATCATAAATAGTAACAACCACATGCTATTACATGCCCATGTAGAGTTTTCATAAACACAAAATGATATAATCATATTGAAATATTCTCATCACTATAACATCATCTTCATAATATAATCATGAAATTCATGGTACAACATGAATTCCAAATATTATATGCTAATTTTTTAGTGTTATAACATGAACAAGATATTGTAAAATACCATACAACAGTAATGGTCTATGGTCTACTACTACTACCAGATATCATAAATTCATCCCATTAAGTAGCATGAAACCTCAATTAACTATAAGATAAACATTTCATATCATCATGAAGTCATACATTAATAAGCATAATCCATCACATATTTGCATGTTAAGTGCCACATTATATCATAAATTTAACATGTCTTAAACGAAACAACATGCTACTTGCCACATGACTTCCTAAGAAGCATAAGTTGGATGAGTATCATGAACATTCCCACCATGATAATCAGCTTAGCCCATATCATATGAAAAACTAAATATAATAAAAACATTACAACACTTCAATTATGATTAATTCATTCCTTACATAAAATTTTCATAATAAAAAATTATTTACAATGCATGCATGTAATTAATCAATTCTTTGATCTTATATCTCATGTCATAAAACATTCATGAAACAACCATCATACATATGCCTGATATCAAATTGGCATAGAAATTTCATTCAAAAGACCATCATGTAAAAGTATGATATCAAATTGCGATAGGAAGTTCATCAACCATCATCATGTATCAGTTTCACACCACTTTGTGATGGGAAGTTCATCAAACAACCATCATGTATAATTATGATTTGAAATTGTCCTAGAGAGTTCATGAAAACAACCATCATGTATATGTCAAATAATATTGAGTATATCTACTGCAGAAGATATAAAAAATCCTAATTAGTCACCTCCACGTCCTCCTAGGTAGAAGATAATGGGTTGTATTGATCCCACTGGACCTTAACCTAATCAATAGTTCAACTCCTAAGCTGGTGATCCCTATATTCTAGTATGAAATGTGGTTCAACCTAGATTCCCCGTCTTTAGAAACAATCGATCCCTCTAATTTCAACACATGACAAATTGTGAAATACCATGCTTAAGCACTAGAATATTATATATATGATTCGAATTCCCTATATGGGATGGAAACTCAAGTTTGTAAGAAACAGGTCGAATATTCTTAAGGATCGTTGATGGTCCAACATATCTAGGGGATACTTTCGTTCCCTTACCAAATATAAAGGTGCATTTACATGGTTTGACTCTAACAAAGACTTCACTCCATGTATGTATGGTTGTATGTCAAATTAAAAATATGATTTCAACATGTCAAAACTAGACACAAAAAGCATACATGTCCATGAAAATATCCACCATCACACAAGCGAAAAGAGTCTGTAAATACCCTTATCTAATTTAAGGATATTAAAATCTAAAACAAGTTCTAGCATCATAGCCTACATCTCATATCCTCAAAAATACATAGGTGTTTTAAATTATCACCTTCTCATTTACTCCTTTTTAATGTACTTAACATTTTTTTTCAAATAGTGGTTTAGAAATACATTCATCGTCCTCTAATTTTACAACCCATCTCATTAAAATATGAGTCCATTTCCTAGTGACACTTAAAACATTCAATATATTTATATGAAACTTTAAGAATGTTTAGGAATTTTTTCTCTTTATTTGATAACATTTTGTTCATTCTCTCCCAACAACTCTATGGAATTTTGTAAATTTTTTTTTTATGAGGTTGATTCAAAGGGATTAAATGCTAGAGTTTTTTTGTTTCTAAAATCTTTTTACATCAAGTTTAATTCTTAGAACTTCTTGAATGACAATATATACATGATGGGTTCTTCCATACTCGTTTCTTGTCATAAAACTAACCATCTTTTCTCACCCTTTCTTTTATTCCCACTTTGTTACCATGTCTAGGTAAACCTCTATCCCATGTTTGATTCCATTTAAACATGTACACATTATGAAGTATTTGGTACAATACCATGACGTGTGTCTAGTATATCCATAGTTAAATAAAACTCCCTACCTTCAACCTCCAAATTTACCTTGGCCTCTACCTCTTAGTCCTCCTCTGTATTTACCTCATCCTTTACCTCCATTCTCCTTCCCCCCCTACTTGATAAGAATTAATAGTGTATTGGATTTAATTCTTCTCACTAAATGATATATCTAGAGTTAAGATAGATCTATGCTGGTTAACTAGTATACTAATTTCTTGATATTTTAATCATATTATTATTTGAATATTTGTTGATGAAAAATTATAGAGACTTGAATGGTTACGAAACGGTAGTATTTCGTACATGTTCCTTCTTGGAAGATTCCGATAATTCATCTCATGGTTTCAATAATAGATAAAGTTGGCTTTGAGTGTTGCACTCACTAAGATGATGCATTTCCTTGTGCATTTTTTAATATATTTATTTTCATGCTAATTATAATTCCATATTAATATTTTAATAAAGGATTATTCACTTGGCTTTGTATGTTAAGCCAACTTACTGCTTTGAGTTGTAGTCACATGAATGCTTCATTACCCATTATGACACTCATTAAGAAATTGTTTGGCACTAATGCCCTAAGCTAAGAATATCTAATTAATTTTTAAGTCAATTGTTGGCTTATTAAGAAATTGTTTTTGGACTTTTAAGAAAGATAAATAATAAAAGTTTTTTCTAATAAATTATTTACAAAATTATTTAGTAGTGGTGATCTAAAATGTTTTAGAACATTCATTTATGTTTAGATAAAGGTGGAAGAATGTAATGCATTGTAAATTATAGTTTAAATTAAAAAAATTATAAGTATGTTACACTGTTTTTCGTTATCATTTCACATATCATGAATACAAAATAACATGGAATATGATTCATAAGAAACAACATTCATAAAAAAAAAATCAAATATAATTTCTTAATTTTTTAAGAAACAACTAGATAGAAAGAACCCATGTAACTCCCATTTAAACAAGGTTGCATGGATAAATGCCTCTCTATATTATACTAGATTGGAAAATTGAATGTTTCTTTTTGAATGCCGAGATTATGTTGGCAGATCGAATGTTCTTGTTTGAACTTGTTGATGTGAGTGTTAAGCACCCAAAGTAGCAATTGCTTACGTGCAAGTCCCCTTCTAAATCACTACGCATTTAAAGTAGAACATGTTTTGCAAAATTCCAAAGAAACAAAACAAACATTCAAGAATGTCTATAATGTGAAAGCATATTGTCATTATTCACGAGGATATCAAGGTTTGTTTAATTCTAGATCAACAAAATAAATGTAACAAACCAAATAAACCTAATTTATTATTACTTGGAATATTATTTTTCTTATTGAAATATTTTGACAAGAAAGCCAAAATGGATGTAATAAATTATTGTATTTAATAATTAAAATATTCAATGGAATCAGAACTAAAGTAGTTGTTGAAAGAGTGTTTGTTGACCCACAAGGGGAAAAGACAAGTGCAAAAACTGCTAAGTGAGAACTCAAGTGATGCAGGAGGCATCTTCCCCAAAATTAGGCCAAGACTCCTTGTGGAGTGCTAAAGAGCAGGAGGCTCATAAATGACCAAGCCCTAGGAAAAATACTATATAATAGTATGTCCATTAAACAAGTAGGAGGATAACGATGGACGTAGAATTGATCTGTTAATGCAAGAGATGGTACATTGATCAAATTTTGTCATTGTGGTTCAACAAACAGGCTCTTGGGTTCTAGAGCAAGTAAGACTTGGATGCTCTAAGAGTTGGTTGGGAGGAATGACAAATTTAGTTATGTTTTTTAGATAGTGGTGTCAGGTTCCCTATTCTATTTCTTATATTTTTAAGTATTGATAAATTATAGACAGAGTATAGACATGAAACGTAAATACATTTTTTTGTAGTAAATTATACTAAGCATATGTTCCTAACATTTTCCTATCCTCATGTTATGACTTGGTATAAATTGTTCCTTATTAGTAGAAGAGTTCGGTATTTATTTATCTTTTTTTTATTCTGAGGAGGGGCTACAACTGGAGGCTTGGAGGAGGGGGAAAAATCCAAGGAGGAAGGGAATTCAAAGGCAGATCAATGGTGAAAATAATGAAGGGAAATTCAAAGGGAGATGACCTATGAAAAAATGTAATTGATCAATTGAGATGAGAAAAAATATGGAGAATTTCACCAAGGATAGCTTCTCTTGGGTTTATAGATTTGTAGGCTCCAAAAAAATTTCAAAAATTATATATGCCACACAACACATCCTATTCAAAGGGAAATTTTTAATTTTAATTTTAATTTTTGTAACGAGTTAAAAAAAGTTTTATGTGCCATGTCTACAAAATATGATTAAAATTTTCAATAATCAGTGTAAAAAATTAGTAAGAAATTAAAATTTTCAAACTAAATTAAAAAAAGTGTGTGCACCCTAGTGCATTGTATAGATTATGTTCATATACTTTGCTTTTCCAAAAATTATGTTGTCATCACTAAATTGTTTTATGTGCGCACAAGTCACTTGTTAAGTTTTCTTGAAATTTACAAGAACAAACCTATCATTAAATTAAATCTTGACATATTAAATGATTTTTTTTAAATATAAGTGGAAAGGCGACATAATTCCCAACAATTTGTTTTTTCGTTGCAGAGTTGGAATTCACAACAGATGTATGAGATTTGATGACTTCCATTTTACAAATGAGTAAAAAATCAGGTTTTCACTACCACTTTTTGTCAAAATGTGTTACCCATATTCATCCATTCACCTACACTCATGTGCACCCAATTATTTTGCCCATCATGCTAAAACATCGAGGGAGGGGATGGATATCATGTCCTGTTGAGTGTGTCTTTACAAAATCACTTAATACTGAAAGGAAACTAGATGCTTAATTTGGGTATGTCTATGGCAATGATACAAGAAGTGTTCTATGGTTCATGGAAACAAATTTCCTATGATAAATAATGACATGCATTTGAACAAAAAATAATAAATTTAAAAATAAAATTTGAAACTAAATATCCTAAAAAAACAAGAAGCACAATAATTGTAAACAAATAATCACCGTTTGATTAAAATTGATGTATTAATTATGATGTCTTGCTTAAAATTAAAATGTGAAATTTGCAAATGATAGACCTACATTTTTACTCAAAAGATTGCATATGTTTTGGATTACTAAAAAATTTGAAGGGGCACAAATATCATATGACAATCACTTCTTAGTTGCATGGGCACAAATAGACAAACACTACAACATTATCCAATATTTAATATTCCCAAAGATACAAATAATTATAAAAATAATTGGCAATTATAAATCAACAACAAATATCAATATATTTATCCACTACAATAGGAAAGGGTCCAATGTTATAATGACAACTAGCCTATCATTAGATGCTCCTATAGGATTTTTCTGGTCAAAATATGACATTATAACATCTATTTAGCGAAAGGATGAAAAGGACCTTATAACTAATTTCATTTCCAAATTTGGAGATCCTAATTTTCATCTATAGTTACTTGAGTAGCTTTAGAAGCTCAATGTCCCAATTGATTCTTATGGTGGTTTTCATCGAATCGAGAGGGAAAGGGTATGTATAACTAAGAAAATCTTTAATATTCTTTTACATGCTCATTCCTTCTTATCATTATTCGAAGTTAACTTTACACAAATATGGGACAACCTATTTAAATAATTTTTTTGAAGATAAAAAAATTGGTCAGTGGTAAGACTTGCTTCGTTCTTGTAACTGTAGTAAATTTGATTTTATTATGGAATGAAAATGATAACACTGAGAAAAGCAATGCGAAAATAATTTCTTATTGATGGGAAACGAAATAGAGAAAACACAAAAGTGTAAGTTACATCTCTTGCATTTAATTATAGGGTGCACTCACAGTAGCAGGGGTGAAGCACTTGACGGTAAATCCCCAACCCCATTTTTTCAAATTTGTATATTACTGACCAATTTTAACTTGTAAAATAAATAAAAATAAAATAACCCCCTAAGATTGAGGGTTGAAAAACTAAACTTTAATACAAAAATGGAAATCTTAATATGAAAAAAACTACACATACAACGTAAATCCTTAAAAACTAGCCCAAAAAATAAACCAAAATCATTACTTTATGATTCCTTATTTTATTTTTTATGTTAAAGAATTATAAATAAATAAAAGAAAAAAATATAACTACCAAGAATTTGTCATATGCTCCAGGTAATCCTACCCAACATCATCATTCCTTGAATGATCAACAACGAAAGACAAAAAGGTGGGGGCTAACTCTCCACCCAAACAACTCCTTGGATAGAATATGATAACCCTAAATCCCACAACGAGTAAAGCTAGGAAAATATTAGTAGTCTCCCCCCTCTTTCAGCTTTCTCTCTTAAAAAACGTGCCCTAAGTCCAAAAACTATCGTTCCAAAATTTCCTTTGTCGTTACTTCCCCCTTCAAAACATTCCCCTTCCCACTTTTGCATGGATGACTCCACTGAATGCAAATATTATTACATGCATGAAAAATGGAGTAATATTATCTTATTAGTTTTATTTTTAGTTAATTACATTTACAAATAAGAATTATAATTATTTTTAATTTAATTAATTAATTTTAAGTAAATAGAATTTTTATTAGAATTTTTTCGTTTGGATTATATTTGTTCATTTACACACAATCCACACAGAGAGAGAGAGTTCTCCCATTCACAAAACTTCATCTTGAAGTTGCATTTTTTTTACTCATTTGAAAGAAATAAAATATATCATATGTACAACCATCAAGCCTTATGAACCTAGATAACTAGTACTATTGTGTAGGTGAGCAAGTTACTCGTGTGGTCATCATGGTTAAATCTTACACTTAGACTAAACAAAATAATAAAAACAACGGTATTTGTCCTAGTATGATCACATGGTCTTGTTTAACTTCCTAAATGACTGTATTGGATAACAAATGCATGTGAAGGAGGTGCATTAACTTCGCATAGAGCTCAATTGTAACTTAAAAATAATAAAATATCGTTGCATCTTCTAAGTTTTACATATTTTGGTCAGATGCCCTCACACCAAAGTCATACCATTTGATCAACCTCTGAACACCCCCGACACTCTAGATTGTTTCACTTACCATGGTTGCACGGGCCCTCTCTTGCAACTAGTATAAGGGTAACCCATCATGGTGTGATGAAAACATGCATCAAAAGTCTTATCACAACTCCAAGGAGGTAAGAGTACATTACCCTCTCTATATCCTCAAATTCAGACATCATGCATAAGGTTTAATGCTTCTCAGCCTTATCTAGGCTCTTAGGCCACAAGGCCTCATCTGGAGGGTACCAAGAATATTGAATAGTGCGCCTAACCATGCACACGAGGAATATGGAAAGGTTGGACCAAAAATAACTCAAAACCTTCAACCAAGAAGTAATCCTAGGCATGGGAAGTCCTACATCACAAATCCATTGATGAGTGCACCCCCTGTCTTACTTCTAGACTTTTGGCATCCTAGTAGGAAAATTTGGCATAGATTCATTGGTTCAATGGTTCCCCATTCCATAATGTGTTACTTTATTAAATTATCCTTCGTGGTTATGGTATCCCATGATATAATTGAATAAGTTGGCCTTGGAATCCGCAACGCTAGATTTTATGTTAATCTCTTCCTATCATCTTGATATCAATAAATTAGTTATAATCATAATATCATAGAACATATATTAATAGGATAATATGAAGGTACCACATGACACTACATGTCATCATGAGAGTATAACATTTCCACTATGAATATTAGGGAATTACATGTTATCTCATGCCATCATGGAAACAAAATATTATCACACCCCATCATATTCATAATACCATCATAAATAGTAACAACCACATGTTATTACATGCCCATGTAGAGTTTTCATGAACACAAAATGATATAATCATATTGAAATATTCTCATCACTATAACATCATCTTCATAATATAATCATGAAATTCATGGTACAACATGAATTCCAAATATTATATGCTAATTTTTTAGTGTTATAACATGAACAAGATATTGTAAAATACCATACAACATTAATTGTCTACTACTACTGCCAGATATCATAAATTCGTCCCATTAAGTAGCATGAAACCTCAATTAACTATAAGATAAATATTTCATATCATCATGAAGTCATACATTAATAAGCATAATCCATCACATATTTGCATGTTAAGTGCCACATTATATCATAAATTTAACATGTCTTAAACGAAACAACATGCTACTTGCCACATGACTTCCTAAGAAGCATAAGTTGGATGAGTATCATGAACATTCCCACCATGATAATCAGCTTAGCCCATATCATATGAAAAACTAAATATAATAAAAACATTACAACACTTCAATTATGATTAATTCATTCCTTACATAAAATTTTCATAATAAAAAATTATTTACAATGCATGCATGTAATTAATCAATTCTTTGATCTTATATCTCATGTCATAAAACATTCATGAAACAACCATCATACATATGCCTGATATCAAATTGGCATAGAAATTTCATTCAAAAGACCATCATGTAAAAGTATGATATCAAATTGCGATAGGAAGTTCATCAACCATCATCATGTATCAGTTTCACACCACTTTGTGATGGGAAGTTCATCAAACAACCATCATGTATAATTATGATTTGAAATTGTCCTAGAGAGTTCATGAAAACAACCATCATGTATATGTCAAATAATATTGAGTATATCTACTGCAGAAGATATAAAAAATCCTAATTAGTCACCTCCACGTCCTCCTAGGTAGAAGATAATGGGTTGTATTGATCCCACTGGACCTTAACCTAATCAATAGTTCAACTCCTAAGCTAGTGATCCCTATATTCTAGTATGAAATGTGGTTCAACCTAGATTCCCCCGTCTTTAGAAACAATCGATCCCTCTAATTTCAACACATGACAAATTGTGAAATACCATGCTTAAGCACTAGAATATTATATATATGATTCGAATTCCCTATATGGGATGGAAACTCAAGTTTGTAAGAAACAGGTCGAATATTCTTAAGGATCGTTAATGGTCCAACAGATCTAGGGGATACTTTCGTTCCCTTACCAAATATAAAGGTGCATTTACATGGTTTGACTCTAACAAAGACTTCACTCCATGCATGTATGGTTGTATGTCAAATTAAAAATAGGATTTCAACATGTCAAAACTAGACACAAAAAAGCATACATGTCCATGAAAATATCCACCATCACACAAGCGAAAAGAGTCTGTAAATACCCTTGATCTAATTTAAGGATATTAAAATCTAAAACAAGTTCTAGCATCATGGCCTACATCTCATATCCTCAAAAATACATAGGTGTTTTAAATTATCACCTTCTCATTTACTCCTTTTTAATGTACTTAACTTTTTTTTCAAATAGTGGTTTAGAAATACGTTCATCGTCCTCTAATTTTACAACCCATCTCATTAAAATATGAGTCCATTTCCTAGTGACACTTAAAACATTCAATATATTTATATGAAACTTTAAGAATGTTTAGGAATTTTTTCTCTTTATTTGATAACATTTTGTTCATTCTCTCCCAACAACTCTATCGAATTTTGTAAATTTTTTTTTATGAGGTTGATTCAAAGGGATTAAATGATAGAGTTTTTTTCTTTCTAACATCTTTTTACATCAAGTTTAATTCTTAGACCTCCTTGAATGACAATATAGACATGATGGGTTCTTCCATACTCGTTTCTTGTCTTAAAACTAACCATCTTTTCTCACCCTTTCTTTTATTCCCACTTTGTTACCATATCTAGGTAAACCTCTATCCCATGTTTGATTCCATTTAAACATGTACACATTATGAAGTATTTGGTACAATACCATGACGCATGTCTAGCATATCCATAGTTAAATAAAACGCCCTACCTTCAACCTCCAAATTTACCTTGGCCTCTACCTCTTAGTCCTCCTCTGTATTTACCTCATCCTTTACCTCAATTCTCCTTTCCCCCCTACTTGATAAGAATTAATAGTGTATCGGATTTAATTCTTCTCACTAAATGATATATCTAGAGTGAAGATAGATCTATGCTGGTTAACTAGTATACTAATTTCTTGATATTTTAATCATATTATTATTTGAATATTTGTTGATGAAAAATTATAGAGACTTGAATGGTTACGAAACGGTAGTATTTCGTACATGTTCCTTCTTGGAAGATTCCGATAATTCATCTCATGGTTTCAATAATAGATAACGTTTGCTTTGAGTGTTGCATTCACTAAGATGATGCATTTCCTTGTACATTTTTTAATATATTTATTTTCATGCTAATTATAATTCCATATTAATATTTTAATAAAGGATTATTCACTTGGCTTTGTATGTTAAGCCAACTTATTGCTTTGAGTTGTAGTCATATGAATGCTTCATTACCTATTATGACACTCATTAAGAAATTGTTTGGCACTAATGCCCTAAGCTAAGATATCTAATTAATTTTTAAATCGATTGTTGGCTTATTAAGAAATTGGTTTTGGACTTTTAAGAAAGATAAATAATGAAAGTTTTTTCTAATAAATTATTTAGATAAAAATTATTTAGTAGTGGTGATCTAAAATGTTTTAGAACATTCATTTATGTTTAGATAAAGGTGGAAGAATGTAATGCATTGTAAATTATAGTTTAAATAATAATAAAAAAATTATAAGTATGTTACACGGTTTTTCGTTATCATTTCACACATCATGAATACAAAATAACATGGAATATGATTCATAAGAAACAACATTCATAAAAAAATCATATATAATTTCTTAATTTTTTACAAAACAACTAGATAGAAAGAACCCGTGTAACTCCCATTTAAACAAGGTTGCATGGAAGAAATGCCTCTCTATATTATACTAGATTGGAAAATTGAATGTTTCTTTTTGAATGCCGAGATTATGTTGGCAGATCGAATGTTGTTGTTTGAACTTGTTGATGTGAGTGTTAAGCACCCAAAGTAGCAATTGCTTACGTGCAAGTCCCCTTCTACATCACTACGCATTTAAAGTAGAACATGTTTTGCAAAATTCCAAAGAAACAAAACAAACATTCAAGAATATCTCTAATGTGAAAGCATATTGTCATTATTCACGAGGATATCAAGGTTTGTTTAATTCTAGATCAACAAAATAAATGTAACAAACCAAATAAACCTAATTTATTATTACTTGGAATATTATTTTTCTTATTGAAATATTTTGACAAGAAAGTCAAAACGGATGTAATAAATTATTTTATTCAATAATTAAAATATTCAATGGAATCAGAACTGAAGTAGTTGTTGAAAGAGTGTTTGTTGATCCACAAGGGGAAAAGACAAGTGCAAAAGCTGTTAAGTGAGAACTCAAGTGATGCAGGAGGCATCTTCCCCAAAATTAGGCCAAGACTCCTTGTGGAGTGCTAAAGAGCAGGAGGCTCATAAATGACCAAGCCCTAGGAAAAATACTATATAATAATATGTCCATCAAACAAGTAGGAGGATAATGATGGACGTGGAATTGATCTATTAATGCAAGAGATGGTACATTGATCAAATTTTGTCATTGTGGTTCAACAAACAGGCTCTTGGGTTCTAGAGCAAGTAAGACTTGGATGCTCTAAGAGTTGGTTGGGAGGAATGACAAATTTAGTTATGTTTTTTAGATAGTGGTGTCAGGTTCCCTATTCTATTTCTTATATTTTTAAGTATTGATAAATTATAGACATAGTATAGACATGAAACGTAAATACATTTTTTTGTAGTAAATTATACTAAGCATCTATTCCTAACATTTTCCTATCCTCATGTTATGACTTGGTATAAATTGTTCTTTATTAGTAGAAGAGTTCGGTATTTATTTATCTTTTTTTTTGTTAGTAAGAGGGGTGATCCTTTTCTATTACTTCTTAAACCATAACGACTCCTGAAACATGGGGTCAGGTAATGGTCTTGCATCTAAAAAAGAAAAACAAAAAAAAATGGACCATATGGTGTGTATAAAGAGTGTGAAGGTTTTCCAGCCTTGAAATATAGCATCTTCATTCGTTTACAAGTCGAAAATAGTAAGATAAATGCAGTCATTAAGATAAACAATAAGATAAGCATAGATAAGCATGAAAAGGACCTAGAACAAGCTAGAGACTAGGGATTCATGGAAGATTCAACCTCCTCTGTATCAACATTACTAGCTCCCTCATCTGCATTGCTAACTCCCTCTTTGACGATGTTCCTCTGACCACGTTGGAATGGAGGCTCCACCAACTACAACAAACTTTTCATGTGTACCAGGTCGCTCTCAGCATCGTATTTGAATGTGCCCATAGTAATTTTAACTATATTAGTGAATCCCTCCCTCTCTTTTATTGAGAGCGAGAGGATATTACTCGGACATGTCCACCTCTTGGCCTAGCGTCATCCTAAACTACCCAAAGATCTTGTTTTCCATTGCTTAAATGGACTATTGAATTTGATCTAGAATCTCCTAATTGAATAGGGCTTCCCATTCCACTTCCTCGTTACCACCTCTCTATGCTACCATGCTAATTATAGAACCAGAGACTCTAGAGAAGTGGGGCCATCTACGAGAGCGCTTTTGTTTTTGACCTTTTGCTTGAGTGAGCTTGTTCACCAGATATTTTCTCAACCCCACCATGAAGTGTTTCTCCTAGAAAAGCTACAAGATGCTAAGTGCCATACTCTCCCTTTGATCCTCCTTCAAATAGTTGCTTTGCTGCGAACACAACACCCCCCCAATGTAGAACCAGGTACGCCTCGGCATGGTCGAGGGATGGCCTAAGGTCCTTCCCTATGCAGATTTAATTAAGATTGAGGAGTGGTAGTGATCCATTCCATAACACAAGATCGCATGACCATAATACCTCCCACATGAGGTTGCATGACCGCTATGCCTCCCACTCCTTTTAATGTGCATGTGGTCATCTAGGTGAGTCCCACTTGTCTTATGCATGTATGCAAGCAATCGAAGGGTCGACATCTGTCCCCTCACGCACCTTCCTGTGATCACATCCTCCTTCTTCTTCCTGTTGACCACCCACATCCAGGTGTAGATTTATTTATCTTATTTATATTTCAATTAATCTTTATTTGGGCATCCATACCCGAATTAGAATGGATTTAATGTTATACTAACTAGAAATATGAGTGATTGTATTGTAGATCTTGTTAAATACTTTAAATGTATTTTCAACTAATTGTATTCCCTAGGAGCCAAGGATTTTCATACAGATCTTGTCTATGTTTCTAGATTGTATTATTTTATAACTTATTCTCACCCAAACACTTTGTTTCATGAATACTTACAGTTATGACTAGATTCTATTAACATAGTTAAAACAAAACTTTTATAGAAGGAATTACTAAGTAAACACCGAATCGAATAACCCATGTATGAAATCAAATAATATAAACATAAAAAAAAGGTTTGCAGACCGTTGCATAAACTATCATAAGTATACAAAGTAGAGCCAAAAGGATTTTCACTCAAAATTTAACACCCCATATTTTGACTAGACATCTTTTGAGACATACCTCTTGCACTTTATTTGCTTATTATCCGTTGGACTCAGATAGACTAAGTAAACTACATTTTGGCATGTTAGACCTGATTATATGTTGTTACTATGCTTATAATTGTACTACACTTATGTTCATACTACAATTATGATGTTATGATATTCTCATTCTCATGATGCTATTTTGTTTCTGCGGAGACTATGGTAGAGCTATCATGCAATTTATTTCATTAATAAAGACATTGTATGTTTAATTTTCATTCTTGATGAAATGTGATATCTATGACGTGGTACGCGGATAGAAAACCATGATGTGATCGGTTTAATGATTTCATGTGATGAAAGGAAATGCTGTTGATAATATGGACTAGCTAATGATTGAATAGAGATAGTGTTATAAATATATATTTGTAAAGTACTTCCACAAGACAAAGGAGCTACGTAATAGTGAGATACTTGATATGAAGTGTGGTGTAGTACCCATTTTGTAGAGACCCTTTTTTACCAAACTGATGATACGATGACACGTTCCAATAATACTTATAGCAGCATATAATTATTTGATAAGGTATAAACCTAGTATTTTGAGAGGGATGGATGTATTTCCCACCCTATGTTATTATGATACCTGAGGTCATGGGAGGGCCGTGCTGAGACACGCTCCCCAAGTTGTTGTGATGATGACGGTCATATGCCTACTAGGAGAGGCAAGGTCCATAGTTCAGTCGAAGCTATCTCTCTCAAATTCTTATGTGGTCAGGTAGGCGAAGCCGACATCCACTTCTATACTAGAAGAGGAAGGATAGGGAGGATGTAGATGTAGGTTAGGATGGGAGTATATGATAGTTAGTACTTTCCAGGGTTGGGTGTTTCCTGATACCAAGTTAGTGGTAGTAGGTGTTTGACCGGTTAAATTAATAAAAACACAAAGATACGATATAAAACAAAAAATGGAGTAATTGTTAAATAACCAAGAATGTTAAAGAAATTATCTTATATATGTATACTTGTTCTTCTTGCATGAAGGATTATTAGTATTAGTGAGCAATTATGCATAGGAAAGATGATGTATGTTATAGTACATGTTTTACCTATGCATGTACTGGCCATGCATGTACACCTTGCATATGCACACTAGTATCAATATGAAAACACCTAACAAGTTGAATAATTCGATAAGTTGTAGTAGGTAAATATGTTAATTATGCATTAATTAAATTCAAACAATGAATGTTAAGTTACTGGATATGTGTAAAACAAGTGAACTAAGATATTAATTAATTTTATGTAAACATTGAATAAGAAATTGAAATAAGTGTCGTCAATAGGCATTAACCTTGGGATATAGTAATATTTAATGGTTAATTGTGATTAATTAAACCATTAGACGTACCTTGTTTATCGGTAAAAGAATATTATATTATTGTTAGGATACTTAGAAATTAAACAAATAAATGTGATATTATTATTTATTGCCAATTATTATTATTGTTGTTAATTATGATAGTAATTAATTACTAATATAATTATTATTATGTTTATTATTAAACTAAAATTACTAATAATAATCTTTCCATTAAGAAAAAATCACAAGTGAAACTGTTGAATCGCTCCAATACTAAGTTAAAAACTATAAAGGCCATTGATTAAATAGTATTATTAATTTATCAAAAGTATTATCGATTTATTAATTTATAACAGTATTATTAATTTATTAAATGAACTGAGTAAGTTAAGATAGGGCTCATTGAAATATGTATGTATTAATGAAGTACCGCCATGTCAGACTAATGATCTGAAGTAAATAGTAATCATGTCGATCCAAAATGGTGGTTGGATTAAATTATAGATTTGACTGACATAACGATCCCATATTGTATTCCTGTATTATTTAAACCTTAATTGCAAATCATAATATCATTTATTGAATCTGGGTTGAATGATTAATGAATACGTAATAATACTCATCATTATTAAGTCAAGATTTATAGTTTATCCTAGAAATATTAAAAAAGAAGTGGTGGTAATTTATAGTATTTAACTTATCTTGCCACTAAATAAAACAAGTCATTATTATCTTACAATTAAATAACCAAAAGAAAGTCAAATGTATTTGGGAAAAAAATTAACTGAGAAATCAATCATTTGACTTCCTGAGAGAATGGGAAATCCTAGAAATAATGATTACAATTATTTTATCCTTGGTTAGTGCGATTACATAAATATTTTAGAATCCCAAAAGGATAGAGGGCTAAGGTGATAGAGTAAGATGGAAGGCTAATGATGGTGGAAAGTGGTATATAGGTAAGAGTTTGGGGGATTATTCAGGGGTTTTATTTTCTTCGGTAGGAGAGGAATATGTTATATAGTATGATTTTGTAAAGGAGGGATTCCTAGGAGGGGCTACAACTGGAGGCTTGGAGGAGGGGGAAAACTCCAAGGAGGAAGGGAAATTCAAAGGCAGATGAATGGTGAAAATAATGAAGGGAAATTCAAAGGGAGATGACCTATGAAAAAATGTAATTCATCGGTTGGGATGAGAAAAAATATGGAGAATTTCACCAAGGATAGCTTCTCTTGGGTTTATAGATTTGTAGGCTCGGGGGCTCGGAAACCCATTGGTTTCCTACGGCCAGCATGATAATAGCACATCGATAGGGAGGCTTATAAGTTTAGTCACTAAGGCTTGGTCCAAGAGGAACTTCCTACTCCAAAGGGGTCTATGATAGGTACCTAAACTACCTTCATCCCTCCATTATCCAGGTATTCTACTTGTTCAGATTTATTTATTCATTTACATTTATAAATGTTAATGCAGAAATAAGCCATGAATGAAACATGGCATTTGAAACATGATTGCTAGATCCTTTGTAATTATTTCATTTTAAAAAAATATAGAATACTATGTGATATGAATGAATTTACCAAAATGATCAAAACTATAACTAAATATTGACATCAAAATAAAACTCAAATTTATTGTTAAATTAAGATCTAGATGAGCTAACTGTAAATTTAAATTGAATTAGTAATTGATTTAGTTCCCTTATGGAAAGAAGAGAACTACAGAATGGTATCAGAATGCTAAATGACTGTAACTTCGGAAGATATTCTATTGTACTTTTGTTGTATTCTCCTTCGAAGATGTTATTGCTCCATTCGAAGATGTCCTTGATGTAATTGGTCATGTAAAATTCATGAGGTAAAAGTCGAGGCAATAGTACCCACAAAAGTAATATATAAAATGTATTTTGAGGGTCCCAAGGTAGGTCAGCCCTAATTATGGAATTTATCTGACCTAGATAGTTATTTCAGGCACTCACCTAATGAATATAAATAGGTGAGATGCCTCTCTCATTCTTACATGTCTCATACTCAAGTATTGCGCTGAAGAGAGAGAGAGAGAGAGAGAGAGAGAGAGAGAGAGAGAGAGAGAGAGAGAGAGAGAGAGAGAGAGAGAGNTCTAGGGTTTTACACTGTACTTGGTTGAATTCTACACTGAGAAAGTTTTGTGGGTTTTTCTCCCTTGTGGTTTCCCCAAGGAAAATATTTGTGTTCTCTTGTGTTGTTGTAGTTGTCTTTAGTTTAGTGATCCTTTGCTTATGGTTATGATATTATGATTCTAAATGTTTCAGATATTGCATAAACTTTCAATATATAACATGGTACCAAATCCACCCTAAAATAATTCTTTGTGCAGCCGAAACACTGCTACAACTACAACTACTGAAGATTAGGGTTTCATGCTTGAAAATCCTAGAAGGAA
This sequence comes from Pseudotsuga menziesii, assembly GCA_001517045.1. Taxonomy (NCBI): domain Eukaryota; kingdom Viridiplantae; phylum Streptophyta; class Pinopsida; order Pinales; family Pinaceae; genus Pseudotsuga; species Pseudotsuga menziesii. The sequence goes on from LPNX010202852.1 coordinate 26,173, forward strand.
AAAAATAGTCATATAGGGACTTTGACTATAACTCAATATTGGAGAAGGATTACAAGCTAAAACTTTGGAAGTCCGAAGATAAAATTGTATTGTACCCTTTGTAAAATTTTCAGCCTCAGATTATCTATAATATAGGATATATGATTCCTCCAACTCAGGGTTCCAGCTTCTCCAAGAATTTATCCTTAAACAAGTAACATAGAGAGAATTGCTATATATCGGGATAAGAAGGTCCAAATGAAATTTCACAAGATTTTGAAAATACGCAATGGACTTTAGTTTCTTTGGTAAATGTTTTAGAACTCGAAGTTAAAACAGTGACATGTGTCATCCCATACAAGTTCACTACGTGGAACAGTCCTGAAATAAGTCCCCTTGGGAAACTTCTCATAAGTACCACCTGGTGAATCCAATTATGCCATAAACTATGGGGGTTGAAAAGAAGACATACAAGGATACCTCAAAACGAAGTTTCAGACCTTGAGGAGTAGAAAATTCAGAGTTATAGAAGAAACAACATCAGTCAATTCTATAGAAGAAACCAGAGAAAAACTAGGGCTTTTGGTTCTGGAAACTTCCCTCCACCAATCAGTTGAAAAAGGAGGACCATCAAACTCGCCCTAGGAGGGTGCATATTTCTATGGAATAATTTTCTCATTTTGTGGACTTTCAATTTTTGACCTAACACTATTTCCAAAGAAAACTAGGGCATCATATATTTTGCAGTTATGTCCGCAATTTTGGGAAAATAACTATGTTGCTCAGCTCGCCTTGAGGAGGCGCATATTTTTATGCAATCATATCTGAAACATACCTAAGTTAAAAAAAAAGGGCTTCTCTATCAAACCCTAGGTCCACCAAAATAATTCTTCCAAGAGATCCTTTAAGCAAGCATCAAGTTCAAGCAATCTCATAGTTAGTAACTTCTATCCTCTATATTTCTATTTTAGGTTCTTATTTTTATCATGATGGAAAAAAAGTACCAATCTTGAGGAAATTCTTGAAAGAATCAAGAAATTATAATCATGGAATCATAGACTGCTTCACATACTTGAATAAACATGACATGGAGAACTATGTCAAAGAAGAAGCTGTAGATCCAGATGGAGATGAAGTTGAAGAAAAGCAAATGAAGGACCTAGTCAAAATAAAGACGAGTATTTATGTCTCGATTGGATGTCACATGTATCATCCTTGAATACTACCAAGGATATGTTCAATACAATGAACAACATTTACAAACATGACCTTGAGAACTCAACTCAAGGATGTGAAGGTACAATGCCAGAAAACATTCAATGTTACTTCACAAGAAGATCTCATCTCAAGAAGCAATTAGAAGCCGTTGAAGGCAATGTCAAAGAAACAGAAGCATAAATTACAATTTTAAATGGTCTTCCAAATTTAGTCAAGATAATTGTTCTAGTAGGAAGATCACATATGGATAAATGAACCATTAATTGATGGAAAAAAAAGAAGACATGACAATCAATCCTTAACAACTTATACTAAGCAGAGAAAGAACAAAGAAAATTTCGGCAAAGAAAAGAAGGAAATATCACAACTCAATATTTTTGCTATGATAAGAAAGGACACTTTGCGAAAGAATTCCCCAATAAAGAAGAATGGAAGGATGATATGATGTAGAAGTACCAGCCGATCATACATAATGATGTTTGGATATGAGTTCAAAACATGAAGGGAAGTTTTTATAAAGTATTGCAAGTAGATTGACAAGATCGAGTATGTCATTGATCGAAGTATCAAATGATACGAAGCAAGGTTCATGGTTTCTATCAAAAGGGAGAGTCAATTATGGTAAGACACTGCTCTAGGAGCTAGACACACCCATTCAGTAGTGGAAATTATACTAGACACTTGGTGTAATAAATGTAGAATAACATATCAAATGACCTATATGGTTTGAGACTCTCTATAGAGAACCACCTATGCACATAAGGATTTCTACAAGCTCAATAGGCACCCATGGGATAGCACATATAGTTACATGAGGAAATTGAGGATCATGTAGAGTGCTGGAGATCCCAACCTTCCCTACAAGGTTGAAGATAGAATCCTATAATGGACATGAGAAAACTTACAACAAAGTTCAAGGTGAAGGATCGTGATATCTAGTGACCTCAAAAAGTGACATAGATGGATACAATGAAGACTAATACTAGAGGATGATACCTATCAACCCAATGTCCTAATATAGATGTAGATGGAGGATGGTGCTCCACCTCTGAGTGAGTAAGATGGTAAATATCAAAGTTAGAGAATCTTTAAATGATTCTGGATATTAGAGGCATGATGAAATCTAGGGGGAATTTTACTTATCCAAGTAAAATATGTAGAGAAAATGGTGTGGTACCTAAAGGGTACTATAAATATATGATGAATTTGATTTCGTACTACGTACTCCAACATATTGCAGAAACCAACGTCTTTCTCTAAATACAACTGAAGATGAATATATTGTAGTTGAGAAGAAAGCAAGTAAATATTCCTCAAGTAATGAGGAATATGATTCAGAAGAATTATATAGATGAAGACAAATATTATATTCTTATCCATTTCATCATTGGATAAGAAGGGATGCACTGGTAGGACACACAGACACAGTTCTATGTGATCCATGGTGTAATAAGACTTGCTCAGTATTTTGGATCATGAGCAAGATAACAACATGTACTCAGAATCAGACGATGAAGTTGAACACATTTGGCAGAGAATCCAATAATTCAAGAAGACAGAGATCAAGATGGATTCTACCAAACAAACAAAGATAAGTATTTTAGTTATATTTAGTTGTTCAAAGATGTGTACATATATATGCTTCTAGATTTAGGAAATATATTATGCCATAGTATTATATTTGTAATTTACTACTAATATGTAGGTTATGGATAAGTGGCTTATGTTGTTGTACAACGTTCCATTGCTACTTATGAAATAATGTCTTGGTAATATGGAAGACATATAGAAATTTACCATATATAGATGATTGTTGGATTAGCGGAAATAGTTGCATTATTATATGATATATATGTTTTCATTATGAATTGAATATGTTACGAAATGTTTCTAATCATACAATTATATTTAACTTGTAGGAATGATTGTATGCAATAACCTACAAGAGAAGAAATGATGGAGTTGTGGATGTACAATACAGTTTCAGATAAGAATGATGTAGTTATAGATGCATAAAAGAAGAAATATGCAAGTTGTGAATGTACGATACCATTACAGTTGTACAAGAGAAGAATGATGCAGTTGCAAATGCACAAAATAAGAATGATGCAAGTTGTAAATGCATGATGCAGTTGCGGATGTAAAAGAAGAGAATGTTAAAGAACAAGTTGTAGAGAGGGTTTGTAACTATCAAGTATGCTCATGTAGAGGAACCAGTGGAAGATGTGTTGAATAAGCCTCTGGCTTATGTAAAGTTTGAATAATTTTGAGACAAGCTTCATGTAGTAAAAAATGACGTTTCTCTAAAGAGGGAGTGATGGTAGATGGAAGAAGGATGCAATGGTGGTACCTCAGTATAGGGTAGGGTAACTATGGCTAGGACTGTTGGACCGAAAGGCTTAGTTAGACAATGGCTGTTGATCCTAGGGGGATTAGTATGTATGGATAGATTAGTTTAACCCAAGTGGGTTTGTATGGTAGGACAAGTCTTGTTTGTCCCAAAGAAGATCCATTTGTCTAACTAGGCTTGTTGGCTCAAAAGGGTTAGTAAGTTAGACAAAATTCCCAGATGGATCTACTGGAGAACTCATTGTGATGTTGCTTTAAGATAGTTAGAGGGAAAGATGTATCTTCAGTATTATTATACCGATGATTGTTGAGATGTTTGCTTCAGTATTAGTATACTGATGATTGCTGAAATGTGTGCTTAAATATTATTATACTGATGATTGCTAAGATGTTTGCTTCAGTATTATTATATTGATGATTGTTGAGATATTTTCTTTAGTATTGTTATAATGATGATTGATGAGTCGATATTTTTAGTATTGTTATATCGATGATTGCTGAGATGTTTTGCTTCAATATTACCATACTGATGATTGTTGACATATGTGCTTCAATATTACTATACTGATGATTGCTAATATTGTTTCAGTGTTGTTACACTAAAGATTGCTGATTGTTGAGATAGTGTTAGTTTTGTTACATTGATGATTGTTGATTATTTAGATGATTCGTAAGAGAGTTTCAGTATTCCTATATTGATGTAGAAGGATCAGTATTTTCATAGTGATGTTGTTTAGGAGATTGTTGAGAGAGTTTCGGTATTCCCATACTGATATGATAGATTCAGTATTTTCATACTAACATTGATGTGGAAATCTTAGTATTTTCATACTAATGCTGATGTGCCAGGTTCAGTATTTCTATATTGATGTTGATAAGACAGTTTCAGTATTTCTATACCGATGATGATGAGGTAGTTATTGATGTATTTGTAACTTTAGAATGTATTCACTTGCATATTTCATATATTGTATTTCATTGGTCCCTAATGTTCCTATCGTGAGAATCATTAATGCAATAAAGTCATGTAAATTCATAGAGGTTAACCCTCCTTTTTTATTGGGGGGTGAGTCCCCATAGTTGTGGGGCACTAGGGATATTAGATTCTTCTAAAGAAGTCAACCCTGGTCAGTAATTGTCAAGTCAGAAACTAGTATAAATAGAGAGTGAACCTCTCTATTTGTAACACACACTCACCCAGCTATAGCACATAGGTGAGAGAATAGGATCTCACACAAGTGAGAGAGAGAACAATTGTTGGAGATCATCTTTCTGTCTTTGGGTTTTACTGCTTCCATTGGTGCTCATTTTATCTCTAAGGAAGTTGCAAGGTTTTCTCCTTTATGGTTTCTCGGAGGAAAATATTTGTGTCTATTGCCTTTTGTAATAAATTGTTGTCCATGTTAGTCTCTTAGATAATATCCTAAGATCATATTATCTAATTGATAAAAATCTAACATGGTATCAGAGCTAACATGAGAAGAAGACAACGTGCAACTACAAAATATAGGGCTTCTCAATTTTTGGGTCTCTCTCCACAATACATTCGCAAAAGGAGGCTAGGTTGACTCTCCATTGAAGGGAACAATTTTTGTCAAAGCGGAATCTAATTCTGAGTTTATTTTTTATTTTTTGACCTACCACTACATTGGGAAAATAGGGATTTTCACAGAACATGAATTTTTGAGTGAGCCTAGCATAGGATTGATATCCTCATCAAAATTGAAGTTTAGAGACCAAGATCAAAATTTTTGGTTGGGTAGAACTCCCGAAAAGTCAAACCCTAATTTTCCCTTGAACCAGAAAACCAACACTATAGAAGATCAGATCCAAATCCAGTTTCAACATCTCAAGTTGGTAAGATCTAAATATTTTGTATTTCCATTTGAGTTTCTCAGTTAATATGTCTCATCACACCAATCTTGATGAAAATCTTGAGGGAGCTAATAACTTCCGAGCATGGAAGTATAGGATCTCACTAGTTCTTGAAGAAAATGAATTGGACTCTTACATCAGTGGAGAGGTTCCAGTTCTAGAGGGAGATGAGGATAAGGCCTTACACAAGAAGAAATTGGTCAAGGCTAAGAGGATAATTATTGATTCAATCAAGGATCACCTTATACCATAGGTGTCTTCCCTAAAGACACCTAAAGAAATATTTGATTCCTTGCCCAAGCTATTTGAAGGGAAGAACATAAATCAAAAGATGACCTTGAGAAACTAGTTGAATAATGTAAAGATCTAGAATGCAGAGACCATACAGTCATACTTTACAAGGGCCTCTCAAATCAAAGAACAACTTGAAGTAGTGGATGAAGAGGTAGAGAATGAAGAAATTGTGATGACCACCTTGAATGGTCTTCCTAGGTCATGAGACTCCTTCATTCAAGGTATTTGTGCTAAAAGGAAGTTGGTAAATTTTAGTAGGCTGTGGGAGGAATGCTCATAAGAAGAAGCTCGAATAGTAGCCCAAGAAAAAAAGATGGGAAGTGAAGATCAAGCTCTCATAGTACACTCCAAGAAAATCATAAGGGACTATCATCATCACCAAGGTAAGCATTCTCACTAGAAAGATAACCCTAGAATATTGTAGGAGCAATAATACACCCTTAGTACATATTTTTTACCTTGGGATAAGTTTATTTTCCCACATGCAATGATATCCTATGGTTTAGACTTAGGAGAGTTAATTTTTCTAAATATCTGGTTATTTTTTCATTTTCACACCTACAACAACACCCTAGATTGGTCAACCCAACCCATGTGATCCCTAATTAATGCCTTGGAGTGCTAACTCCTTTATTTGTGGGTCCTTGGTTTGACTAAGTGCGCTAGGGTTGCATTTGGCATGTTTCAGCTCTCCTAGGAACATTTATTGCCCCCTAGAGCACCCCACTTTCCTCTATCTTATCACAAATGCATGCCTTGGTGTCTTTAATGACCGAGCATACCTCACCAATAGTCACACATCAATTCGATTATGTTTGGGATGAGTTGGGTCTCCATTGGTCCACCTAGGGGGGATTGAGGTCATTTTGCAGATTGACACATGTACAAATCCAATTGTCTTCCAAATCCACTCAAATTTGGTCATTTTATTATAAATTATGTATGATAATAATATGCCAAGTAATCAACAGCTTTCACATGTGTTGTTTCAGCTATTTTCTATCTCCTTGTTTTCTCTTGCATCTTTTGTCAAACATTTTGATGGTGAAATTTTTGTAGCCGTTAGATCTTGTTTGAGATGCAATTCTAACATGGTATTAGAGATATATGGAGATGCAACAAATCTTGTGAGGTTTATTTGTTGTTTAGGGAATATTTCCAGTTTATGTGAGTGTTTTTCATTGCATGTTTTTACAACAACTTCATGGATTCGAAAGTTGTTCTTCTCCTTTCCCCATTCAGCTATTCTAAATGGAAGTTGAAGATGTGTGCATATCTCAAGAGGCAATGTATCTATTATGTATCCATTGGTGCTATAAGAGAACTAGAGTCCTATCAAGAGAAGGATGCTTGGCTTAAGGACAATGATAGAGCCTATGGAACTATGTGTCTAGCTATACCTCCTACAATGCTCTACATCCTTGATCCTGTTGATTACCCATTGGAACTTTGGAGAAATATACATGAATCTCTTGGAATGCAAGAAGAAGATGTTAGCTATATGGAGAGCAAGAAAATGGGCACCTCCTTATGTGTTCTTCCTATGATCTTGGCCTCATGCATTTCGAACGAAGGTGTTCAAAATAAAGAAGAAGAAGTAGCCAAAGATTCAACAAATGATCCAACTCAAGTTTCTTCCTCTGTGGCTTCCTCTCCTTGTCAAGAAGATATTTTTCATGAAGAGAGCATACGAGTTGCTACCGTCACTACTACTCAAGATTTATCTATCCATTCTACACCCTTCTCCTCTATGTCTTCTATTACAAATGGGAAAGATGTATTTCTAGGTGATGTCCATAGCGAGCCTTCTATAGAATATGGGTTTTCTTCACATGAGAGTATTGATTCAAAAAATGGAGATGTTTGGATGTCAAGTGAAAATATCTCATTGCTTCACACTGTTTTTCCCATGTATTCCTTCACCGTCACTAGTAGCATTCCTTCAAGTTCATATGAAGATGGAGACTCTTTTTCCATCACAATTGCACATTTGGGACTCTTGTTCCACATTCTTGTAGCTGATTACAACCTTCATTCGAAGTTGATGCTTCAAGATCGTTATGAATCACTTGGGGTCACCTATTCTCAAGCATTTATAGTCTCTTTCATGCATGGCATCCTGTGTGGTTCGAATTTCTCACATGGCATCCTGTTTGGTTTGAAGTTCAAATATGACGAGTACCATTTGCTCTCCCATTAGTGCATTTCACTTGTTCTACATGGTCTAAGGATTCATCATGTTGTTGTTCCTGAGTTGATTGAGCACATTACACTTAGTCCCAAGAATAATATTCCTCTATAAATTTTTTAGTATGGAATATATGCATACGATGTTTCTGTTTCATAATCCATTTTTGAGGGGAGGTTTTGTCCCATGAGGTTTTCCTCCTTACCTCTGTTACATTGATTAATAGAATTTGTAAAAGGTGACTTGTGCCTTAGTTTCCAAGGCCTCAAAATCACTAAATTGTACTATGTTTCGCTTAAGGGAGGGTGTAGGAGTAGTAATACACCCTTATTACATAGTTTTGACCTTAGGCTAAGTTTATTTTCCCACATGCAATGATATCTTAGGGTTTAGACTTAGGAGAGTTAATTCTACTAAATATCTAGTTATTTTGGCCCGTTCACACCTACAGCAACGCCCTAGTTTGGTCAACCTAGCCCATGTGATCCCTAATTAATGAATTGGAGTGCTACCTCCTTGAGTTGTAGGGCCCTGATTTGACTAAGTGCGTTAGGGGTGTATTTGTCCTGTTTTATCTCTCCTGGGAGTATTTATTTCCACCTAGAGCACCCCACTTTCCTCTATCTTCTCACCCATGCATTCCTTGGAGTCTTTAATGACCTAGCACACCTCACCAACACTCACACATCAATTCGAGTATGTTTGGGATGAGTTGGGTTTCCATTGGTCCACCTACGGGAGATTGAGGTCATTTCTCACATTGACACGTGTACAAATCCAATTCACTTCCAAAGCCACTCAAATTTGTCCATTGCATTATAAATGATGTATGATAATAATATGACAAGTAATCAGCACCTTTCACATGTGTTGTTCCTGCCATTTTTTTGTCTCTTTATTTTCTCTTGCATCTTTTGTCAAACACTTTGATGGTGAAATTGTTCTAGCTCCTCGATCTAGTTTGAGATGCAATTCCCATAAATATCAAGCAAAGATATATCTAGACTCATATGCTATACATGTGATAAGAGAGGAAACTTTTCCAAATATTGTCCTAAAAATAAGAATGGCTCTCAAAACAAGAAGAACTAAAAAACAAGACATCATGCTCACACTGTAGAAGATGATGAACCTTCCAGAAAGAGAATCGAACAAGAAAGTGATGATTCTTCAAGTGATGAAGAATATGTTCTGATTTCTGCCCTCATGGGAACTATCACACATGGAAGCAATGATTGGCTTATAGACAGTGGGGATTCCAAGCACATGACGAGATTCAAGGAAAATTTTGTGAAACTATCCGAACATGAATCACCCCACAAAGTAAAACTTGGGGATGACTACTAGTATCTAATAAAATCTAGTGGTGAATCCTCCTATAAGCTAGACTCTACAAAGTCTCTGAAGATGAAGGATGTCTTTTTTGTACCAGGACTAAAGAAGAATCTCCTCTCGATATCTGCATCAGATGAAAAAGGTATAAGAATTGCATTTGTAGATGTCCAAGTCCTTATGTGGTCAAAGGGAAAGACTATAGATGATGCAGTAGTGATTGGAGAGAAAGAGGGAGGCTTATACAAGCTAAAGGGCCAACCAGAACAAGCCTTGGTCTATGAGTCAATAGATCCAAATGAACTTTGGCATAGAAGGCTTGCACATGTGCACTGTAGGGCACTACCACTTGCAACCAAAGTTGTTGAAGGTGTTCTAGAAATACAAGAAAAACATGAAGGTGTTTGCAAAGGATGCACGAAAGGAACGAACACAAAGAAGACATTTCCAAGTAGCGAGAGAAAGGAAAAAGGAATCTTGGAAATCATCCACTCCGATGTATGTGGTATGATGTCATCTAGTTCATTGAGTGGCTATATACACTATGTTTCTTTCATTGATGATTTTTCAGGAAGACATGGTATACTTCTTTAAAAACAAAGATGAAGTATTCAGCAAGTTCAAAGAATTCAAAGCCTTGATCGAGAACCACATAGAAAAGAAAATCAAGACCTTTTGATCAGACAATGGAAGAGAATTCACATCAAATGAATTCAAATAATTATGCAGAGATTCAGGGATTAAAATGGAGTTGACCACTCCATATAATCCACAACATAATGGGGTTGCAGAATGGAAGAATAGAATGATTATGGAAGTCGCAAGGGAAATGATTCATGAATCAAGATCTTCCCATGCATATATGGGAAGAAGCTGCTAGGACAACTGTGTATGTATAGAACCATACTGTACATAGAGTACTTGAGAACAAGACACCTAAAGAAGTCTTCTTCGGAAAGAAAATAGAAGTCACTCATCTCAGAATATTTGGCTGTCTAGTGTACATACAAATTCCAAAAGAAAAGAGGACATAGTTAGATCCTTCAGGAAAGAAGTGTATATTTGTCGCATATAGTGAAAGCTCAAAGGCTTACATAATATACTTCCTAGGATTCAAAAAGATTGACATCAGGAGAGGTGTAACATTTGACGAAGACTCAGCTTACAACAAATCTAGAAAGAGACGTGCTCAAGAACCTATAGAAACAGAAGTACCTAGAATTCATGACACAACCATGAATGAAGCATTTATAGAAGAAGATAGAGAAATAGAAGAACCTCAAGAACCTGTAGATCCACCTTAGGAGAAGAATCCTCACAAGAGGAAACCGGCATGGGTATGACAGGCTATCAAAGGTGTAGAAAGATATGGGGCTCCAGAAGAAAAGAATAGAGAAAGGAAAAGAACCAGGTCCTGCTTCGGTTATGTAGCCCTATTATGTGAGATCATTGATAAAGAACATTCCAACTATGAAGAAGTGACAGAGAAGAAATAATGGAAGGATGCTATGATCGAGGAGTACTAGTTGATCATGAAGAATGATGTTTGGGATGTTGTCCCAAGACGAGAGGGGAAGCCTGTTGCGACTTTCAAGTGGATCTACAAGATCAAGCATGCTATAGATGGCAGCATAGAGAAATATAAAGCAAGATTTGTGGCTCGTGACTTCTCACAGAAAGAAGGAATATATTATGAAGAAAATTTTGCACCTACACTCAGATACACTTCCATTAGATCAGTACTTGCTCTAGCTGTAGTGATGAAATGGAAGATACACCAGATGGATGTCAAGACTACTTTGTTGAATGGTGTAGTGGAAGAGGAAGTGTATGTGGAGCAGCCACTTGGTTTGGAGATAGATTACAGGGAAACTCATTTGTGTAAATTGAAGAAATCCTTGTACAGTTTGAAACAAGTACCCAGGACATGATATGCCATAATTAACAACTTCCTGACTGGATTAGGATTTACTAAGAGTAAGGTGGATTCCAACCTTTATTATGAGGTTGAGGAAACAAACCTTGTGATACTCCTACTCTATGTAGATGACCTGTTTGTAACAGGTGAGCATGGTTTTATTGCTGATACGAAGAGGAATCTTGCTGTTGAGTTCGAGATGGAGGACTTGGGTATGATGCACTACTTTCTAGGCATGGAGGTGTGGCAGAATGCAGATGGAATCTCCTTGGGACAAGGGAAGTATGCAATAGATATCCTAAAGAGTTTAGGGATGATGGACTGCAAGGCCAGGACCACACATATGGTATCGAACATGAAGCTATTAAGTGATGCTTCATCAGAGTCGATTGATGCTATGATGTACCATCAGATGATTGGGTCCTCGATGTACCTAACAAATACAAGACCAGATATTTGCTTTGTTGTGAACACATTGAGCCAATTCCTGATGGATCTAAGACATGTTCACCTGATTGCTGCAAAGAATATTTTGAGGTACCTAAAGAGTACAGTTGATTATGGGCTCAAGTATGAGGCAAATCAAACTATTAACCTGGAAAGTTATGTGGATTCGAATTGGGCAGGAAGTGCCATTGATAGGAAGAGCACTTCGTGGTGCTGCTTTAGTATGGGATCAGGTGTGATCTCTTGGTTTAACAGGAAACAGTCGTACATGGCACTGAGTATAGCCGAAGTAGAGTATGTCGTAGATTGTTCAGCTAGTTGTGAGGCAGTGTGGCTGAGGAAGCTACTATTTGATTTGTTTGATCTCTAGTTGGATGCTACTTGTATATATTGCAACAAACAGAGTTGTGTGAAGTTGTCAAAGAACCTAGTGTTCCATGATAAGTCAAAGCATATCGAGATAAAATATCACTATATTAGGGATATGGTGCGGACAGGAGCAGTGGAGCTCCAATATGTTGTGACGGACGAGCAGATAGCTAATGTGTTGACCAAGCCATTGGCTAGAGTCAAGTTTGAATATTTCAGGGAGAAGCTTGGTGTTCTCCAGATCGAGGTTCCTTCTAAGGGGAAGTGATGAGTCCATGTGCCTTTTTGACATGGTGGTAGGATTTGTTCCTCCCATGGTAAGATGTAAGTGAAGTGCCTTTCTAACATGGTGGTAGGATTGGTTCCTCCCATGGTTAGATGTAAGTGCAAAGCCCTTCTAACATGGATGTTGAATTTGTTCCTCCCATGGTCAGATGTAAGTGTAGAGCCCTTCTGACATGGATGCTAGATGTGTTCCACCCATGGTCAGATGTAAGTGCAGATCCCCTCTGACATGGATGACGGATGTGTTTCTCCCATGGTTAGATGTAAGTGCAGAGACTTTCCTAGATGGTAGTAGGTGTGTCCTGTAATGCTGGTGGATTAAGTGCTGAGTGAGCCTTTCTGACATGGATGATGGATGTGTTCCTCCCATGGTTAGATGTGAGTGTTGTGCCTTTCTAACATTGATGCTGGATGTCTTCCTCCGATGGTCAGATGTGAGTGCTGGGCATTTCTGACATGGATGCTGTATGTGTTCCTTACATGGTTAGATATAAGTGCTGAAGAAGATGAATAACTACATGGAGGCTAAGCCTATAGCTAGAATGAAAAAGGGCTAGCTCTCTAGAACTTCCTATGACGAATAGAATTGATAGATATCACAATTCGATTGAGACAGCTCGAGCAGTGATGATGATTATGATCTAGTGATGATCCAGATTTGATGATGATTCAGTGAGGAAGACTTGTGATGATGAATTATGTCAAGAGAATGCCTTCCTAGTTAAGAGGGAGTGTTGATGTATTTGTAACTTCAGAATGTATTCACTTGTATATTTCATATATTGTATTTCATTGGTCCCTGATGTTCCTATCAGGAGAATAATAAATGTAATCAAGTCATGTAAATTCATAGAGCTTAACCCTCCTTGTTTATCAAGGAGAAAAAGTCCCCACAGTTGTGGGGCACTACGGTTATTTGACTCTGCTAGAGAAGTTGGCCCTGGTAAGTAATTGTCAAGTTGGAAACTAGTATAAATAGAGAGTGATCCTATATATTTGTAACAAACACTCACCCATCTATAGCGCATAGGTGAGAGAAGAGGAGCTCACACAAGTGAGACAGAGAACAATTGTTGGAGATCATCTTTTTGTCTTTGGCTTTTACTGCTGCCATTGGTGCTCATTCTATATCTGAAGAATTTGCAGGGTTTTATCCTTTATGGTTTCCCCGAGAAAAATATTTGTGTCTATTGTCTCTTAGATAAGATCCTAAGATCATATTGTCTAATTGATCAAAATCTAATAGTAGTTTCAGTATTTTTTTACTGATGATGGTGAGGTAATTTCAGTATTTCTATATTGATGTTGATAATGATTTTTCTTCAACATTTGTATGTTGATGTTGATGATGTGGTTATGGTCCCAACACCTTGTGTTGATGATGTTGATATGGTTGCAGTCCGAACACCTTATGTTGATAATGTTAATGTGGTTGAAGTCACAACAATTTATGTTGATGATGACTATGTTCTAGCATCTCTATGATGATAATGTAGATAATGATACAACATTTATTAGTGATTTTCCTTTAGCACTAACATGCTAATGATGTTGTTGTTGTTTCAGTATTTACATACTAATGTTCAAGATGATGGCTCAGTAATCACCTACTGATGTGTTAGAAGAAGATTCAACACTCACATACTGATGTTACAAAAGAAGTTCCATGAGATGATTCAATGTTCACATACGGATGTGGTAGAGGAAGATTCAGTATTCACATACTGATGTTACAGAAGAAGGCTTAGAATATGGTTCAATATTCACATAATGATGTGGCAGAAGATGATTCAGTATTCACAAAGTGATGTTACAAAAGAAGGTTCAGTATTCAGAAGATGATTCAGTATTCATATAGTGATGTGACATAAGATGATTCAGTATTCACATATTGATGCTACATAAGATGATCTAGAAGATGATTTAGATGATTCAACATGTACAAAAGATGATTTAGTATTTACATACTGAGATTGCAGAAGATGATCCAACTGAGATCAATGATGAAGATGTATGATGATGTTCCAAAACTTCCTATGACATATAGAGATTCACCAGTCAGTTGTACAATTGTGACGAAGGTTTAAAGTATTGCAACTTCGGAAGATACTCTATTGTACTTTTGTTGTATTCTCCTTCGGAGATGTTATACCTCCATTTGGAGATGTCTGGGATGTAATTGGCCATGTAAAACTCATGAGGTGAAACCTCCACTGTAAGTCCAGGAAATAGTACCCACAAAAGTAACATTGAGATTCCCAAGGTAGGTCAGCCCTAACTAGGGAACTTGGCTAACCTAGTTAGTTATCTGAGGCACTCACGTAATGAATATAAATAGGTGAGATTCCTATCTCATTCTTACGCATCTCACACTCAAGTATTGCACTGGAGAGAGAGAGAGAGAGAAAGAGTATACTGCAAAAGATGAGAAACTATTATTGTTGTTGGGGTTTTACAATCTACTTGGTCTAATTCTATACTGAGGAAGTTCTGTGGGGTTTTCTCTCTTGTCGTTTCCCCGAGGAAAATCTTTGTGTTCTCTTGTGTTGTTGTACTTGTCTTTCTTTCAATGATCCTTTGCTTATGGTTATGATATTATGATGCTAATAGTTTTATATCTTGTATAACCTTTAAAAATTTAACACCGAGCCCTGGTTTTAACTCTCGAACCTAAGGGCCTACAAGAAACAAAACTCAAAAAAAGAACTTTGAAGACACACTTAAAGATACTAAACTACTTACAAAATCTATAATGCAAAGAGGTACAATACTTAGGTTTTAGAATTTCAAGGATACATATATATTAAGTTTGAGCTAATGTCGGTGTGCATTTCCAATACTTGTGGAAATTCCGTACAGAAACACAGAATAAACAAAAACAGACATCATTAGAAAACTAAGAAACAAAAGGAATATAAAATTTTATAAGGGATTTTGTAAATCATCATATATAATGAAAGTACAATACAGTACTATAAAACCATTAACTCAATACAATGAGGTAATAACTTTCTATTAGGTCAATGTAATTAGGTAAATATACATTGGTATTAAATATATAAAAAAGATATTAATTTTGTACCAATCCTCTTCTCAGAAGTTCACAAACAACAAAAAGAATATTACAGAAAAAAAACGTTGCCAAAACTATTCAGAAAACCTAAATAAAAGGTTCTCCTACAGAGACTGAAAAAACAAAAAAAAAGCCGCAAAATCGTAAATATTCTTCTATGCGACCATGAAATGAAATTGGAAGAGTTACTACGATGTACTACCAGGTGTTTGGGCGGATATTAGTGTGAAAATATTTTTGATAAAATTATTCCGATTCTTCTTTTAGTTCTCTATACATTTATCTTATATTGTCCAGCTCATTCATGGAAAAACCAAAAAAAATATAATAACACTATAACCTTCAACTTCTAGTTTAGCAGAATAATATATTATGCAACTAGTTGCATGCCTCCACATTCTTTTCAACAAGTTCTTCACCTGACTCGAGATAAGCCCATCAATAATGAAATGATTATAACCATACTTTTAAAAGCAAATTGATCATTGTTCATACTTGTTATTATTATATATAAAGTTTAAATAAATTCATTAAAAATGCACGATTTATTTATGGAGTTGAATCGACCATTTGCACCTATCAGACAACCCCGCTCGCATGAGCAGTCACGTCCGACGACGACCTCCGTCGTCAGATCGATGGTCCGGCAAATAGGGTATACCTTTATTTATGTTTAGTTTCACACATGTATGGTTAAATCAACTGTCTATAATATAGATATAAATTGTAGAATATATGTGAATATTATGTATGATTATTAATAATGAGAGATTGGAATTTTAAATGAATATATCACAGAAGCGATTGAAATTTTAATTGTAAAATCAGAATTAGAGTTGTATATAAATATATGTGCATACAAATATTCTTAAGTCATGAAAGATTAATACTTATTAAAGTATCTTACCTTTTACAAAGACTCAGTATTACAGGAAAGTGATTGTGCAGATCTACGATCCACTCACTGGCGACATATGAAGATCAATGTAGTAGTTCTACAAGTCGCATCTTTACAGAGCCACATGCTCACAGTTATTTGATAGCATATGAGCATCTCCAGGCTGCAAGTAGCCTAGGTGATACGTTGTTGCGACTTGAACATAATGCCTTCAAATGTTTTAATTTAATTTTTTCAGATTATTAAAATGTTTTAAATTGATTAGTTGAAATTATTTGAAAGCTTTAAATTTTTAATCGAAACTATTTAAATATTATAATTTGATTATTTGGAATTATTAAATTTTTTTAATATTAATTATTTGAAACTATTAAAATGTTTTTAATTTGATTATTTGAAATTATCATAATGTTATTTTACATTTAACTATTTAAATTGTGACGACAAGATGGCCCATGCTCTTGTGTTCATTAACCAAGTTGCTTATTTCGTATAATTAAACTCTTATAATTAAGATAAATTAATAACATCAATTAAGATTTATTAGGAAGTATGATTAATAAGTTAAAGATTAACAAGAAGAGATTAAAGTTTGAGTAATTAAAGCTAAGATAAGTTATGTTGATTAGACTAAAAATTTGTTACAATATCTAAATGGAAAGCATGGGGTATGTTGACCTTATTATTGGACTTTTAAGAAAACTTACCGAGGAGAAAATCGTGAGGGAGATAAACATGTATCTTGTCCTAATATCGATAGTAGAAATGTTTGATCACTTATTATCAAGATTGTAATAGGATTGTGTTTCCGGTATAATAGCATCATTTACAACTTAAATTGTGATAAAATTGCCACTTAAAAGTGTTTTTAGACAAGAGAATCACAAAACTTTATGTTAAATAAATTGTTTATGATTTTAACGTGTGAAGTGTCCATGAACTTGTGGAAGTTCCATTCACATACCAAATGGAGAATTGTATCTAGAAATGAATTAAGATACCATGGATTGAATGGAAATGGGGATATAAGTTAGTAAACTATTCGTAGTTTAGTTGATAACAGGTAGTATGTGAAGTGACGACGAGTGGTATGGTTGGTGGGAGTATAATAGGTACGAAAATGAATGAGTATTAATGTTGGAGAAGGGGTATGATGATATGCAGATGATCCCATGGGGTTAGCATTGGTTAGCATACTAGTAAGCTAATGGGTTACGGTAGTGTGTAGGTTGCACCTTTCTTTCATGTGAAAGTAATAATGGTTGTCATCCTCGAATAAAGGTATAATGACTGAACCTATATAAGGTAACCACAAATAATATTATAATACCACATTAAGATAATAGGGGTTAAAACCAAATCTATAAATGAGAAACTATAAAGTTGAACTAAAAGGTATAGAGAAGAGATTTTTAAGAAGTGTTATGTCTATATAAATACAATATTTAGGGTAAAAAATATTAAGTGATAGGTCAAGGGATAGTGGATGTATTTATACTCGTGCAAGAATAAGTAAATTTGTTTACATATAAGGAATTATGAAATGATTAGTGGTTTAGATGATATATGAACTCATAAGAACATTAAAAGTAATAAAGACACTTTTTCATGGAGCATTAAAGGGAGTGGTGCAAATAGAAGGGGTAAAGGTTTTAGTGAAAAACATTCTGTGTAATCCATGAAAGGTTGAACGGGAGAAGTATATCCAGAATGTGTTACCTGAGAGGACAAAAATACTATGCGTCAAGATTCTCCCTCACTATTTTTACCATAATTTCGGGACAAAGGTTCCCGAAGGGTGGGTGTATCTAACACCCCATAATTTGACTAGAAATCTTTTGAGACATACCTCTTGCACTTTATTTTATTCTAATATGTTGGACTCACATAGGCTAACTAAACTAAATTTTGGCATGTTAGACCTGATTATATGTTGTTAATGTGTTTATAATAGTACTATGTAGTACATGCTTATACTAGAATTATGATTTTATGATAGTATCATTCTCATGATGTTATTTTGTTTATGTAGATACTATGTTAGAGTTACCATGATATTCATTTCTTTCATAAAGGCATTGTATGTAATGTCCCTAAAATCCATAAATAAAAAAAGCTATTTGTGTGGTCAATAAGATTATTAGGATCCAAGGTTCATCTAAAATTAACTTCATCATTGTGTAAGCTTATAAGGAAAGATACTTGTATTCTTGTTCTGGATTTATCTCGTAGATTAGTACATGTGGTAGCATACTTTTTGTGTTGTGATTTTTATGGCGTTTATTTATATAAAGATGTTTCTTGTATATTGTACTAGTGTTTATTGTTTTGTCTTTTCTACTTACTTCATGTAGTCATTACGTAGTAGAAAATTGTAGGTAAGAAGGAGCTGTGTTGGAAAGTTGAAACTCTCGACATTTCAATCCATGCTCTGGGATCATCATCAGGAGACAAATGAAGCCTTATGATGATCCTAGAGTAGGGATCCAAACGTCGAGAGTTTCAACTTTCCATCACAGCTCCTTCTTGCCTACTAATTACTTCTTACTCGTTTATAATGGATGAATACGATGTAACCTAGTCTAAGTTTAAGTTAAAAATTCATGGTTAACTTACTTATTCTTCTAAAAGGAAATGAATGGTAGGATTTAATAATGACTCAACAAAAAGCTATGAAGGTATCCTATGAACTTGGACTTACTTAGTTCGTTATGAACTAATACATGAGGAACACGTTGTTTACAGGTGCTAGGTACCAAACCTACGTGGAGTGTAAGGTTTAAAAGATGTCAATTGATCAAGGAACTAAGTGTTTAAACTTGAAAAATAAGATGATGTATGCCTAGAGGAAACATACTTGCAAAAAGGAGAAAAACAAACTATAAGGAGTGGGTAAAGATATAAACCTTAATGGGAGTGGTTGAATCCTTTAACGAAGGCCATGTGGAGGTCACGTGGTCACCTACCACACTAGCTTAGGCACATATGTGATTTACTATGGTTTCAAAACCCTCTTTGCATACTAAAACATGTGAGGGGAATAAGCTTCCTGGTTAGGGTTTTCTTTGGAAAAGGCATGGTCAATGGGTTACAAAGGTGTCATTTCTATTCAGGTATATGCCTCCTCCCTGTAGATTACAAATCTAAATTCTCTATATTATTTTGGAAACATATTACTAATCCCTTTCCTATTTTGGTGGCAGGAGATCGCAACGTTTAAACAGGGTTGCAACTAGGGAAAAGGAAGACCCTCTATGAAGCTTGGTAATCCCATGTTCAAGTTCATTTTCCTCTGATTAGCCATTCTAAGTTTCTAAGGGAATCTGGGGATGCATTATTTATGGTTTTCATGGATTTTCAAATGGAACAATCCTCACGGAATTCTATAGGGTTTATTGTTTATGAAATGGTGCTGAGCATTTTCGTGTGGTTTAAAGTTTTATGATTTTATAATTTTAATTTTTACCGTGGGTGATTCACTATCGAACCTAACTAAAAACCCTATTTATGGAAATACAAAATTGTATCATTGTTCTATTTCATGTACTCTGTATTGCTTTGATAGCTAGGCAAATGTTGAAGTATTGTGTGTACTATTAATGGCTACGTTTTGAAATGGTTTAATGTCTTTGTACCATCCCATAGCTATTGTTGTCAGGGAAAATGATTCATTCTTTAAACTTTCTCTATGTGCTTTAAATTTATGAATTCGTGGTCTTGTTAAATTCTGGGAAATGTGTTAAATGGTGAGCAATGATATATGTTTAAGGTGTTGATGTTCTGCGTTACCAATGCCATTTCCAGAAATGGCACCATGGGTAACTCGTTTGTAATTACTATTTGCGTGGAAAATATTTTTCTTGGTTCTCTATAGAAGTATGGAAGCCCTAACTCTGTTTTCTTATTCAAGTTTAATGTTTATTTATGAAATTTCATGCCAGTGCTTGAAGCGTGGCCACTCCTTCCAAAGGATTGCTGGAAACGCAGCTCTATGGGATTCAAAGTTTGGTATGAAGATTATCGTGATACCCTAGTTTAGCTCGTTTAATGGTTTATGTAAATATCTATTACTTTTTAAATTTTTGAACTTGCTTACAACCAACGCTGTGCATAGTTTTAGGAATTATATTGAAATTCTGGAAAAGCCGATATCTTAGACTTGGAACTCCAATGGATTCGATCTGTCTATGGTTATTTATTTGTTTTAATGTTGACATGTAAGTGTTATTAATTGAATAGTTTATTTATGGACTAAATTTCTAACCCTGCGTGCATAATCTTAAATAGCGTTAAGTGTATGATTTAGATTTGTAAAACATAGCTCCATCATGAGCTCGCTTTGCTAGAGCGATCTCTATGTGAAAAGGGCTCTTCCCTATACTTTAAATGGCTTAATAATTATTTGATTTAAAATTTTGTGTTTCTAATATCTACGATTCCAATGTTTGAGGAATTTGTGTGGATTCAATGTTGTTTCAAGATGTTTGGAAATAAGTTAAAATAATATTCATAGGAGATAAATCCTAGATTTCTAATCTAAACCATAAAAAAATTGTAAAAGATTTCATATCCCTACAAATGTTGATATATGTAATATTATCCTGTAAGCACATTTAAAAACATAACTAATATATGATATAGGGTAAACCTCTTACCTGCAGTTGTGTAGCTTGTAATGGCTCTATCACCCTACACACTTCAACACAAAATTAATAGGAAAAACATTTTTTCTTACCTAACAAGTGGTAACCAAATGAATTCATAAATTCCATGTTCCTCCCAACCTTGACCTAAAACTATTCTTGGTTCTTATCAGATCCCCCCGAGCTAGCTCCAACATGCAAGAGAAAACTAGGACTCATAAGGATGAGGATTTTGGTATTTGGAAGTTAGGATCTCTATTCTCTAAATACTAAGTTTTGGAAATTTTCTGTAATCCCATACAAAAATAATGATCAAATCCCATGCCCTGTCTTAGCTCTTTCTTTTATAGATGTTGTTTGAAAAGGGGAAGTTGGTTATCTTCAGTTAAATCAAGGTTTTAAAATTTTCTTGAAAATAACTCTTACTTGTATTTCTATGTAATATATATTAATTTTTCATAGCTAGAAACGTTTTATTAGTTCCTACTTGAGTTTAGAAAAAGAATTCTTATTTATATATTTAGTTTATAAAATAAAATTATATATATATATATATATATATATATATATATAATTCNTATTATCCATGTATTAAATAACATAATTGTTTATTCGATGCTTTCTTAGTTTATGTTAATTCTTTAACAAGGCCTCATGTGGGGTTTGATCGGTCAACTCAGATACGTAGCCCTAGATTTCCTTACATGTTGTATTACCTTGTATTTGTGGTGATATCTTGCAGTCCTTGATGAGAAATAGATTGTGATTTCAATTAATCAACGTAAATAAGTATGATGAAGGTTGGTGTTATTCAGAGTCTTTCCAACTCAACACCCTTAATTAAAGTAATCCCTAGTGGTATTCAAAGCTTATTCTCAACATTATCAAAATGTGCCTCACACTAGTTTAAGTCTAGAGTCTTTTGCTCAACACTAGTACTATGATCCATTTGTACAGTACACCTAGGGATAGAATGGAAAAAGATACGATGCTCCATATCTTATGCTCAACATCATGTTGGAGTGCTCCATGGATTATGCACAACACTTTTATCCTTTAGTTGCTCGGTTTACTCATGTGCTCCAGAGCTTACACTCAACACATAACCTCATAACCCATGTGATGCAAGGCTTATTGTTGATTTATTTGTAACTTTAGAATGTATTCACTTGTATATCTTATATTGTACATCGATGTTCCTATCGGGAGAATCATTTGTATTTCATTATACCCCGATGTTCCTATCGGAAGAGTCATTGACATAATAAAGTCATGTAAATTCAATGAGGTTAACCCTCCATTGTAATTTTGGGAAATAATCCCCACAATTGAGTTGAGGTTAACCCTCCTTGTTGATCAGAGGGGTAAAGCTCCCACAGTTTTGTGGCACTAGGGTTATTAGACTCTCCTAGAGAAGACGACCCTGGTAAGTAATTGTTAAGTGAGGTCGACATGTTGGAGTGGAAAAAAAGTGAACGAAAGAATATAAATAGAAGTGAGGCTATCCTCATTTCTACACAACACACACTCACTCAACTGGGGCACATGAGTGAGAGAGGAAGTGCTCACACAAGTAAGAGAGATATCATCTATCAAAGATCATCTTTTCTGTCTTTGGGTTTTACTACTGCCATTGGTACTCATTCTATCTTTGAGGAAGTTATGGGTTTTTCTCCTTTATGGTTTCCCCAAGGAAAATCTTTGGGTCTCTTGTAGCTTTTGATTATTGATGTGCATGTTATTCTCTTGGATAAGATCCTAATATTATATTGCTTAAATGATAAAAATCTAACATGGTATTAGAGCTAACCTAAGAAGAAGACACTATGCAGCTACAAAAACTAGGGATTCTTAATTTTTGGGTCTTTGTCCACAATCCATCAGCAAAAGGAGGCTAGGATAACTCCCCATCGAAGGGTACATCTTTTTGTCCAAGCAGAATTTGATTCTGGGCATTTTCCGTTTTTGCTGCGGGGAATTAGGGATTTTTACAGAAGGGGAATTTTTGAGTGAGCATAGCATAGGATTTCTCTCCTCCTCAAAATCGAAATTTAGAGACCAATGTTGAGATTTTTGGTTGGGTAAAACTATGGGAAATTCAAACCCTAGTTTGACCCCGGGCCTAAAAAACCCTAAAATTCTAAAACGGGTAGTTTTGGTACATTCTCTATATCTCAGGATTGAAGAAGTCTCATGGGTCAAAACTTTCATAGGCTGAAGATAAAATCCAAATGTACCCTGTGTAAAATGTTCAACCTTAGATTCACTATATTCCAGGAGATATGATTCCTCCAAATCAAAGTTCCAGCCTCTTCCAGGATTGATCCCTAAACATGACAGCTAGGGAGAATTGCAATATCTCAAGCTAAAAATATCCAAATGAAATTTCTCAAGATGTTCTAGATAGGGAAGGGACTATACTTTCTATGGTAAAATGTTTATAACCTGATGATGAAACAATGACATGTGGAAGTCCAAACAATTTCGCTATGTTGAACAGTCCTGAAATATGTCACCTTGGGAAAACTCTCATAAGTCCCAATTGGTGAAACCAATTATGGTAAAATATGTGGTTTTGGAAAGAGGACAGATGAGGTTACCTCTATAGGAAATTTTAGACACATAGGAGCAGTACTTTTGGAGATACTGCAGAAACAGTATCAATAATTTCTATAGAAGAAATTGGTAAAATAAGGCTTCCTATTCTGGGAGATTCCCTCCACTATTTTCAGAAAAGGAGCACATTGGACAGATCGCCTTGAATAGGTCTATCTTTCTATCTAATCAGATCTAAAATATTCCAAGTTTTGAAAATTAGGTTTTCTCTAACAAACCCTAGAACAGCGAGCTCCGAAACGAGGACGGACACCTGAAATCGATAAAGATCAAATCTTTTGTTATTTACATTTGAGGTTCTCATTTCAAAATTACCTATCACACCAACTTGATGACAAGATTGATGAAGCTGACAAACTTCCAAGTACGGAAGTATAGGATTTAGGTGATCCATGAATAAATTGATTTGGATCAGTACTTTAGTAAGAAGGTTCTAGGAGCCAGAGGGAGATGAGGCTAAGGCTAGAGACAAGAGAATCATTGTAGATTCTATTGAAGATCATCTCATCCCTAATGAGTTGTCCTTAAAGACACCAAAAGGAACTATTCCATGCTATGAAGAAGCAATCGAAGAAGAATAAGATATTTTTGAATGGTCTCCCAGGATCATGGGATTCATTCATTCGAGGAATGCATTCTAGAAGAAAGTGATTACCTTTAGTAGACTCGAGGAAGAGTGAGCAGAAGAAAAATATTGACTCATAGAAGAGAAGATGGGAGCAACTGAAGATCAAGATTTCATGATTCAAAGAAGATCCCTCAAGAGATGAGGAATATGAAAAACTCAATTCTTGAAGAAACTCTTATCCATATTAAGCATTTGGATAATAAATAATGCTGTTATGAATGAAGAAGACGATCAAGCTGAAAGAAGGAGTCTACCCATGAAACAAATAAAGATAAGTATTCAATTTTCATTTTATGATATTGTTTTTTTATGCATTTGTTTATATTTAGTTGATGTATTGTGCATGATAGAATGTTTGCATTAATGATAGTATACTACTAATACACATGTGATGGGTAAGTAGCTCATGGTGTTATACAACTCTCCATTGATACTCATTTAGAATGAAACCTCTTTGCTAACATATTGGATTAGTGCACAATCTCAATATTGTCCTGGTAGAGATGGAAGGCATCTAGAAAGTTTCTGTGAGATATGGATGAATGTTGTATTGACTAAAATAGTTGCATGATTATATATTTATGCATAAGAATTTACCATTATGAATATGCATTATTAAATGTTTCTAATCATACAACTGGTACATTTGACTTGTAGGAAAGATCGTGTACAATCACCTACAAGAAAATAAGGATGAGACTTGTTCCGAAGAACAAGTGATGATAGTTCAAAAAATAATCCAAGATGAAGAATAATATTAAGATACTTTCAAAGAAAGAAAGAGGCCTCAGAGACACTCTAGTTATGTGACACTCTTGAGCGACATCATTGATGAAGAACCTTCCAGCTATGAAGAAGTGGCTAAGAAGAAAGGGAAGGAGAATACCAGTTCAAGAAGAATGATGTCTAGGATGCAGTATCAAGACCTGAAGGGAAGTCTGTAATGTCTTCCAGATGGATCTACATGATCCAACATGCAATAGATGGAAACATCGTGGGATACAAGGAAATATTAATAGCATGAGAATTCTCACAGAAAGAAGGCATAGACTGCGAAGAGACATTTGCAGCCACTAGAAGTTAACACACATGTTAGGAAAAATCATGTGTGAAAATGAAAGAAGGCCTTGTACGAGTTCAGAAGACACCCATGGGATAACACATACATGAGGAGCTTGAGGATCACCTAAAGTGATGAAGATATTAACCTTTTTACTTGTTAAAGATGAAATCCTAGAGAGGATGACAAGCTCACAGATGGGTGTGAGAAGAACTTTTAAAAAGGTTTCAAGATAGAGGATCTTGGTATCCAATGACCCTAAATGGATACATAGAATATTAGTAGCAGAGGAAGCTACTTGCCACTTCGGTACAAAATGTTTCAATGCATAGAGTATGAAAGACAGAGGGAGTATGATGCTCTGCTTCAGACAGAGTGACTGTAGAAGATCCTAATGTTTGACATCATACGACATGATGGAAATATTATTGATGACTCTAGGCTTTACTAAAAGTAAAGCGGATTCCAACCTTTTCTTCAAGGTTGAAGGTTGAAGACCAGTGATTCTCCTGTTATATGTCGATGAATTGTTCCTGAAAGATCCAAGACATGTTCACCTGATGGTTGGAAAGCATGTAGTGAGGTACCTAAAAGGTACAGTTGACTAGGGGCTCAAGTATGAAGTGAATCAGAAGATTAATCTAGAGGGTTATGTGGATTCGAATTGGGCAGTGTTGTTGATAGGAAGAGCACTTCGGGGTCCTGCTTCAGTATGAGGTTAGGTGTGATCTCTTGGTTTAGCATGAAGGAGTCCTACGTGGCACTGAGTACAGCCGAGGAAAAATATGTTTCCACTTGCTCGGATATTTGGGAGAGAGTATGTTTCTTTTGAAAACTACTATTTGATTTGATTGATATGACTTGCATTTTTGTATGATGCAGAGAGGAGCAGTGAAGCTCCAGTATGTGATATAGATCAAGATCTCTCAAAAGAGGGATTTCTAGCATAACTGGTGAGAGAGGTTGTCTGAGCATAAAATACTAGTGAAGCTTGTAGGTGGCTCAGAGGTAAAACGGTCCTCTAGGTTGTCCTCAGATGTAATCAGTATTGGCAAAGCTCATAGGTTATCATTCGACGTAATCATCCCAAATGTAATTCTATGCTAGAAATGGCAAGACTAAAGTTTGAGTACTTCAAGGAGAAGATTGGTGTTCTCCAGATTGAGGTTCCCTCTAAGAGGAGGTGATGAGTCCAAGAGACATTCTGACATGGTGGCAGGCTGGGCCTCCCATGGTCAGATGTAAGTGCAGGGCCATTATGACATTGTGGCAGGCTGGGCCACCCATGGTCAGATGTAAGTGTAGAGCCATTCTGACTGGTTAGATATAAGTGATGAGCCTTTTCGATATTATGGCAGGCTGGCCCTCAATTGGTTGGATATAAGTGCTTATCCTTTCCGACATGGTGGCAGGCTAGGCCTCCCATGGTCGAATATAAGTGCTAAGACTTTTCGACATGGTGGCAGGTTGGGCCTCCCTTGGTCCGATATAAGTGATAATCCTTTCTGACCTTGTGGCAGGTTGGACCTCCCATGTTCAGATATAAGTGCTGAGTATTTTCAACATGGTGGCAGGTTGGGCATCCTATGGTCAGATATAAGTGTTGATCCTTTCTGACATGGTGGTAGGTTGGACCTACTATGGTTAGGTGTGAGTGCTGAGCCTTTCTTACATGGTGGTAGGTTGGAGTTCCCATGGTCAAATTTGAGTGCTGAGCCTTTCTGACATGGTGGCAGGTTGGGCCTCCCATGGTCAGATGTGAGTGTTGAGCCTTTCTGACATGGTTGTAGGTTGGACCTCCAATGGTTAGATGTGATTTCTGAGCCTTTTTGACATGGTGGCAAGTTGTAACTCCAATGGTCATATGTGAGTGCTGAGCCTTTCTGACATGGTGGTGGATGTGTTCCTCTCATGTTCAGATGTAAGTTCTGGGCGAGCCTTTCTGACTGTGTCAGATATAAGTGCTAAATAAGATGAAGACCTACATGGAGGCTAGGCCTACAACAAGCATGAAAAAGGGTTGGATCTGTAGAACTTCCTATGACGAAAAGAATGAAAAGATAGCACCATTTGATCGAGATAGAAAAAGTAGTGATGATGATGATGATGATCTAGTGATGATCCAAATTTGATGATGATCTAGTGATGATCTAGTTTTGATGATGATCCAGTGATGATCCAGTTTTGATGATGATCTAGCTTTGATGATGATCCAGACTTGATCCAGAGAAGAAGACTTGTGCTGATTAATTGTGTCAAGAGAATACCTTCCTAGTTAAGAGGGAGTGTTGATGTATTTGTAACTTCGGAATTTATTCACTTGTATATCTTATATTGTACCCAGATGTTCCTATTGAGAGAATCATTTGTATTTCATTATACCTCGATGTTCCTATCAGGAGAGTCATTAACATAATAAAGTCATGTAAAGTAAATGAGGTTAACCCTCGATCGTAATTTGGGGCAATAGTCCCCACAATTGATTTGAGGTTAACCCTCCTTGTTGATCAGGAGGGTAAATTCCCCATAGTTTTGGGGCACTAGGGTTATTAGACTGTCCTAGAGAAGTAAGCCCTGGTAAGTAATTGTTAAGTGAGGTCGACATATTGAAGTGGAAATAAAGTGAAAAAAAGAATATAAGTAGAAGCGAGGCTCTACTCATTTCTACACAACACACACTCACTCAACTGGGGCACAAGAGTTAAAGAGGAATTGCTCACACAAGTGAGAGAGAGATATCAGAGACCATCTTTTCTATCTTTGGGTTTTACTTCTACCACTGGTGCTCATTCTATTTATGAGGAAGTCTCTGGGTTTTCTCCTTTATGGTTTCCCCAAGGAAAATCTTTGTGTCTCTTGTATATTTTGATTATTTATGTACATGTTATTCTCTTAGATAATATCCTAAGATCATATTTCTTATATGATAAAAATATAAAACTTATTCCCAACACTTTTATACTTTTCTTGTTGGGGTTACCAATGTGCTCCAGATATTATTCTCAACACATAGCCTCATAACCCATGTTCTCTACGGCTTATTCCAAACACATAATAGAAATCAATCATGTATATCAGTCTTCTGCTCAATACATCACAAAAAAATCATCTCAGTATATTAGGGCTTGTGCCCAATCACATAATAAATAAATAAGGTACATCAGGGACAAGGCCTAGTACACAGGAATAGTCCTTGTCCAAAAGGGCCTCTTCCAAATATATAATCATATAACAAATAGTAAAACATGTGCATTGGGGATTATGCCAAGTATATCTATATAACCAACATAAATCATGCTCAGTGGGGCATATTCCCAATATATA
>LPNX010202852.1:55994-74352 GCA_001517045.1 Pseudotsuga menziesii
TATGTTAATTCTTTAACAAGGCCTCACGTGGGGTTTGGTCGGTCAACTAGAATAGGTAGCCTTAGATTTCCTTCCATGTTGGATTACCTCGTATTCGTGGAAGTATCTTGTAGTCCTTGATGAGAAATAGATCGTGATTTCAATTAATCAACTTAAATAAGTATGATGAAGGTTGGTGCTATTTAGAGTCTTTCCAATTGAAACCCTTAATTAAAGTAACCCCTAGTGGTATTCATAGCTTATGCTCAAGACTATAAAATGGGTGTTACACTAGTGCAATTCCAAATTATTTTTCTCAACACTAGTACTAGGATGCATTTGTACAATACATCTAGGGATACAATGGCCAAAGATCCAATGCTCCAGATCTTATGCCCAACACTATGTTGGAGTTCTCTAGGGCTTATTACCAACACTTTTATCCTTTACTTGTTGGGGTTACCCATGTTCTATAGAGCTTACGCTCAACACATAGCCCCATAACCGATGTGCTCCAGGGATTATGCCCAACACATCATATAAACCGATCATGTTTATCAGTATTCTGCACAATACAAAAGAAACATATCATCTTAGTATATTAGGGTTTGTGCCTAGTCACATAATAAATAAGTCAAGTACATCGGGGCCTACGCCCTGTACACAATAATAGTCCTTATCCAGTAGGTCCTATTCCCAATATATAATCATATAACAAACAGTAAAACATGTGCATTAGGGCTTATGCCTAGTATATCTATATAAACAACATAAATCATGTGCAGTGGGGAATAAGCCCAATATATAAACATATAAATATAAAATCAAAGTAAATCATGTATAGTGGGGCTTATGCCCAATATAATCAAGGTCGAAAATTCAGGATATTACATTATATGTTTAATTCCATCCTTGATCAAATGTGATATGTATGATGTGGTACGTGGATACCAACCCATGATGTAATCGGTTTAATGATTTATGTGATGAAAGGAAATGATGTTGATAATATGGACTAGCTAATGATTGAATAGAGATATTGTCGTAAATATATATTTGCAAAGTACTAATCCACAAGACACAGGGGATACGTAATAGTCAGATAATTGATATGAAGTGTGGTGTAGTACCCATTTTGTAGAGAACCTTATTTACCAAACTGATGATAAGATGACACATTCCAATAATCCTGATAGAAACATAGAATGATTTGATAAGGTATAAACCTAGTATGTTGACAGGGATCGATGTATTTCCCACCCTATGTTATTATGATACCCGAGGTCTTGGGAGGACTGTGCTAAGACACACTCCACAAGTTGTGGTGATGATGAAATTCAAATGACTAGTAGGAGAGGTTAGGTCCAGAATTCAGTTGAGGTTATCACTCTCATGTTCTTATGTGGTTAGGTCGGTGAATTCAACATCCTCTTCTATACTAGTAGAAGAAGGATAGGGAGGATGCAAACATAGGTTAGGGTGGGAGGATATGATAGTTAGTACTATTGAGGGTTGGTTGTTTCCTAATACCAAGTTAGTGGTAGTAGATACCCGTCCTATTTGATCGGTTAAATTAATAAGAACACAAAGATAAGATATGAAACCATAAAAGGGAATAACTGTTAAATAACCAAGAATGTTAAAGCAATTATCGTATATCTCTATACGTGTTCTGCTTGCATGAAGTATTATTAGTATTAGTTAGCAGTTATGTGTAGGAAATATGATATATGTTATAGTACATGTTCGACTTGTGCATGTACTTCTCGTGCATGCACACCTTACACACGCACACTAGTATCAAAATAAAAAAACTAAACACACTGAATAATTGGATAAGTTGTAGTAGGTAAATAGGTTAATTATGCATTAATCAAATTCAAATGATGAATGTTAAGTTATTAGATATGTGTAAAATAAGTCAATTAATCTATTAATTAATTCAATGTAAACCTTGTAATAAGCAATTGAAATAAGTGTCATATATAACCATTAACCTTGGAAAATGGTACCATTTAACTATTAATCGTGATTAATTAAACCATTAAACGTACCTTGTTTATCAATAAAAGTGTATTATATTAGTGTTAGGATACTTCGAAATTCAACAAATAAATATGATATTATTATTTACCGCCAATTATTATTATCATTTTTGTTCAATATGATAATAGTTAATTAGTAATATAATTATTATTATGTTTATTATTAAACTAAAATTACTAATAATAATCTGTCCATTACGAAAAAAACATGAGTGAAACTGTCGAATTGCTCCATTACTAAGTTAAAAACTATAAAGGCTATTGATCAAAGGGTACTTTTAATTTATCAAAAGTATTATCAATTTATTAATTTATAAAGGATATTATTAATTTAATGAATGAACTAGGTAGGTTAAGATACAGCTCATTGAAATATGTATATATTAATTAAGTATTGCCATGTCACAGAAAGGATCTGAAGTAAATAGTAATCGTGTCGATTCAAAATGTTTGTTGGATTAAATTATAGATCCGATTGACATAAAGATCCCATATTTTATTCATGTATTATTTAAACCTTAATTGCAAATCATGTAATATCACTTTTATCGAATCTGGGTTGAATGACTAATGAATACGTAATAATCCTCATCATTATTAAGTAAATATTTATATTTTATCCTAAATATTAAATAATAAGTGGTGGAAATTTATAGTATCTTAACTTGTAACTGAATAAAGAAAGTCATTATTATCTTACAATAAAATAACCAAAAGAAAGTCAAATCTAATTGGGAAAAAAATTAAATGATCAATTAATCATTTTACTTCCCGAGAGAATGGGAAATCCTAGAATTAATGTTACAGTTATTTTATCCTCAGTTAGTGTGATTACATTAAGAGTTTAGAATCCCAAAAATATGGAGGGCTAAGGTGGTGGAGTAAGTTGTGAGGTTAATGAAGGTGGAAAGTGGTATATAGGTAAGAGTTTGGGGGGTTATTGGGGGGGTTTGTTTTCCTTGGGAGGAGAGGATGTTAGATAGTATGATTTTGTAAAGGAGGGATTCCGAGGAGGGGGTACAACTCGAGGTTTGGAGGAGGGGGAAAAATCCAAGGATAAAGGTAGTTTCAAAGGGAGATGAACTGTCAAAATAATGAAGGGAAATTCCAAGGGAGATGAACTGTGAAAACAATGAAGGGGAATTCAAACGAAGATGAACTATGAAAACAGTGTTATTTATCCATTGAGATGGGAAACATTATGGAGAATTTCACTAAGGATAGTTTCTCTTAGGATTATCGATTTATGGAATTGGGGGCTAGGAAACCCGTTGGTTCCTAGGGTCAACATGATAATAGCAGGCCGATAGTGAGGTTTATCAGTTTGGTCACCAAGGATTGGTCCAAGAGTAATTGCTTGGTCAAAATGGGTCTACAATAGCTATCTGAACTACCTTCAACCATACATTAACCGGGGATTCTACTTGTTTAGATTTAATTATTCATTTACATTTATAAATTTTAATGCAGAAATAAACCATGGCATCTGGAACATGATTGCTAGGTCCTTTGTAAGTTTTTTTTTTAAATATATAATACTATCATATGAATGAAATTACCAAGATGATAATAACTGTAACCAACTATTGACGCAAAATAAAACTGAAATTTATTACTAAACCAAGCTCTAAATGATTTAAGTGTACATTTAAATGGACTTAGTAATTGATTTAGTGCCCTTATGGAAATAAGAGAACTACAAAAACCAAATATTCTTTTATAAACCAACAATAAATGTCTAACCCATAGATATGAATAATAAGACAAACAACAAACATATCTAGTTAATTACATAGTAAAACCATATCAGTCAATTAAATTTTAAATGCATTTAAACACTATTAACAAGTATCCATACCCCAGGATAGTAGCGTTGTCAAATATTTCAACCACAATCAAATTTAAATAGAAATAATAGTCGAACTTAAATAAAAGGTTTTCAATCAAAAGGTTTTCAACTGATAAACATTATCGTGGTTGTAATACCATCAAATCACATCCATCGTTTAAGAATATATGAAATGTACATCTCGATAGGATGGTATGATAACACATTAAAACTTGAGAGGCTGCGATTCGTTTTTACCTAAGCTAGTACATACCCATAAGGGTTTAAGTAAAATATTTTAACTTATCTTTTCAGTAGTGGAGAAATTCCTATACACTTGTGAGCTGCGAACCCAATGGGAAACCATTGTAGCCTATTTTAATTAAACCTTAGCATTTAGTTGTCAGCAGATCCATTGGACCAGACCGAGCACAACCATGCTCAACCACACTCGGGGATCAAATGGGGCAGACCATGCACAACCACGATGGTGGATAAATGCACATCAAACAACTAAGGAGTGTTAATAATCTTGCCAGTAACAAGGTTAAGACTACATTCATTCAATTTAAACACGGTTGGAGGAAATTTCCTCACCTTTGGCATGAAAGAAAGATGCCTCAGAGGAGGTAACCTGGTCGCCTCTCTCGCTAGGACGGTATTAACAACCTACATCCCAAAAATTACACAGTTAAAACTATGTATTGTAACTTGTAACAAAAATTTTGAAGAAGGAAAATGAAGGACACCATAAAAAAAACCTTACCTAGCCAAATCAAGCAAGGGATTGAAGCTTGAAGCTAGAAACCATTTTTTTAAGTTTCTATAGACATCAAAATCCACTTGCACATTAAAATAAGAAATTTATAGTTTTCCTTAGAAATTGAATTGAACAAGTGATGGAAATATAAGTTTTAAGATTACCTTAAACGAACACAAAGAGCAACAGGGGTTGGCTCCTTGTTTTCCCCTTATATATACTCTTCTTGCACGATGACAAAGAACCTCGATTTAGAAACTAAAATTGTTTTCATTTCTTTAAAAACTGTAAGAAAAACAAAACAAGAACATTCAAAATGGATATTGAAAAAAAACTTAAGCTCTTACCAGGTAGAAGTCTTGGGAGGTTGTAAGCCTTCGCAAAAGCTCAAAGAAAAGACTTGTTCCTTCCATAAAACCAAATAGAATGAGATTGTAATGGTGGACACTTCATTCATAAAAACATTATAGTAAATCTCAGAAACAAGAAGAAACCCTCCATTAACAAATTAACCAAGGAACTAGTAATATTGTGCAAGGAACACACTATATTGTGAAGCGCAACCATGAATAACCGAATCATTCTTCCACGAAAAAAACTATATACCAAACAAATGTTGTAAAAAACCATCAGACAGAATTAAGCCGAGTTAAAACCCTTGGTTAAACCCTATCATGAGATCACAACAAGTGGAGGCTTGAGATCCCTCTCAAACCACATTACATGCAAGTTAAACGTGCCATTGAATGCGCTTGGCCATGGTGTCAACTCACATCCATAGAAGAATTAATTCCATAGTTTAAAACTTAATTTATGCATTGGCATTCCCTTGTATCTCTCTTCCAAATTCATTGCAAAACAACCTTTATAACATATCAACCATGATTTGGAATGTTGATCCTAGAGTCACGACTATGGTGTTTAACACCATGGTCCAAAAAATTTAATAAAACCTTTAACTAAATCACGCGATAGGTTTCCAATGCATATAATCCTTTATTAAAACTTTTAATTTACCCCTTTCCAACTTGTGCTAAGAGGGTGGAGGGTAAGAGAGGACTAATCCTTAGCTTTTAGGCTTACGTCCTTAGAAACTCAAACTTAAAATAATCATAAAAGCACTGAAAACATTACCTTGGTGATTTTATATAGTGTCATCATCACCCGAATAGAACGCCATAAGTGGCATAACCTGTCTATCAAACATAGAACCAATGCAAGTTAAATTACATGTATATTTACTTGTGACGGTAAATATATTATGTTACAACATCATAAATGAATAATAGATTAAAGGATTTTTTTTTGTATTTTATAGGTGTGTGATAGAATGGTATCAGAGCATGGTTACAACACTTGGAAATGAACGATCCCAACACTAAAACTGATAAAACATAAAACTAAATTTATCTTTTTGTGGTTTGAAACACTTAGGAACAAGACGAGAACAATAACCTTGTTTATTGCAGGAAATTATGGTAGATGTGGGAATGTTTGCTGAAGAGGAATCACATCCTATGAATCTAGTAAACAATGAAGAAGGTAACATAAGGGATGGTGAAATATGGGTAAACCTAAATGAAAGCAGGAATGATAACCCATCTGAATTACAACAAATAGTTAAGGAACTAAGGGAAGAAATAAAACAAGTTAAAGAATAAAATGAACGTATCCTAAAAGTTCAAGAAGAATTAAATAATATTATGTTGTCTAAACTACACAATAATGAAAAAGAGAAAAATAAGGAACTAGAACTCAACATGGAAAAAACTACACCTTAGAAACGTAAGGGAAGGAAACTGGATTTTTCCAAACATGAGACTGAATATTCAAGTGAAGAATCAACAAAACATAATAATGAAAAACATAAAGATTCTAGTGAAAGTAGTGATAGTAACCAAAAGAAAAATAAATACAAATCTTATGAAGAAATTTTAGGGGAATTCAAAAAGATCAAACCTCCTATGTTTAATGGAGAGATCCAAAAAGGAAAAGAAGAGGAAGGTTGGTTATATGGACTATAGACATATTTCCATATTTATAACTACTCCCATGAATTAAAGGAAAAAAATGAACATATATAACTTAATGGCAAAAGAAGATATCTCATGGAAATACATAAATAAAGTAAAAGGAATAAAATAAAGTTATCTAACATGGAGAACCTTCAAGAAACATTTTAAATGAAATTATCTCTTAGAACTATATTATGAAGAAAATCCTAAAGAATTTTACGAAATAATATCAGGTTCCATGACCATGAAGGAACTCTGCAGTTAATTCTTAAGTTTACTTCTTTATCTGCCTTATATCATTGACGAAAAAACAAAAGATACAACGTTTTCTCAGTTGTTTACCTCCTATGTTTAAAGAGAGGATTGAATATGATAATCCAAAAAATATGGAAGAGGAAATGATAAAAGACAACTTATGTTGTGATCAGAATTAGAATAAAAGGGAAACCATACCTAACTGGAAAACTAAAAAACGTGAAAAATTTGATCAGAAAAAGAAAAATACTAAGTTTTATAAGAACACTAGGAATAACTACTGGGGATATCAAGGGAATTACTATAAAATATTTAAGCCACTAAATCCTACATCAAAAGAAAAAGAACCACCCACTACCTTTAATAAGAATACTGCACAGAGAGAACCAGTAAAATGCAAGGAATCTTGTGGGCCACAATACTTTAAACAATTCCTCATAAGAAATAAATTTTATAATAATGTTCACTCAATCCAAGAATCTGATACAGTTGGGGATATGCCGAGAAGCATTGCCATAATCAGTGAATCATTGGAGAATCGACAAGTATACCATCAAACATCAATGGTCGAAATCATATGTACACTACAAGAAAATACCATTTTGGGGGCGCTTTTTAAAAAACTGCCCCTAAAAGTCCAATTCTCGAGAATTTTTTTTTGGGGGGGGGAGTTTAAATATATTTACTTGTGATGGTAAATATATTTATTGGTTAGTTTCAGACAAGTATGGTTCAATCAAATGTCTATAATATAGATATAAATTGTAGAATATATGTGGATATTATGTATGATAATTATATATAGATATTATGTATAATTATTAATAATAAAATATTGGAGTTTTAATTGAATATATCACAGAAGGGATTGAAATTTTAATTGTAAAATCAGAATTAGAGTTGTATATAAATTTATGTGAATACAAATATTCTTAATTCATGAGAGATTAATACTTACTAAAGTATCTTATCATTTACAAAGACTTGGTATTCCAG
The DNA here is from genome assembly GCA_001517045.1 of Pseudotsuga menziesii. NCBI lineage: Eukaryota > Viridiplantae > Streptophyta > Pinopsida > Pinales > Pinaceae > Pseudotsuga > Pseudotsuga menziesii. The sequence goes on from LPNX010202852.1 coordinate 63,873, forward strand.
GAAAGTGATTGTGCGGATCTACGATCCACTCACTAGCAACCTTCCTTTGCGACATATGAATATCAATGTAGCAGTAGTGCTATAAGTCACATCTTTACAGAGCCACATGCTCACAATTATTTGATAGCATATGAGCATCTCCAGGTTGCAAGTAGCCTAGGTGATACGTTGTTGCGACTTGAACATAATGCCTTAAAATGTTTTAATTTAATTTTTTCAGATTATTAAAATGTTTTAAATTGATTAGTTGAAATTATTTGAAAGCTTTAAATTTTTAATTGAAACTATTAAAATATTATAATTTAATTATTTGGAATTATTAAATTTTTTTAATTTAAATATTTGAAACTATTAAAATGTTTTTCATTTGATTATTTGAAATTATCATAATGTTATTTTACATTTAACTATTTAAATTGTCATTACAGGATGGCCCAGGCTCTCGTGTTCATTAACCAAGTTGCTTATTTAGTATAATTAAACTCTTATAATTAAGATAAATTAAGAACATCAATTAAGATTTATTAGGAAGTATGATTAATAAGTTAAAGATTAATAAGAAGAGATTAAAGTTTGAGTAATTAAAGCTAAGATAAGTTATGTTGATTAGACTAAAAATTTGTTACAATATCTAAATGGAAAGCATGGGTATGTTGACCTTATTATTTGACTTTAAAGAAAAATCAGTGAGGAGAAAATCGTGAGGGAGATCAACATGTATCTTTTGTTAATATAGATAGTAGAAATGTTTGATCACTTATTACCAGCATTGTAATAGGATTGTGTTTCGGGTGTAATAGCATCATTTCCAACTTAAATTATGATAAAATTGTCACTTAAAAGTGTTTATAGACAAGAGAATCACAAAAATTTATGTTAAATAAATTGTTTATGATTTTAAGGTGTGAAATGTCCATGCTTGTGGAAGCTCCATTCACATCACGAATGGATAATTGTATCTAGAAATGAATTAAGATACCATGGATTGAATGGAAATGGGGATACAAGTTAGTAAACTATTCGTAATTTAGTTGATAACAGGTAGTATGTATAAAGTGACGATGAGTGGTATGGTTGGTGGGAGTATAATAGGTATGAAAATGAATGAGTATTAAAGTTGGAGAAGGAGTATTATGATGTGTAGATGATCCCATGGGGTTAGCATTGGTTAGCATACTAGTAAGATAATGGGTTACGGTAGTGTGTAGGTTGCACCTTTATTTTATGTGAAAGTAATGATGGTTGTCATCCTCGAATAAAGGTATAATGAGTGAACCTATATAAGGTGAGCACAAATAATACTATAGTAACACATTAAGATAATAGGGGTTAAAACCCAATAAATGAGCAAATATAAAGTTGAAAGAAAAGGTATACAGAAGAGATTTTTAAGAAGTGTTATGTCTATATAAATACAAGATTTAGGGTAAGAAATATTGTTACGAAGAGAAATTCCTATGGCTTGGGGTACCACAACAGACAGATTTGACTCCAGAAATCAATCTTTCCCAATATGCAATAGAAATAAAATGTCTAACACTAAAGGATCAGACCTCGTACCTTATTCCGGACGGTTGAAGTAGATCCCCATTATGCTTTCCAATCTTCATCTTGAATTGATATAATACTTCCTCAACAACAAGTAAACAATACAAGCATACTATATATCATGGTGTTAGATCTATTCTAGCATATATAATCAATAATGTAAAAGCATTTGACATATTCCAATGGATACAATATTTAATCAAATACACATCATTGGACAAGAAAAGATATTTCCATTAATATAAATCAGAGATTACAAGATAGATACAACCTATGACGACACGTCTGCGAACCGAAGAAACTAAATCCCCCACTTGGGCCTCCACCACCTCAATCCTCCATCTCACGATAGCAAGCTCACTAGCAAAAGGAAAGCTTGGGAAGAGCACAAAAGTGCTCCAAGGGACAAAGGGATGCAGACTCAGGTACAAATTCCAGCAACAATGGACTATAGTTTCTTTTCTCTCAATCTCTCTATATGCCTTCAATGTACCAAGGGGTTCCTTATATAGCTTCACAAGGGATAATGAAGGGTCGAATCCGAGCGATCTCAAGGCATATGGAAGGCCAGGAGTCGAATGAGTCGGATCCATGTCAAGCAAAACTCCAAAAGGATTTGGATTATGCACACATCCTGATGTACGTGGTTATAGGGGTCAAACCCGCGTATGTACGTGGTTATCGGGTAAAAAGCCGTGTATATCATTTTTCATATAGTTTTAGGGATGATCAAGGAAACATCAAAGGATAAAATATGGTCCATGGGGTCTAAAGAGTCTGCAGCGGGACAAGGGAAGGCCATATAAAGTGTGATTCACCTAGAGTCGTAAAATCCGCTATAACAGATGCCCCCTAATGTGTGAGGTCAGAGGGGTCATACGATGGCCGAAATACATTATAAGTCCATCCCAGAAGTAGAGTGATGAAGGATCCCAAATGGAAGACTAGCCACCCAATCAGCATAGTACAATAATACAACTCTGCATAGAACTGCAAGTACATATAGCAGTCCCGGATACATAAGAGTACAATCACCATGACTAGGCATAATACATAATATCACATATGTGGTCATCGCCACATACAATATACATACATCAGAATATCCATGATGAAGATATACAAAGGATCATGATCTTCAAAATGGCTGAAGATATACAATAGATAAAGATCTCCATAGTTTCTAGAAATATCTTTCATATACTGGTATCAAGTCACGACAGCTGAAATCTCATGAACACTGGCACAATCAAGGAGGTAGCGTATAAGAGATGCCACCAATATGGAAAGTCTTCTACACCAACCACTACGAGTACATGTCCTACTATGCGAATAGAGGTGTCGAGGTCAAACATTGTAGGCCATCGTCTGATTACCGGTCATTGATGTATACAGTTAACAGACGCGAGATTACCCACCGATAATGAAAATGGCAATCAAGGTACAAGAGTGCAAACTAACAAGTGTGAATAGATGTGTTGAGGTCGAACACTTGAGAGAATCCATCGATCAGGGGACATCGATGTATTCCCAAGAAACTGTCGATGGCGAGAGAACCTGAGCAAACAAACGAGTGTCATCAGAGCAAACAAACTAGTTCCAAGCAGTGGAACATACCTATGCTCAATGCAAGGATACATGTGTAGGATATCAACACTCGGGGGAAAATCCCCTCCCGGTACAAAGGGAAATCAAGCTGCGAATGATATATAAAAAATGGCTCCGCATGGCTAGACACAAGACAAGCGTGAGCTATATGGATGAAACGCAATGTCAGGGGAGCCGGCATAAAGCTCAATAAGACAGGCAAAGCTCATGATAATGCATTCACAACTCGATACGAGGGAGTCCCGAGGGAAAAGGCCAGCATAATATCAAGAGGAGTATGACGCTCTTGCGAAATGTCATGGCAGTACTATACAACGGACTCCCAGACCTAAGAGAGGACTCACGGCATGGGCACCAACTGCAAAGGGGAGCTAACTAGGACACCCATGTATAGGAAAGCTCTACCATTCACATAGTACCACTTCTAACAGTAGCATGAAGGTTTTGTGATACCATGGAATGGGTTCGTACCTAAGGTTAAGATGGAATGATCATAAGGCAATGCATAAGTGCAAGCGAATGTGATATCCTAACCTATATTCCAGTTCAGACATAATACCTGTGACAGGCACGAATGGGTCGAAACCTCGGAGAGAGTGTACAAAAAGTGGACCCTACATAACAACCATATTAGTCCAAAACAACCCAAAATAGTCAAAAAAGAATCCAAACTATAGGATATAGGGAGGAATGATCATGACAATAGCACCCAAAGGAAACAATGAGGTGAACGATGAGACATAAAAAGGAAACAAGGTGTAGACCCAACGTTCATGCATACACTACCACCCCAGTGAGGGTGACCACTGGTGTAAAGACCGAGCGAAGGGAAAAAATCCTCCACAAATGGAGTAGAGGATGGAAGATGACCATTTCCAAATCTATGAGGACGGTAAGGGGCTATGATGCCCCCAAGTCTGACACCAGGGTCCGTACTAGGACTGAGATGGGTGATAGAATACCAGGCATGCCGAAAATAAAAGGACCTGAACTCAAGAGAGCATAAATATACTCAAGTAACCACGATCTCAAAGGCCAACTAGTGCACAAAGAGCACACTCCTAAGAAAATATACAGCCAAAATACAAGCAAACCAAGGGGAAGATATGTGAGATCCCGAATGTAGCAGGTATGTCTCGCCTAGGAGAGGCTCAAAACTCCCATACACTACAAGCGGAGGTATGTAACCAATTATTGTGGACCTCAGCTTCAACACGTAAAGCGAATGTGCTTTCTGACCCCAACCTGGCCGGGACACCTACAGAATAACCTCTACAAGTACCCCCTCGATATACTAGGTAAGGCCACTAAAGTCACCTCAATATACTCAATGCTCAAGCGGACAGTCGCAGGCAGGATTGACCATATGGGCAGGGTAGCAAAGCCCGAAACTCTCGAAAGAGCCCGAGATACGAATACAATCCTGGTAATATCTCCGGTGCTACTCAGTTATGACTAGGGGTCATCCCAATCAATAACCGCTCACACTACCTCGTGCTTAACTCCCTTTTGAGAGGAGGATCCTGAGAACACTGGTTATACCAAGGATTTCACACACTCACCTGGATAGACACCTAGATGTTGTTGTTTAGTGATCTTGGAGAATTTACTTACAATGAACTATTCCAAGATCCTAAAACCTAAGCGTGTTGGTGCACCCTAGAAAAGAAAAGAGTTTAATTCATTTTAATTTAGTGTTGATTTTAGTTGGTTGTAATTACTCAAAGGGAAATGGCTGTGCAACTAGTGATATGAAGACTCAACAGTGAAATAAAAGTGCACACCATAACAAACAATGCTAAGTGCAATCTTTGTCAAATGAAAAATAGGGTATGCCACTACATGAGATGCATAAATATATATTCCTTTCCAAATGCCACTGCAGTCCTTCCTATATGAAAGCCTAAACACAAATCTCATCCAAGCAATCCAATGCAAGTACCTCCTCAAATCCATATCTAAGATGAAACTACTTTGTATTTTTCAATATAAAAGAATGAAAAATGCAATAAAAATCATCTAAAACTCTCGGTCTCTGCAGCAAGTATAAAAGACAAGCCCAGCAAGACACCGAGACAAAAATAGTAATGCACTAATGGCAAAACAAAAAGGATAAATGACTAAAACTACTTTCAAAGAAAAATCAATGAAAATGCGGTCTCTGGTCACAAAAGAAGCATCCAAGAGACAACAACAAAACCAAGAAAGACCCAACGACACTCACAACCCACCCAGCAACTTCCCACAACATCAAAATCACCAAAAGGGAGGATGTACGCGACTATTTAAAGAACACCTGCGTATATACATGACTTTTGGCCAAAAACCTGAGTGTATACGTGGATTTTGGCCAAAAACCTGCGTGTATACATGAATTTTGGCCAAAAACCCATGTATGTACGTGAATTTTGGCCAAAAACATGCGTATACAAGGAAGGCAGTGGTAAAAAGAAGGCCAAGGGTCAAACCAATAAAGGGGAGTGTCAATGGATGAACATACTATAAAATGCAACCCAGAAACAAGGAGATACAAAGAGAAAATCAATAATATCAAGCCCATTGTGCCCATAAACCCAAAATAAAAACAAGGAACATCCCCAACAGAGTCGCCAATTTTGTTACGGAGAGAAATTCCTATGGCTTGGGGTACCACAACAGACAACTTTGACTCCAGAAATCAATCTTTCCCAATATGCAATAGAAATAAAATGTCTAACACTAAAGGATCAGACCTCGTACCTTATTCAGGACGGTTGAAGTAGATCCCCATTGAGATTTCCAATCTTCAGCTTGAATTGATATAATACTTCCTCAACAACAAGTAAACAAAACAAGCATACTATATATCATGGTGTTAGATCTATTCTAGCATATATAATCAATAATGTAAAAGCATTTGACATATTCCAATGGATACAATATTTAATCAAATACACATCATTGGACAAGAAAACATATTTCCATTAATATAAATCAGAGATTACAAGATAGATACAACCTCTGATGGGACGTCTGCGAACCGGAGAAACTGAATCCCCCACTTGGGCCTCCACCACCTCAATCCTCCATCTCACGATAGCAAGCTCACTACCAAAAGGCAAGCTTGGGAAGAACACAAAAGTGCTCCAAGGGACAAAGGGATGCAGACTCAAGTACAAATTTCGTCAATAATGGACTATAGTTTCTTTGCTCTCAATCTCTCTATATGCCTTCAATGTACCAAGGGGTTCCTTATATAGCTTCACAAGGGATAATGAAGGGTCGAATCTGAGCGATCTCAAGGCATATGGAAGGCTAGGAGTCGAATGAGTCGGATCCATGTCAAGGAAAACTCCAAAAGGAATTGGATTACGCACACATCCCGATGTATGTGGTTATAGGGGTCAAACCCGCGTATGTATGCGGTTATCGGGTAAAAATCTGTGTATATCATTTTTCATATAGTTTTAGGGATGATCAAGGAAACATCAAAGGATAATAGATGGTCCATGGGGTCTAAAGAGTCTGCAGCAGGACAGGGGAAGGCCATATAAAGTGTGATTCACCTAGAGTGGTGAAATATGCTATAACAAATATTAAGTGATAGGTGAAGGGATAGTGGATGTATTTATACTCGTGCAAGGATAAGTAAATTTGTTTACATATAAGGAATTATGAAATGATTAGTAGGATAGATGATATATGAACTCATAAGAACATTAAAAGTAATAAAGACAATTTTTCATGGAGCATGGAGTGGTGTAAATAGAATGGGTAAAAGTTTTAGTGAAAAACGGTGTGTGTAATCCATGAAAGGTTGAGCGGGAGAAGTATATCTAGGATGTGCTACCTAAGAGGACAAAAATACTATGCATCTAGATTCTCCCTCGCTATTTTTACCATAACTTCCGGACAAAGGTTCCTGAAGGGTGGGTGTATCTAATGCCCCATAATTTGACTAGACATTTTTTGAGACATACCTCCTGCACTTTATTTTCTTATTATATGTTGGATGCACATAGACTAACTAAACTAAATTTTGGCATGTTAGACCTGATTATATGTTGTTACTGTGCTTATAATAGTACTATGTAGCATGCTGATACTAGAATTATGATGTTATGATAGTATCATTCTCATGATGTTATTTTGTTTATTTAGATACCATGTCAGAGTTACCGTGAGATTCCTTTCTTTCATAAAGACATTGTATGTAATGTCCCTTAAATCTGTAAAGAAAAAAAAACTGTTTGTATTGTCGATAAGATTATTAGGATCTAAAGTTCATCTAAAATTAACTTCATCATTATGTAAGCTTATTAGAGAATATACTTGTATTCTTGTTCTGGATTTATCTCGTAGATTAATATATGATGGTGTACTTTTTCTGCGGTGATTTTTATGTTGTTTATTTATATAAAGATGTTTCTTATATATTCTACTAGTGTTTATTGTTTTGTCTTGTCTACTTACTTCATGTAGTCATTACACAGTAGAAAATTGTAGGTAAGAAGGAGCTGCATTGGAATGTTGAAACTCTCGAAGTTTCGATCCCTACTCTGGGATCATCATCAAGAGACCAAAAAATCCTAATCATCATCAGGATTCCTTGGTATCCTACTGATGATCCCAGAGTAGGGATCGAAATGTCAAGAGTTTCAAATTTCCAACACAGCTCCTTCTTACCTACCACTTACTTCATACTGGTTTATAATGGATTAATTGCACGTAACCTAGCCTAAGTTTAATTTAAAAAGTCATATCTAACTTAGTTATTCTTATAAAAGGAAATGAACGGTAGGATTTAATAACTAGTCAACAAAAAGGTATGAAGGTCTCCTATGAACTTGGGCTTACTTAGTTCGTTATGAACTAATACATGAGGAACTCATTGTTTACAGGTGCTAGGTACTAAGTGTTTAAAAGAATTCAATTGATCAAGGAACTAAGTGTTTAAACTTGAAAAATAAGATGATGTATGCCTAGAGGAAACATACTTGTAAAAAGTAGAAAAACAAACAATAAGGAGTGGGTAAAGATATAAACCTTAATGGGAGTGGTTGAATCCTTTAATCAAGGCCATGTGGAGATCACGTGGTCACCTCCCACATTGGTTCAGGCACATATGCAATTTACTATGGTTTCGAAACCCTCTTTGCATACTAAAACATGTGAGGGGAATAAGATTCCTGGTTGCGGTTTTCTTTGGAAAAGGCATGGTCAATGGGATACACAGGCGTCATTTATATTCAAGTATACACCTTCTCCCTATAGATTACAATCTAAATTATCTATATTAATTTGGAAACATATTACTAATCCCTTTGCTATTTTGGTTGTAGGAGATCATAGTATTTAAAAAAGGTTGCAACTAGGGAAAAGGAACAGCCTCTATGAAGCTTGGTAATCACATGTTCAAGTTCATTTTCCTCTAATTAGCCATTCTGCATTTCTAAGGGAATTTGGGGATGCGTTATTTGTGGTTTTCATGGCTTTTCAAATGGAATGATCCTCACAGAATTTTGTAGGGTTTACTATTTATGAAATGGTGCTAAGAAATTTCATGTGGTTTAAAGTTTTATGACTTTATAATTTTAATTTTTACCATGGGTGATTTACTATCGAACCTAACTAAAAACCCTATTTCTGGAAATACAAAATTGTACCATTATTCTATTTCATGTACTCTGTATTGGTTTGATAGCTAGGTAAATGTTGAAGTAGTGGGTGTACTATTAACGGTTGTGTTTTGAAGTGGTCTAATGTCTTTGTACCATCCCATAGCTAATGTTGTCAGGGAAAATGATTCGTTCTTTAAACTTTCTCTATGTGTTTTTAATTTATGAATTCATGGTCTTGTTATTTTTTGGGAAAAGTGTTAAATGATGAGCAATGAAATATGTTTAAGGTGTTGATGTTCTACGTTACCAATGACATTACTGTCAATGGCACCATGGGTAACTTGTTTGCAATTACTATTTGCGTGGAAAATATTTTTATTTCTTCTCTACAGAAGTATGGGAAAATCCCTAACTCTATTTTCTTATTTGAGTTTAATGTTTATTTATGAAACTTCATGCCAGTGCTTGAAGCATGGCCACTCCTTCCAAAGGATTTATTGTGATACCCTGTTTTAGCTGTTTTAATGGTTTATGTAAATATCTATTACTTTTAAAAATTTTGAACATGCTTACAACCAACACTATGTGTAGTTTTAGGAATTATATTGAAATTCTGGAAAAGATGATATCGCAGACTTGGAACTCCAATTGATTCGATCTGTCTGTGATTCTTTATTTGGTTTAATGTTGGCATGTAAGCGTTATTAATTGAATAGTTTATTTATGGACTAAATTTGTAAACCTTGCATGGACAATCTATAAATAGTGTTAAGTGTATGATTTAGATTTATAAAACATAGCTCCATCATGAGCTTGCTTTGTTGGAGCGATCTCTATGTGAAAATGACTCTTCCCTATACTTTAAATGGTTTAATAATTATTTGATTTAAAAAAATTTGTTTCTAAGATCTACAATTCCTATGTTTGAGGAATTTGTGTGAATTCAATGTTGTTTCAAGATATTTGAAAATAAGTTAAAATAATATTCATAGGAGAGAAATCCTAGATTTCTAACATAAACCGTAAAACATTTGTAAAATATTTCATATTCCTACAAATCTTGATATATGTAATCTTATGTTGTAAGCACATTTAAAAATAGAAATACAATATCAAATAGGGTAAACCTCTTACTTGCAGCTGTGTAGCTTGTAATGGCTCTATCACCGTGCACACTTCAACACAAAATTAATAGGAAAAACATTGTTTTTGACCTAAGGAGTGGTAACCAAATGAACTCATAACTTTCATGTTCCTCCCAACCTTGACCCGAAATTGTTCTTGGTACTTAACAGATCCCCACGAGCTGGCTCCAACATGGAAGAGAAAACTAGGATTCCTAAGGATGAGGATTTTGGTATTTGGAAGTTAGGATCTCTATTGACTAAATACTGAGTTTTAGAAATTTTCTGTAATCCCATATAGAAATAATGATCAGATCCCATGCCCTCTCTTAGTTCTTGATTTTATAGATGTTCTTTGGAAAGGGGAAGTTTGTTATCTTCAGTTAAATCAAGATTTTAATATTTTCTTGAAAATAACTCTTACTTTTATTTCTATGTAATATATATTAATTTTTCATAGCTAGAAACATTTTATTAGTTCCTACTTGAGTTTAGAAAATAATTCTTATTTATATATTTAGTTTATAAAATAAAATTATATATATATATATATATATATATATATGTATATATACATATATATATGTATATATACATATA
>LPNX010202852.1:74578-158003 GCA_001517045.1 Pseudotsuga menziesii
ATAGAGAGAGAGAGAGAGAGAGAGAGAGAGAGTTATTCAATTTATTCATCTTTTATTATCTATGCATTAAATAACATAATTCTTTACTCGATGCTTCCTTAGTTTATGTTAATTCTTTAAAAAGGCCTTGTGTGGGGTTTGATCAATCAACTCAGATAGGTAGCCCTAGATTTCCTTGCATGTTGGATTACCTCGTATTCGTGGTGATATCTTGCAGTCCTTGAAGAGAAATAGATTGTGATTTCAATTAATCAACTTAAATAAGTATGATGAAGGTTGGTGTTATTCAGAGTCTTTCCAACTCAACACCCTTAATTAAAGTAACCCCTAGTGGTATTCAAGTCTTATGCTCAACACTATCAATCGTGCCTCACACTAGTTCAAGTCCAAAGTCTTTTGCTCAACAGTAGTACTATGATGCATTTGTACAATACACCTATGGATAAAATTGAAAAAGATATGATACTCCATATATTATGATCAACATCATGTTGGAGTGCTTTAGGGATTATGCCCAACACTTTTATCCTTTACTTACTGGGGTTACCCATGTGCTCCAGATCTTATGCTCAACACATAACCTCATAACCCATGTTATCCAAGGCTTATTCCCAACACTTTTATACTTTACTTGGTAGGGTTACCAATGCGCTTCATAGATTATTCTCAACACATAGCCTCATATCCCATGTTATCTAGGGATTCTTCCCAAAACATCATAGAAATCAATCATGTATATCAGTATTCTACTCAATACATCACAAAAAAATCATCTCAATATATTAGGGCTTGTGCCAAACACATAATAAATAAATAAGGTACATCGGGGACTGCACCTAGTACACAGGAATAGTCCTTGTCTGACAGGGCCTATGCCGCATATATAATCATATAACAAACAATCAAACATGTGCATTGGGGATTATGCCAAGTATATCTATATAGCCAACATAAATAATGTTCAGTGGGGCATACATCCAATATATATAGATATAAATATAACATCAAAGTAAATCATGTATAGTGGGGATTATGCCCAATATAATCAAGGTTAGAAATTTGAGATATTACATCCCTCCCCTCTTAGAACAACATGGTCCCAATGTCTAGGGACTAGAAATGAAATAATGAGGGGTAAGCCTCTTGCATGATGATTTCATTCTCCCATGTGGCCTCATTGGACCCAAAGGGATTCCATTTTACTTTTATCTAGACAATAGTTCACTTCCTAAGTTGCCACTTCTTTGTTGTCCAAAATGTGAAGGAGCTCTGAGCAGGTAAATATAATTCATATGCCACTAGCCCTTTCTTACAAAGTATCTCAAAGGGTCCTAAAATCTTGGTGCCAACTTTCTGCACCTTCCCAGGATCAATGAGCTTCTCTTTTCCATTACTTTTAAATAAACATGTTCATCGAATTGGAAATATTTATATTTTATCTTTTTTGTTGCATAACTCTTCTGGCGGTCTTGTGGTTCATTTAGATTCTATTTAACTTTGGTGACTAACTATTCATGGCCTTTCAATAAACCTGGCCCTAACATGATTCTATCTACCAGGCTATCCCAAGTCATAGGTGTCCTACAATTTCTGCCATAGAGTACCTCGAAGGGACTCATTTTGGTGGAGGTCCCGCACCCATTGTTGTATGCAAAATCTGTGCGGTGCAATTAATCCTTCCACTTCATGGGATTATTCATTACATATATTCTAAGAATGTCCTCCAAGATTTGATTTACTCGTCCTATCTTCCCATCTTTCTCCAGGTGGTTGGAGGTAAATAAATTTAATTGTCTCTAAGCCAAAGAATAAGTATATCCAAAAGCTATTGGTAAATTTTGTATCTCGATACGAGATGATTACCTTGGGTATCCCATGCAATCGAAATATTTCCTTTAGAAAAATGTTTACAATGTCAACTTCTTTGTATCTTGAATTTACTAGAATACATTTTTTCTCCTTGGACAACTTATCGACTACTACAAAAATGGAATCATTTTGTTTCTTTCTCTTTGGTAATCCTATAATGAAATCTATGCTAATAACCTCCCATTTCTATTCTAGGATGGGTAATAGTTGTAGCATCCCTGAAGGGTGTTGGTGCTCTACTTTGACCAGTTGGCAGTCTTGAATTTTTTTGATGAATAATGATATGTCAGCCTTCACTATCAGATATATAGACTTTTACTTAGTATCTTTTGTTATCTTTATTTTCTTTTCATATATATATATATATATATATATATATTATTTCATATATATATTATATAGACTTACTTGTTCAATTTATTCATCTTGTATTATCCATTAAATAGCATAGTTTTTTATTCGATGCTTCCTTAGTTTATGTTAATTCTTTAACAAGGCCTCATGTGGGGTTTGGTTGGTCAACTAGAATAGGTATCCTTAGATTTCCTTGCATGTTGGATTACCTCGTATTCATGGCAATATCTTGCATTCCTTGATGAGAAATAGATTGTGATTTCAATTAATCAACTTAAATATGTATGATGAAGGTTGGTGCTATCTAGAGTCTTTCCATCTAAACACCCTTAATTAAAGTAACCCCTAGTGGTATTCATAACTTATGCTCAACACTATCAAATGGGCGTTACACTAGTGCAATTCCAAACTATTTTTTTCAACACTAGTACTAGGATGCATTTGTACAATACACCTAGGGATACAATGGCCAAAGATCCAATGCTCCAGATCATATGCCCAACATCATGTTCGATTGCTCTAGGGCTTATGCCCAACACTTGTATCCTTTATTTGTTGGGGTTACCCATGTTCTCTATATCTTACGCTCAATAGATAGCCTCATAACCCATGTGCACTAGGGATTATTCCCAACACATAATAGAAACCAATCATGTTTATCAGTATTCTGCACAATACATCAGAAACATATCATCTTAGTATATTAGGGCTTGTTCCTAATCACATAATAAATAAATAAAAAGTACATCGGGGCCAACGCCAAGTACACAACAATAGTCCTTATCAAACAGGGCCTATTACCAATATATAATCACATAACAAATAGTAAAACATGTGCATTGGGGCTGATTCCTAGTATATCTTTATAAACAACATAAATCATGTGTAGTGGGGAATACACCTAATAAATAAAAATAAAAATATAACATCAAAGTAAATCATGTATAGTGGGGATTATGCCCAATATAATCAAGGTCGAAAATTCAAGATATTACATTATATGTTTAATTTTATCCTTGATGAAATGTGATATGTATGATATGGTACGTGGATACCAACCCAAGATGTGATCGGTTTAATGATTTATGTGATGAATTGAAATGATGTTGATAATATGGACTAGCTAATGATTGAATAGAGATATTGTTATAAATATATATTTGCAAAGTACTAATCCGCAGGACACAGGAGATACATAATAGTTGGATAATTGATATGAAGTGTGGTGTAGCAACCATTTTGCAGAGAACCTTATTTTCCAAACTTATGATAAGATGACACATTCCAATAATCCTGATAGCAACATAGAATTATTTGATAAGGTATAAACCTAGTATGTTGAGAGGGATTGATGTATTTCCCACCCTATGTTATTATGATACCTGAGGTCATGGGAGGACCATGCTGAGAGACACTCCCTAAGTTGTTGTGATGATGAAATTCAAATGACTTATAGGAGAGGCTAGGTCCACAGTTCAATCGAGGTTATCACTCTCTCATTCTTATGTGGTCAGGTCGGTGAAGTCAACATCCTCTTCTACACTAGTAGAGGAAGGATAGCGAGGATGTAGACATAGGTTAGGGTGGGAGGATATGATATTTAGTACTATTGAGGGTTGGGTGTTTCCTAATACCGAGTTAGTGGTAGTAGATACCCATCTTGTTTGATCTGTTAAATTAATAAAAACAAAAAGATAAGATATGAAACCATAAAAGGGAGTAACTATTAAATAACCAAGAATGTTAAAGCAATTATCTTGTATGTATACGTGTTGTGCTCGTAGGAAGTATTATTAGTATTAGTTAGCAGTTATGTGTAGGAAAGATGATGTATGTTATAGTACATGTTCAACTTGTGCATGTACTGGCCATGCATGCACACCTTACACATGCACACTAGTATCAATATGAAAAAACTAAACACGATGAATAATTGGATAAGTTGTAGTAGGTAAATAGGTTAATTATGCATTAATTAAATTCAAATGATGAATGTTAATTTAGTAGATATGTGTAAAATAAGTCAATTAATCTATTAATTAATTCAATGTAAACCTTGCAATAAGCAATTGAAATAAGTGTCACAAATAACCATTAACCTTGGAAAATGGTACCATTTAACTATTAATCATGATTTATTAAACCATTAAACATACCTTGTTTATCGATAAAAGTGTATTATATTAGTGTTAGGATACTTGGCAATTCAACAAATAAATATGATATTATTATTTAGCACCAATTATTATTATTATTATTATTGTTCATTATGATAATAATTAATTAGTAATATAATTATTATTATGTTTATTATTAAACTAAAATTACTACTAATAATATGTCCATTACGAAAAAAACACGAGTGAAACTGTTGAATTGCTCCATTACTAAGTTAAAAACTATAAAGGCTATTGATCAAAGGGTATTACTAATTTATCAAAAGTATTATCAATTTATTAATTTATAAAGGATATTATTAATTTAATGAATGAACTGAGTAAGTTAAGATAGGGCTCATTGAAATATGTATATATTAATTAAGTATTGCCATGTCAAATAAAGGATATGAAGTAAATAGTAATCATGTCGATTCAAAATGGTTGTTGGATTAAATTATAGATCCAATTGACATAAAGCTCCCATATTTTATTTGTGTATTATTTAAACCTTAATTTCAAATCATAATATCATTTTTATTGAATCTCGGTTGAATGACTAATGAATATGTAATAATCCTCATCATTATAGAGTCAATATTTATATTTTATCCCAAAATATTAAAGAAGAAGTGGTGGAAATTTATAGTATTGTATCTTGTAACTGAATAAAACAAGTCATTATTATCTTACTGTAAAATAACCAAAAGAAAGTCAAATCTAATTGGGAAAAAAATTAAATGATCAATTAATCATTTGACTTCCCGAGAGATTGGGAAATCCTAGAATTAATGTTACAATTATTTTATCTTCAGTTAGTGTGATTACATTAAGAGTTTAGAATCCCAAAAATATGGAGGGCTAAGGTGGTGGAGTAAACTGTAAGGCTAATGAAGGTCGAAAGTGGTATATAGGTAAGAGTTTGGGGGATTATTGCGGGGGGGGAGTGGTTGTTTTCCTTTGGAGGAGAGGATGTTAGATAGTATGATTTTGTAAAGGAAGGATTCCGAGGAGGGGATACAAATCGAGATTTGGAGGAGGTAGAAAACTCCAAGGAGGAAGGGAAATTCAAAGGGAGATGAACTATCAAAATAATGAAGGGAAATTCCAAGGGAGATGAACTGTGAAAACAATGAAGGGTAATTCAAATAGAGATGAAATATGAAAGCAATGTTATTTATCCATTGAGATGGGAAACATTATGGATAATTTCACCTAAGATATTTTCTCTCAGAATTATTGGTTTGTGGGATAGGGCGCTAGGAAACCCGTCCATTCCTAGGGCCAGCATGATAATAGCAGGTGGGCGGGGAGTTTTATCAGTTTGGTCACTAAGGCTTGGTCCAAGAAGAACTACTTGGTCAAAATGGGTCTACGATAGCTATATATATATATATATATATATATATATATATATATATATACTTATGTATTGTGAAAATAGAAGATTGTTGAATGCATGTATGATTGAAAATAGAATGTGTTTATTTGCTTAAAATGAATTGTGAATGCTAGAATAGTTAATTTCTTGCCCAAGAATGGACATGAATGAGCTCATCTGCTTGTTGGGAAGGCGTGAAAAGTATGAAAGTCTCCTAAGAAGACTTGGACTCCCATGCCAATTGGGCAATTAATTGACTGATTTTAATGCCTATATTATGCTTGGTCTAACAGAATTTCAATGATGGATTTCACAGGTGAGAAAAGTGAAGCCCAGTGTGCACATTGATCATGGCAGCAGACCAAAAGATGCTGCACTTGGCTGGAAGTCTCCTTCAAACAATTGCCAGGACCCAAGAGAATCTTGGAGAGATGCTCAAGATACAGAAAAGTTCCTAGACTTAAGCATGAGCTCGTGGAAGCCAAAGGGGCTTGGTCCTGAAAGTTCAAAGTAAATAATTGAATGAAGGATAGATTTGCAAAATTTTGAAATTTTGTATGTATTCCTTGTATATGTATTCCTGAGTATTGGAACATTGAGGACGGTGTTATTCCAAGGGGGAGGGGAATGTAACACCCCGGTTTTGACCCCGTTTGCACTAAATGTGCATCATGTATATATTGTAATTAATCGTGGTGTGGAGCTAAAGGAAAAAGCCCCACCAGCGATTTGGTTGTGTTATGTTTCAACAATTGGAATCGTTGCCAATGGTATATCATGGTATCTGGCACATTATAGTTTTGGCGTCATGTAAATATGAAAAATTAATAAAAAACCTACAACCATCTATGGTGATGTAGCGATAATGAAAAGGGAATGATTTCCTGAGGATGAAGAAGGGGAAATGTTAAACCATGAGCCTATGGGGAAAAGCCATGTGTCAGCCATTAAAATCCTTGATGTTAGTTGGGTAGTTATTGCTGGGAAGTGGTGGGTGGCAGGACTGTCAGCCCTTACCCACATGCCCACTCCACCAGCGGACTCTTCATCTTCACATTGCGTGGGGAGAGAAGCAACTTCCCATTCTCTCCACTCTACCATGACTCCATTCTTGCTCACCCTCATGCACCGGTTGGGGATTCTCTTTGTTTTTTTGTTATCCTGAGGTAGGGATGTGATTCTTCTCCTCATGCACAGGTCTGAGTATGGGAGTTTTTACTCATGCAGAGAGAGAAGCGCGGCCTCCCAGTCGAGTGTGGAACCTGAGCGATTTACCCATCGGGTTGTGTTCTTCCTATGGTTCTAATTCATGATTTTCCCTGTGATATAATCCATTCACATTCTGGGTGTGCATGTCTTCCCATACAAATTTTGTGGATTGTGTGGGGTGTATGTTCCTTCCTAGGAACGGGCTGAGAATATATTTATCTTTCCATTTTTGGGCTGTGTAATGGTCCTGTTGCCTCCTTGTTGTGACCGGGGACTGTTGGTTCCCCACGTTGTTTGTTTACTGTGGGTTTGTTCATGTTTTGGCTTGATGTGGCTATTGATGAGTCATTTTGGCCACGATAGGGCCAAGAACGACTCAGGAATTGTTTTCCCCTGTTTAATCTGTGAACCGCTTGTTTGGATGTGTGTATGCAGTGGTTGGTCTTTGGACTGTGCTGGAGTGGGATGGAGGCTTGGTATGCTTGATAAACCTGGGGGTGTTTGGGAGCCACATAGACGGAGCTAGAGGGATGGCTTTCTTCTCTACAACCCTTGAAGAGCACTGGAAGGGAAGTCAAGGCCTAAGGGACCATGAAGCAGAGAAGGGAAAGATTCCTGGTGTTGGGTGGGTGTGGGTGTCTTAGAAGTCAGGATAGATCTAGTGTAGGTGTCCTTAGCTCTTCCATGAGCTCTCCAGCTTAGCATTCAAATTTTCCCAGCTCCTTGATAGCCTGATAAACCCTACTATGTTGGCTTGGCTGATTTGTGTACCTTGGCTATGTGTAAGATTGTTTGTTCCTTATTCCTTAGGGATTCATGCCCAGCTCAATGGTGGTAGTGTTGCTGAGAGATTAAGGAGCACGATGGCCTATCGTAGGGTGGAACGTTGTAGCGACGTAGCTAGTCGCGGGAGGAATTCTACATAAGATAAGCATTCTTTACCATTTTGTCTCTGCAATTATATTTGATGTCTAATGAACTATGGTGAACATGTTGAACACCTGAATGTATGTTTGCTTCCACTGTGTATGTTGAATAATTATGCCTCTTAGCGTGTCTTCTATTTTAAGCATTTTATTTTAGTTTTATATGCATGTTCATGTTCATGGGGCTAGTTTCCCAGATGTTTGATGGTTTGGTAGCGTCCTCTTTGTCGGTCGAAGGGTCGAGGACCTTACAACATCTACATAGATGCCAAGTAACTATCTATCAACTTTTTTCTGGAAAGCATATCTATTATAGGTCAAAATAACACATCTCTTCATGTGACCACTTTCCTATGTTTTCATCACATGTCAACACTTCCATGATGACACTTCATGAAAAGTCATTGAAAATCACTGAAAAAACACCTAACTTGGAGGACCCATATCTTGAGTTTTGTAACTCTGTTTGACCTCATCTTTTCATCATTGGAAATCTATTTATGTTAGCTAAAAATTTCTACAAGACCACAAAGTCCGAGAATTCCCAAAAGTACACAAAAAATGAGTTTTTTGATGTGTACACAAGTTTCCTTAAGGAAACCTGCGTACATACGCGGCTGTTGATATATAATACCCACGCACACCTCCAAAAAATGTCAAAAAAATATGTATTTCGAAATTCAAGTAATTTGGGTAGTTTGGGTAGTTATCTAACTGACTCCTTTAGTTGTAACTACTTTTTCTTGGATGCTAACTCTTCATTAAGCATATAAATAGAGGTAGGGAGGTCCATGAGAGGGGACTTGAATCTTTACTTCATTATGCTGGAGGAATTGGGACTCTCTTTTCCCACACCTTTTCCCTAGAAGCATTCCCCTTGTCTTGTAGATATTGGAGGCTGAGTTCCTTAGAGAAGAGAAGCAGCAGAACCAGATCAAGGTTTCGCGAGGTGCCGAACTTGAAAATAATGTATACTTGTACTTGTTTTCAAGATTAATAAAGATGTGATGTCCTTCTCCTTCCCAAATCATTGTTCAATGTGTGATTGAATATTTGTTTATGATCATATTTTGATGTTAATCAGATTATTATTTCATGTTTCTTTGATTATCATTAATTTATATGTGGTCATGTTTGTTTGAGGAAGGTATAATTCATTTTGCAGGTCTCTTGGAGCGAGAGGAGCAAGAGGAGAAAGAAGAGGATTGAAGGGATTCTTCGATCAAACTTCATTTGGATAAGGTATGAACCATTATAATCTATGAACTTGCTTATATATGCTTTCTGAACATTGTGCATCTCTCTTTCAACCCTAGTACATTGATGGTCTCTTAAACCCTAGCCATGGGATACTTTCATTTACAACAGAACTGGTGACTCTGCTGGGGAGAGCCTTGTATGTTTGGGGTTTCTCTATCTTTATTTCCATATTTTGCAAGTTTTCAGGTCCTTCTTTCCATTTAGGAACACCTTATAATTATGATAGTACACTTCCCCTGCCTTCCTAAGGCAGTTTTTGACCTTTTTTGGGCATTTTTTCCACCCATACTCGAGTTGTAGACTGAATAGTCGCATGTCTAGTTTGGTACACATGAATTTCTATACTATCAACCCATGTATGATACATGACTTGTTAGTTGTACAACCCGCATGTCCTTGTACACGCAACTTGTTGTATTGTCAACCCGCATATGACACATGACCTGTCAGTAGTGAAACTCGCGTATGCCTCTTTAAACAGTGTTTTTTCCTCTTTTGTGGTTTTTCTTCTATTTGAAGGCTGTTTGGTAGGTCTTTTGGTGTCCTCTGTAGGTGCATGAATCCAGGGAGTTAGTGTCATCCCTTTTGGTTGTTCTTTATCTATGTGGTAAGCCTTTTTATAGCATTAGGGTTTGCTCTTTGCTCTTTCTCCCCACCCCCTTTGCTTGGCATGATTTTTGGCTTATTTTATTGGTCAGCCTCTATTAGTGATCTTTGTTTGAGTTCATAAGATTGTTGGTGTTGGTTTCCTTCTTCTTTTGTTGGTTAACTTCACCATGCCAAAATAGTTGACTTGTCTTTTATGCAATCCTTCTTTCCAAGTAGGGTTTATACTGACTTTAGGGAATTCTAGAGACTGTTTGATGGTTGTATAGCAGATTCCCTTTTGATTTGTTCTTGTTATCTACACACTTTTGTTTGTAGGTAGTTTTTATTTTGCATTTATAAAATAAAAATAAAAAGAACATATAGTTGTTTAATATGCATGTATATTAGGGTTTTGTCTTTAATGCATTGCATATCATTATTTTTGAAAAAAATAAAAAGAAATTGTTCTTTTGTGTCTTTCAAGTTTCTATTTGAAAATAAAAGGAGAATAGTTTTTGCTTTTTTTCATTTCATTTCTCATTGCTTAGTAATTTTGTTTCAACTTTGATTCAAAACAACACATAAGTTTCACGCCATTTACCCTTTGACTAAAAACAACCCTTAAAATAAATGATATAATTTAAAAAATTATTAGTAAGTTTTATTTTATAGGGTCATACACTAACTAGCTCAGGATAGACTTGTGGATTAGGGAGTTTGAACTCTTCACAAGTATTAAATTTCAGACATAGTTGGCCAATCACCAGGTAAATCCTCTTCTATGTTGATTGTATCTCGGAAGCTCCTCTCAAACAGGAGTTAAGCATGAGGTTGTGTGGAGGCTTGGACTGAGGAGATAACCCTCTGATTCCTTGTCAAAGCATAGACCAAGGTTTTTACGCATCTGGGGATTCTGTCTTAGACAGGGTTTCAAGATTTGCTACCCTGCCCATGCATATGAACTAGGCTTGCGATTGTCCCCCTGGACTATTAATATAGTTAAGGTAGCCTTTAGTCTCTTTGATATCTAGGCTTCATACATAGGTACACTGAAAGGATTTTTCTGGTTGACCTTGGACGGGCTTGGAAGGTAACCCTGGTAGAAGGTGTGGGAGGGTGGTGGGTGATTCCTCCGCTTGTGCCTAAGAACATCTATAGGGATTCCAAGTAACTGTATCTCAACTTTCTTTTGGAAAGCATATCTTATACTTATTTGTCTATTTGGATTTGGGAATTTTTTAGTGAGTGTTGTGTGGTTTGTCTATACTTAGCTTGTCTTCGGGTGTGTGCTTTGTACTTTTGGTTTCCTGTCGACCTCAGAATCTGTGTTGTTGCTTAAAACTATGGCTAACACCCCTTTGAAAACCAACCAAGAGATCCACATGCTGGGAACTCCTTGTACTATTCCTCTCACAAGGAATGTTGGTGTTCCTTTGATGGCCACCCTGAATCTACCTGGATTAACCCTAGGGCTACAAGTGTGGTTGTTTTCCACTCCAACTATCCTGAATGCTCCTGATGCTTATCAAGTAAGCTCCTTGTATCAATGGCATCAAAACACATCTTCCCCTTCACCTTTAGTTGATTCTCCTCCTCCTTCTACCTCATGTGGTGAAAGTACTGATACTAGTGGCCAACAGTCTAAAAGGAGTAGAAGAAGGAGGAATAGGGAGAAGGAACATAAGAAAGGGGGCACTCGTTGAACCTCTATAGGTCAAGTTGAACCTCACCACCTAGCCTCTGTAGTTCATGTTGGGGGAACCTATCCAACCTCTGCAGGTCATGTTGGATCTAAGCACTCAACCTCTGCAAGTCAAGTTGATCTTCACCATCCAACCTCTGTTGATCATGCTGGTGGGATCCTTCCAACCTTTCCAGGTCACATTGGATCCAATCACTCGGCCTCTATAGTTCATGCCGAGGGTACTTGTTCAACCTCTAATGTTCAAGTTGAACCTCTCCATCCAACCTTTGCAAGTCATGTTGGATCCATCCACCCAACCTCTGAATTTCATGCTGGGGGCACACACTCAACTACTGCAAAGCATGTTGATCCTAACAATCTAGCCTCTGTTGTTCATGCTTGTGGTTCCCATCTAACCTCTACAAGTCATGTTGGACCCAGACTCTCAGCCTCTGTAGGTCATGCTAAGAGAAAATAGTCAGCCACTGCTGTTCATGTTGACACTGTTGAGAAAACTGGTCATTCGAAGTGTAAACTTAAGTTCCCTTGTAAGCTATGTGAGGGAGATCACCTTACTCACCAATGCCCTGCTATCGCAGAGGTCCAAAGAGTGTGGTCCAAGACTCAAGAATTTCATTCTCTTGAACAACCTATAGTTTCTCAACAACCTACTCAACCTTTGGTTGATCAAGTGGTGGAACCAATCTCATCTTTGGTCAATCCCACTCTTCTTTCAGATATTGATCCTGATGTGATTGAACCAATGTTACCTTTGGTCAATCCCACTCTCCCTTCGAAGAGTGAATTTCATGAAGCGGTTGAATCGGTTCCATTATCGATCAATCCACGATAAATCCCACTCTCCCTTTGGAGAGTGATGTGTCTGCTAATCACATTTTCTTCACTGCCAATTCAAAACTTACTCAACAAGGGGGAACTGAACTCACTTCAGATCATCCCCCACCAAGCTTTTGGATTTCTTCCTTTGATTGGGATAACCTAGCTGAGCTGTACCTTCCTTTAGATCCACCTTTCCAGATAAAGGTCAAAGTTGGATCATACATGATTACTCGTTGTATTGTTGATGAAGGAGCCTCAGTTAGTATTTTTTCCACTCGTGCTTGGTGAGGCATGGGATCTCCCAGCCTTGTGTCGGCTACTAGTCAGTTACTGGCATTTGATAAAAGAACTTGTATAGCCTTGGGAATTCTTGCTCAAACACCTGTTACTTTGGGTGGGAAGACCGTCTTAGTTAACTTCATGGTGATAGAAGACCCCTTAGATTTCAATATGCTCCTTGGACGTGATTATGTCTGTGCCATGCAAGTTGTGGTGTCAACATTATTTCATGTGATGTACTTTAATCATGGTGAAGAAATTGTCATTATTGATCAGTTGGATTTTCTTGATCCGTCTCCTGACCCAACTAGAGATGAGGTCGTTCCTTTATTGATTTCCAATGTTTCGATAGACACTACCCTGGCACAGGTGATCTATGTGGCATCACATCGTTTATGTTAAACTGCTACTGAGAAGCAACCTCTATTTTCATGCTTACCTTCTCAGGACTTGGTCCCAATAGTTGACCAGGTGATTCATCCTATAAATACTGTGGAGCTCTCTCTGCACTTTGTTAATCCATTTGAAAGTTTAGACATGTGTCCTATCTTGGATGATCTCCTTCCTTCGGATGAAGTCTTCCTAGAGTCTTTGATACAGTCTGATATTCTATTGGATGTTGGTTCATTTGTGACTAATTCTAACCTTGATTTTCCTAATAAGCCTGACCTTTCTTCTGATATTGGTCTTGTTGAGTCTTTTGACTCTCCCTTTGATCAGCAAGTCAGTGATCCTGATGAGTTTGATTTTTCTTATGAAATTTTCAACTCCTATGATACTGAGTTTGTTCCTGCAGATTCTATCTCCCTTGTTGATTTTTTCTCTCCTTCTGAGGTTAATATTACTAATTATAAACCCTCAAGCCTTAGTGCTATAGAATCTTCTTCGGTCAATTCTGCCTTGGCTTTACCGTTTGTAGAAGATAGCAAAGCCACATGTGTTTCTACCAAAGTGACCTGCATTGGATCTTTTCTTTTGAATGTGATTTTGATGTTGTTGTTTCTTGGATACAGGATTTGTAGTTGGATTCACAACTGTTTACTGGCCTCTCCTTGTTGTTCAAGTTGTAATTACATTTGCATGTGCCCTGCTCGTGCTTATGAGTATGATGCTAGCTTCCACGCTTTTAGCTCGTTGTATAAGCCCTCATCTTTGTTCCATCATTGATAAGCCTTGTATCATTTTTCCTTTGCAAATTAACACCTTTTATCTTGAGGATACATTCCCTGAGTGTCTTTACCTTGCTCATGTTCCTTGCATTATGCATACGTTTGTTCCTCGTGCTTGGAACTAGTTTTGCTTGCCCCTGACACTTGTCTCCTCGCATTTAGATCATTCTTTTTGCTATCCTTTGAGCTCATTAAAAACAGTCAGGAGGCCATGAGTTGAATTTTTCAGTCTCGTTAAAACTTCACAGGAAATATATTGAGTTTCTTTAGGCCTAGGTCTGACTCCTCAAAATAGACTTGACTGCTGAGTAAACTTGTCCATTTAGGCTCGTTAAGAATATGTGAACGGGCATCCACATTGGTGGCAGGTTATCACTTTCTTGCACCATGTGGAATAATACAAGAAAGGAACACTCTATTTTCTATGAAATTGAGAAGAGTATTCTCAGGCATAGGTTTAACACTTTTTTGGACCCGAGGGACTAAACTTATGGAAAAGGAACCCCCGATATGAGCTTAGTTTTCTCTTTTTCGTGCTCTGGACCTAAATATGAAAAATATTCTCAGTGTACTTTATATCTTTTTCATGTTCATTAAACACTAAAGAACAAATCATTGAGTTTATTGTTGTAAGCCCCATTTCACGTAATCAAATGGATCTTTCCAAGTGATCTTGCCTTCCTTCACACTAGTAAAACTCAGGCTATATGCTGCTTTTAAAGGAGCATTGGGTACGTGGTACATTAGAGGAAATTTGGGGTCTGAAATGGGCCTTATAAGAAAATGCACCAACAATAAATTTTGTGAGTTGGAATTCAAGAACCAATAGAATTTCAATAAAATGAGTCAACCATAATGGTTGAATTGACATATTTGTCATAAAAGAAAACTACTTTTTTTATTTGTATTTTCGACATATCTCCTTATGTTTTTATTCAAATTTCAAGTGGGAGATGTTGTTGCATGAGGAATTTAATTTCACATCCAACGAGTACCCACACTGCATAATTTTGATCGACCTTGATACCCCAAAAATAAGAAATAACTGAAAAAATGTGATGATGATGTCATCATCACATTTTTTCAAGTATTTATTATTTTTGGGGTAGCACGGTCTATCAAAAGTATGCACTGTGGGCACTCATTGGATGTAGAATTAAATTCCGCATCCAACAAGCTCTCCCATTCAAAATTTGAGTGAAAACATAGGGAGATATGTCGAAAATAAGAACAAAAGAAGTATTTTTTTCATTCTTCCTCCAAAATTAATAACTATTATTTTATTATTTTAACTCTTATTTTATTATTTTCCTTAGGAGGCCCATTTTAGATCTCAAATTTCCTCTAATGATTTAACCTTTTTCGGACCTTTCTAACTAAATATGAAAAAGGCGCACCTTACTTCTTCGGAGCCTAAAAAAGTTCTTCTGTGGTTTGTTTTATACTTTTCCGGCCTCAGGAGACTAAATTGGACCAAAAAGTTCCCCCCTCGAGTCTCCTTTGGAGTTTTTAGACTCTCTAAACTATGAAAACACCATCGAGCATGTACTAGTTCGGGCTCGTAAAATCCATGAATCAGTGCTTTATCAAGCATTCTTATGTCTCTTCTTCGAGCTTTCCAAAAATGAAGAAGGTCTTGAGTTTGCTTTCTTGGACTCGTTAAACCTTTACAAGAAGGAGGGGAAGGGAAGTTCATTCACATGTATTTTACATCATGTCAGCAAGTCTTGTTTCCTTGAACAACGCACCAGTTTTGAGTCTATCAATAGTTGGGTCCTAGTATTTTGACCTTATCTCGATTCAGAGTTTCTTACTCCTCCAGTTGGTCTCTTTTCCAATTATATGGGGAATCTGTCAATATCTTCTACATTGCAGATTTGTGTCGTTGGTCCTTTTTTGTTAAAAGCTGCCTAAGTTACTTTTGTGTCGTGATCACTGTTCAAGGATTAAAACTTTGTCGGCCATTCTATAGTTGCCTTGACCTTTTGTGTTCTCCATTCCCTAGTACCAATTCATTACATCATGTCTTCAATGTTTCTTGTCGTGAAATTAAATACCAATTCTAGATCCAATTAGTATCTGACTTACCTTGTGTTGGATGATGAAGGATGCTTTAATTCCTTCCTTCCAATGGATCTCTTCCTATTGACTTCAACACATCTTGCTCTAGGAATGAGATTTAGAGTTTTATAAGAGTACCTTGGGGATTGCAGTCATCAGTGGAAATTTCCCTCGCTATTGGGTAGGGGGAATACCTTAATGTCTCCTACTTGATGGATTCTTCAAGTGTTTGAATTCAAGTCCTTGTATTCACACTTGTTAGAATTTACTAGGTACCTTGGGGAACATTTTCATTAATGGTGGTTTCCCTCGCATTTGTTAATGGTTCTCATTATTGACCAGTAATCAAATGGTTTCCTCCATGTTCGAACTCAACTCCTTTTATTTGCATGGTTAGGATTCGTACCTTTTTTGGGCGGTTTGGATTGAAGACCTTGGGCCAGCAGTAGCATTGTCATTTTTGGCTATTGCCTGAGTTGTACAAGACCTTGTTACATTATCACATTTTGCTGAGACATAGATCCATCTTGTATTTTTGTTGCTATGATCGATTGCTAAGCATGGATCCGCCTTGTTCATTTGTGGCCATGAATCATTTAGATTTTATATGGCACCTTTTTGCATATTGAGCGACCATGATAGTTTCATCAGATATACATATGTTGGATCCACCTATATATTTATGGCGATGATTTGGATATGGACTTGTATTTCCTAGAGATCAGTTTTTGTCTGACATTTATCTCTCTTTTAGGTACCTTTGGTCAAGCCTTTTGATCTTGGATTCTCTGCTCTCTCCATACTCAATTGTTTCCTTTATAATGCATTTTGGCTATCGTCTTCCTCTCTAACATCAAACATTAGGGGGAATATGTTATACCTCAAAATGAAACATCTCTACCTATGACCACATTCCTATGTTTTCGTCGCATGTCAACACTTCCATGATGACACTTCATGAAAAGTCACTGAAAAAACATATATCTTGGAAGACCCATATCTTGAGTTTTGTAACTTTGTTTGACCTCATCTTGCTACTGTTGGAAATATATCTCTGTTAGCTAAAAAATTGTAGAAGACACCAAAGTCTGAAAATTCCCATAATTAGCCTAAAAATGAGTGTTTTGATGTGTACACGATTTTCCTTAAGGAAACCCGCGTACGTAAGCGACTGTCTATATATAATACCCATGTACGCCTCCAAAAAATGTCAAAAAAATATATATATTTTGAAATTTGAGTAATTTGGGTAGTTTGGGTAGTTATGCAACTGACTCCTTCAGTTGTAACTACTATGTCCTCGACCCTAACTCTTCATTAAGAATATAAATAGAGGTAGGGAGGTCCATGAGAGGGGACTTGAATCTTTGCATCATTATGCTGGAGGAATTGGGACTCTCTTTTCCCACACCTTTACCCTAGAAGCATTCTCCTTGTGTTGCAGAGCTTGGAGGCTGAGTTCCTTAGAGAAGACAAGCAGTAGAACCAGATCAAGGTTTCGTGAGGTGTTGAACTTGAAGAGAAGGTATACTTGTACTTGTTTTCAAGATCAATAAAGATGTGATGTCCTTCTTCTTCCCAAATCATTGTTCAATGTGTCATAGAATCTTTGTTTATGATCAGATTTTGATGTTAATTAGATTATTATTTCATGTTTCTTTGATTATCATTAATTTATATGTGGTTATGTTGGTTTGAGGAAGGTATAATTCATTTTGTAGGTCTCTTGGAGCGAGAGGAGCAAGAGGAGCGAGAAGAGGATTTAAGGGCTTCTTGGATCAACCTTCGTTTGGCTAAGGTATGAACCATTCTAATATATGAACTTGCTTATATATGCTTGCTACACATTGTGCATCTCTCTTTCAACCATACTACGCTGATGGCTTCTTAAACCCTAGCCATAGGAAACTTTCCTTTACAACAATATCTTATACCTGTTTGTCTATTTGGATTTAGGAATTTTTAGTGAGTGCTATGTGGTTTGTTTGTACTTAGGGTGCCTTTAGGTGTGTGATTTGTAATTTTGGTTGCCTATCAACCTCAGACTTTTTCTCCTAGTTTAAAACTATAGATAACATCCCTTTGAACACCAACCAAGAGATCCCCATGTTGGGAACTCCTTGTACTATTCCTCTCATGAGGAATGTTGGTGTTCCCTTGATGGCCACCCTGAATCTTCCTGGATTCACCCTAGGGCTACCGGTGTGGTTGTTTTCCACTCCAACTATCTGGAATGCTTTTGATGCTTCTCAAGTAAGCTCCTTATATCAAGGGCATCAAAACAATGCTTCCCTTTCACCTGTAGTTGATTCTTCTCCACCTTCTACCTCATGCGGTGAAAGTACTGATACTAGTAACCGACAGTATAAACAGAGTAGAAGAAGGAGGAATAGGAAAAAGATGCATATGAAAGGGGGCACCCATTCAACCTCTACGAGTCAAATTGAACCTCACCATCTAGCATCTACATTTCATGTTGGGGGCACCTATCCAACCTCTGCAAGTCATGTTGGATCTAAGAAATCAACCTCTACAAGTCAAGTTGATATTCACCACCCAGCCTCTGCAGTTCATGCTGGGGGAACCTATCCAACCTCTACAGGTCATCTTGGATCTAAGCACTCAACCTATGCATGTAAAGTTTATCTTCACCATCTAGCCTCTGTTGATCATGCTGGTGGGATCCTTCCAACCTTTCTAGGTCACATTGGATCCAGTCACTCTACCTCTACAGTTCATGCTGAAGTCACCCATTCAACCTCTAATGTTCAAGTTGAATCCCCCCATCCAACCTTTGCAAGTCATGTTGGATCCATTCATCCAACCTCTGAGGTCCATGCTGGGGGCACATACTCAACTGCTACAAAGCATGTTGATCCTAACCATTCAGCCTCTCTTGTTCATGTTGGTGGTGCCCATCCAACCTCTACAGGTCATGTTGGACCCAATCTCTCAGTCTCTACAGGTAATGCTGGGGGAAGTCTCTCAGCCTCTATGGTTCATGCTGAAGACAATCCATCAACCACTGCTAGTTATGTTGACACTATTGAAAAGGCTACTCGTTCAAAACATAAGCCCAAGTTTCCTTGTAAATTTTGTGAGGGAGACCGCCTTACATATAAATGCCCCTCTATCATGGAAGTGTGAATAGTTTGGTTTCATTGTCATCCTGTTTTTTAACATACTAAATTTTTTCAGCAACCAGCCTCTCTTAGTCAGGTTGGACCCAGTCACCTAGCCTCTGGTGGTCATGTTGGGGGAAAACGTTTAGCCTCTGTAGGTCATGCTGAGAGAAAGCAGTCAGCCACTACTGGTCATGTTGACACCATTGAGAAAAACGGGTTGTTTCAAGTGCAAAATTAAATTCCCTTATAAGTTATGCAAGGGAGATCATCTTACTCACCAGTTCCCTGCTATCGTAGAGGTGTGAAGAGTGTGGTCCTAGAATCAATAATTTCTTTCTCTTGAACAACCTATAGTTTCTCAACATCAAACTTTGGTTGATCAAGTGGTTGAACCAATATCAGCTTTGGTCAATCCCACTCTTTGTTCAGAGAGTGATCCTGATGCGATTGAAAAAATGTCATCTTTGGCCAATCCCACTCTCCCTTCGGAGAGTGACTTTCATGAAGCGGTTGAATTGATTTCAGTATCGATCAATCCCACTCTTCCTTTGAAGAGTGAAGTGTTTGCTAGTCACATTTTCTTCACTTCCATTTCATAAATTACTAAACAAGGGAGCACTGAACTTGCTTCGGTTCAACCCCCACCAAGCTCTCGGAATGATCCTTTGATTGGGATAGCCTAGTTGAGCTGCTCCTTCCTTCTAATGTACCTTTCAAGATAAAGGTCCAAGTTGAACCATACACAATTGCTCATTGTATTATTGATGAAGGAGCCTTAGTTAGTATTTTGTCTACTCGTGCTTGGCAAGGCATGGGATCTCCTAGCCTTGTGTCGACTACTAGTCAATTACTTGTGTTTTATAGAAGAACTTGTATAGCCTTGGGAATTATTTCTCAGACACCTGTTACTTTGGGCGTGAAGGTCGTCTTAGTTGACTTCATGGTGATAGAGGACCCCTTGGACTTAAATATGCTCCTTAGACGTGATTATGTCTATGCCATGCAAGCTGTGGTGTCAACCTTTTTTCGTGTGATGTTCTTTAATCATGGCGAAGAAATTATCACTATCGATCGGTTGTATTTTCTTGATCAGTATCCAAACCCAACTAGAGACCAGTTTTTTCCTTTATTGATTCCCAGTGTTTATATATACACTACCCCACCATAGGTGAGCTATTTGGCCTCATGTCCTTTGCGTTCAATTGCTACTGAGAAGCAGCCTCTATTTTCATTCTTTCCTTATAGGCACTTGGTCCCAGTAGTTTACCAGGTGAGTCATCCTATATAGACTATGGAGCCTGCTCTCTACTCTGTCGATCCATTTGAAAGTTTAGACATGTTTCCTATCTTGGATGATCTCCTTCCTTCAGATGAAGTCTTTCTAGAGTCCTTGATACAGTCTGACCTTCTTATAGATGTCAGTTCAGTTGTGACTAAGTATAACCCTTATTTTCTTAGTAAGATTGATCTTCCCATGGATTGGTCTTCTTATGTTGGTCTTGTTGAGTCTCTTGACTCTTCCTTTGAACAGCAAATCAGTGATCCTGATGAGTTTGATTTTTCTTACGAATTTTTCAACTCCTCTGATGTTGAGTTTGTTCCTGCATACTCTACCTCCCTTTTTTTATCTTTTCTTTCCTTCTGAGGTTGATCCTACTAATTACAAACCCTCGAGCCTTGGTGCTATAGAATCCTCTTTAGTCGATTATGCCTTGACTTTACCTTTTGTAGAAGATCACAAAGTCACATGTGTTTCTACCAAAGTGACCTGTATCAGAACTTTTCTTCTCAATATGATCCTGATGCTGTTATTTCTTGGAGATAGGATTCTTAGTTGGATTCACAACTATTTACTGGCCTTTTCTTGTTGTTCAAGCTGTAACTACATTTGCATGTCCCCTGCTCGTGCTTATGAGCCTGATGCCAACGTCCATGCTTTTAGCTCGTTGTATAAGCCCTCATCTTTGTTCTCATCCTAGGTAAGCCTTGTATCATTTTTCCTTTGCAAATTGGCACCCTTTACCTTGAGGAGACTTTCCCTGAGTGTCTTTATCCTACTCATTTTCCTTGCATTATGCATAGGTTTGTTCCTCGCGCTTGGAACTAGTTTTGCTTTCCCCTGACACTCGTCTCCTCACATTTAGAGCATTATTTCTATTCTCCTTCGAGCTCGTTAAAAATATTAAGGAGATTGCGAGTCAGTAGAGAAAATTTCAACTCAAAATGGGCCTCCTAAGGAAAATTAATAAAATAATAGTTAAAATACTAAAATAATATTTATTAATTTTGGAGGAAGAAAAGAAAAACTACTTTTTTGTTTGGATTTTCGGCATATCTCCTGGTATTTTTACTTAAAGTTTTATGAGGAGAGATCGTTGGATGTGGAATTAAATTCCACATCCAACGAGTACGCACTCGGCATACTTTTTACATGCCCCGCTACACCGAAAATGAGAAATTCCTGAAAAAATGTGATGATGACATCATCATCACGTTTTTCCAGTTATTTCTTGTTTTTGGGGTAGCAAAGTCCATCAAAAGTATGCCAAGTGGGTACTCGTTGGATGCAGAATTTAATTCCACATCCAACGAGCTCTCTCAATCGAAATTTGAGTAAAAAAACAAGGAGATATGTCGAAAATACGAACAAAAAAAGTGTTTTTTTTTATGATAACTATCCCCAAATTTATATTAAAAAATTGTTTAAGATGTGCTCCCTTTTTTAATTTTAAAGAATTTTGATTGGCTAATACATGATGACATGGGATTTGTATTATTTTTGGAAGGCCCGTTTTAAATTGAAATTTCCTCTAATGTGACTTTTCCAGACTCGTTAAAACTTCATGGGAAAGATATTGAGATTCTTTACACCCAAGTCTGAGTCCTCAAAATAGACTTAACTGCCGAGTAAACTTGTCCATTCAGGCTCGTTAAGAATATGTGAATGGACATCCACATTGGTGGTAGGTTATCACTTTATTATACCATGTGGAATAGTATGAGAAAGTATCACTCTCTTTTCTATGAAATTTAGAAGAGTATTCTCAGGCATAGGTTTATCACTTTTCCGGACCTGAGCGACTAAAATTACAAAAAAGGAACCCCCGGTATGAGCTTAGTTTTCTCTTTTTTGTGCTCTGGACAAAAACATGAAAAAGATTATGTCTTTGTCATGTTTGTTAAACCCTTAATAAGAAAGCATTGAGTTTACTGTTGTAAGCCCCATTTCTTGTCATCAAATGGATATTTCTGAGTGATCTTGCCTTCCTTCACACTCGTATAACTTAGGATATATGCTGATTTTGAAGGAGCATTGGGTAGGTGGTAATTTAACCTTTTTCGGACCTTTTTGACTAAGTAAAAAAAAGTGCACCTTACTTCTTCGAATGCTAAGAGAGTTCTTCTGTGGTTTGTTTTATCCTTTTTTGGCCTCAGGAGATGAACTTGTATGAAAACGTTCCTCGTGGATTCTTCTTTGGAGTTTTCAGACTCTCTAAACTATGAAAACACTGTCGACCATGTACTAGTTCGGGCTTGTAAAATCCAAGAATCAGTGCTTTATCAAGCATTCTCCTGTCTCTTCTTCGAGCTTTCCAAAAATGAAGAAGGTCTCAAGTTTTCTTTCTTGGACTCGTTAAACCTTTACAAGAAAGAGGGGAAGGGAAGTTCATTCACATGTATTTTACATCATCGCAACAAGTCTTTTTTCCTTGAACAAACCACCAGTTTTGAGTCTATCAATAGTTGGGTCCTAGTATTTTGACCTTATCCCAATTCAGAGTTTTACTCCTTCAGTTGGTTACTTTTCCAATTATATGGGGAATCTGTCAATGTCTCTTACATTACAGATTTGTGTCATTGGTATTTTTGTGTCAAAAGCTGCCTAAGTCACTTTTGTGTCGTGCTCATTGTTTAAGGATTAAACCTTTTTCAGCCATTCTATAGTTTCCTTGACCTTTTGTGTCGTCCATTCCCTGGTATCATTTCATTACATCATGTCTTCGGTGGTTCTTGTCCTGAAATTCAGTACCAATTCCAGATCCAATTAGTCTTTGACTTACCTCATGTTGGATGGTGGCATATGCCTTAATTCCTTCCTTCCAACGGATCTCATCCTATTGACCGCAACACATCTTGTTCTGGGAATGAGATTTAGATTTTTATGATAGTACCTTGGGGATTGTAGCCATCATTGGAAATTTCCCTCGCTATTGAGTAGTGGGAATACTTTAATTTCTCATACTCGATTGATTCTTCAATTGTTTGAATTCAAGTCCTTGTATTCAAACTTGTTATAATGTACTAGGTACCTTCGGGACATTTTCATTAATGGTGGTTTCCCTCGCATTTGTTAATGGTTCTCATCATTGATAGGTAATCAAACGATTTCCTCCATGTTTGACTTCAACTCCTTTATTCGCATGGTTAGGATTCATACCTTTTTTGGGTGGTTTGGATTGAAGACTTTGGGAAAAAAATAGCATTGTCATTTTTCTATTGCCTAGGTTGAGCAAGACCTTGTTACATTTTATATGACATTTTGCTGAGGCATAGATAGACCTTGTATTTTTGTGGCTATAATCAATTGTCGAGTATAGACCCACCTCATTCATTTGTGGCCATGGTTCCTTTAGAATTGATATGGCTCCTTTTTGCATATTGAGCGACCATGATAGGTTCATCAGTTATAAATATGTTGGATCTGCATGTATCTTTATGGTGATTTTTTTTATATGGACTTATATGTCCCACAAATCAGTTTTGTCTAACATTTATCTCTCTTTCAAGTACCTTTGTTCGAGCTTTTCGATCTTGGATTTTATGCTCTCTCCATACTCATCTATTTCCTTTATAATGTATTTCAGCTATCGTCATCTCCTCTAACCTCATACATTAGGGGGAATCTATTATATATCAAAATGACACATCTCTACCTGTGACCACTTTCCCATGATTTCGTCGCATGTCGACACTTCCATGACGACACTTCATGAAAGTCACTGAAAAAACACCTAACTTGTAGGACCCATGTCTAGAGTTTTGTGACTCCATTTGACCTCATCTCTACACTGTTGGAAAGGTATCTAAGTCATCTAAAACTTTACAGAATACACCAAATTCTGAAAATTCCCAAGAGGTACACTTAAAATGAGCGTTTTTAATGTATACGCGAGTTTCCTTAAGGAAACCCGCATATGTATGTGAATTGCTATATATAATACTCATGTATGCCTTAAGTACGTGAATTTTTCATTGTAACCCGCATATACCTCTTGCATACACGATTGATGTCTCTGAAACCCACGTATTCCTCCCAAAAATGTCAAAAAAATACATTTTTAAAAATTTGGGTAGTTTAGGTAGTTATGCAACTAACTCCTTCAGTGGTAACTACTTTGTCTTCGACTGTAACTCTTGATAAATCATATAAATAGAGGTAGGGAGGTCCATGAGAGGACACTTGAATATTTTCATTTTTATGTTGGAGGGATTGGGACTCTCTTTTCCCACACCTTTGCCCTAGAAGCATTATCCTTGTGTTGCAGAGCTTGGAGGCTGAGTTCCTTGGAGAAGAGAAGTAGTAGAACTAGATCAAGGTTTCATGAGGTGCCCAACTTGAAGAGAATGTATAATTGTACTTCATTTCATGATTAATAAATATGTGATCTCCTTATTCTTCCCAAATCATTGTTCAATGTGTGATTTAATCTCTATTTATGATCATATGATGATGTTAGTCATATCATTATTTCATGTTTATTTCATTATCATTTCTTTATATGTGGTCATAATTTTTTGAGGAAGGTATAATTTGTTTTGCAGGTCTCTTGGAGCAAGAGGAGCAAGAAGAGGATTGAAGGGATGTTTGGATCAACCTTCGTTTGTCTAAGCTATGAACCATTCTAATCTATGATCTTTCTTGTATTTACTTGTAGAACCATCTATATCTCTCTTTCAACCCCAGTACATTGATAGCGTCTTAAACCCTAGTTACAGGAAACTTTCATTTACAACAGTTCCCTCCAGTGCAAATGAAAGAAGCATTATTGCTAGCAGAATGGATTATGTTTGGAATGAAGTGCGCAAAGAAAAGTGAACACATAGAAGAGAAAAGTAGGAGGTATATCAAGATCATTAAAGAAATCACTTGTGATAACAATGATAGTGTTATTAGAAGAGGTGCATATTTCATTTAGGACATCAAAAAGGGTTTTATATTAATCATCATGAAGCACATCACGGTTTAAATATTCAGGATGTTGACTTGTAAAAGATGAAGACATCTCACCTTATAACAGCAAGAAGACCATAACAATGAAAAAATATACTGATAAATACTGATGATATACAGTACCTTGAGTAGAAACTTTGTGTCTCTTATGTGGGAAGAGAGTTTCTAGCTTTCCTATGTAACATTGAGATAAAATGCAGTATGGTGAAGGGATGACACTCTTTGTGGAGTCATGTAATATATGTAATGCTTCTTAAGCATCTGAAAAAAATGTAATTTTCTTATTTAAATAAAATTACAAATTTTTTTTGGCACAATAAGGAAGTCCTAGTTTTCAATCATGATATATAGTCATATATCATAAACATAGAATTTCAAGAACAAGGCATGAAAACAAGTACAAAAACATTGCACAAGTTATCTGGACATCTTGTGTTCAAAATCACCAAATAAAGAGAAAATAAAGCACACTGCTTGCAACAAGTACAATCAAGCACTGAGAAAATTCCAAGTGAGAAAATCTGTGTTAAATTAATATGTGCCAAACCACTTCACTTGAGAGAATTCACATTAATTATTCATTGTATTTAATGTTATCAATCAGTTGATTCCACTCTCCGAGATTATTAAGGTCCTCAATTCCAAAAGGAAAAGACTTGCATATTGATATTATGTGGAGAGAAAAGAAGGCACATTGCTTACAAAAAGCACAATCAAGAACTAAGAAAATTAAGTTAGAAAATGTGTGTTAAACTAATATATATTCAATCACTTCACTTAAGAGAATTCATATAAACAATTCACTATATTTAATGTTATCAAATAGTTGATTCCACTCTCCAAGGCGATTAAAGTCCTCAATTCCAAAAGGTAAATACTTGCGTATTTATACTATGTGGAGAGCATGCAAAGAAAATCAATGATTTCATTGTGAAATTTTACATATTTACCAAGTTTTTTCCCTAGTCATACTCTTCATCATTCCAAGTCAATTATTAAGTCAAGTCATATGAATTTTATTTAAGAATTTCCACATGAATTAAACCATATTAAGAGGGTTCCAATACCACTCTATTACTACACAAGGAATATCATTTTATGCTACCAACAAGTCACTCCCAAGTACCAACTATAACTAGAATTTTAAAATTAAATACGAATCTTAAATAGCAGTTTCATTGTGATGAAAGAAAGAACAATAGTGAACATCAAAATGATCTATGCAACCAAAAGTATGTCATGCGACCAGAAAATAACTTCATTTATTCTTAACCCATAGAGACAATAATGTAATAAAAGACAGATGATATACCTTTGAAGCACATACACCAATTTTGATATCATCTCGATCTTCTTATTTTGACCAAGAGGCACAACAGGTTGATCAGTATCACCTACAGAACTCTGTATAAATGTTGTTCTAGTTTATGGACTAGAAATGATCAATGGTGTCATTAAATTGTAATACTACTAGGTGATGCACGTCCACTTGTAGTGAGGAGCTCAACAAGAGAGTTAGGTCTGTGCATGCCAAATGACACGAAAGGTTGGACCTGTTCATTCTATGAATCAAGATAACTTGAATTAACTCATCATTGAGGTGGAAATAGTTGCCATTGCTAGTGATTCCTCCATATTTTTTCCAAGTGATACATGTGCTGTCATTTTGTTATATGATGGTCTAAAATAACTAGTAATAATAACTACATATGGGAGAGGTTGTGACAGTACACCTGATTTTGAAAATGATGATGATTATGAAGAAACGTTGACATCTATTTTATGGAGTTGCTACAGATGTGAGAGGTTGTGAAAGTTCACTTGATTTTGACAATGGTGATGATTGTGAAGCACCTTTGACATATGTTTTCTGGAGTTGCTGCAGATGTGAGAGATTATGACATTTCACATGATTTTTTCAATGATAATGATTGAAAAGCACCTCTAATATTTGTTTTCTCTAGTTGCCTTGAAATATGTACTAATGTACTATCTAGATTCAATGTCTAATTTTGGTCACATGGACGTATAAACACAAAAAATTGACGAACCAAACTAGTAGTTATCCTTTCTTTGTTGCAATTATTCTTTATTTTGTGTGAATTTTATCTAAACTAACGTGAAAATTGCTACAACAATTGAGAGCGATGTTGATATCAGGAGGGTTCCTGAAATGGTAGGAATGCAAGCAGGACTATCTTCATGTGTGCCTATGAGGTTATACAACCCTCAAACTACCATTTCAATTGTTACCCATAGGAAGAAAGGGAGAGCCCCTCCATACAATGAACACAAGCATCTCAAAAGGTACTCTCTCTAGACCTTGGTTTGAAGGATATATAACTATATATAAGATATCTGAAGTTTCATAACCTTCAGGGCCTTCTTATGCAACTATAAGTTTTTCCAATGTGATTATAATGCCCCCTAAAAACCATGGAGGAAACCAATATTGACTCCTAGAGAACATTCGAGAATTTCATCTACAATTTATTCTTGTTGGAATATCATAAACCCACTCATAAAATAATTAATCATTATTTGATTAATTTCCTACCCACTAGCTTAGATAGTTGGCATCCACTTGCACCTTAGAGTCAACACTTTCCATCTATATCCCAGGAATGATTTATTTCTGATTATAGTTGATCTTGACCACTTTATGGCCATCTAGAATTGGTAACTGCACTTTGCAGAAGATTCTGATTTATTCTGCTTTATTTGCTTTATCCTGCTTTTATGTGGATAAGGTAAAGCTAGTCAACTAGGAAACTAGCAGCTTTTGTTGCCAACCCATCCTCCATTATTTTCTCTCCATATTATAGGATTATCTAGTCTTTCCTTCGCTCATCATCACTCACACATTCTATTGTTAATTCATGAGGTGCTTCATATATTGGGAAAGTTCTTTTGACAACTATGGGGTTTATCATAATTAGTAAGCTTGCTTTATGAGCTAGCTTGAGTTATCTTCTAGAAACTCTCTTTTCCTTTATAAGGATGTATTACCTATGTAATAATATCAATTATCATTTATTGATCATTCATTAACGTGTGTTCATTAATTCTTCTTCTTCTCCCTTATGCTAATTATCTACAATTCTCTGTGAGGTTAATTGTGTGCCTAGATCCTTAGCCTGTTTATGAAATTCCTTATTCCATCAAGGATTTAGAATTTCTACACTTCATTTAAATGATTTTCATATTCCCATGAGAATGGGGCATCGAAGATAGAAGTTTTGAAACTTTGACTATTAAGGTATTGTATTTTACTAGAGATACATTGTGCTTATATTCTATGTGTCACCACAGATCAGATCTAGAATGAATAAACTACTAGAAAATTGATTGCAAAATTCATAAGGGAAATATCCTTCTACATACTTAGAAATTTCTTTGTAGGAATAACAAGAAGTGGAAAATATTGTATGGTTTTGACAACCTTCTTCTACTCCCTAGAGTTGATGTTTGAAATTGCAAGTAAATGGAAGAGTTTAAACAAAAGTACCAACAGGTGTATAACAACCCAATGCTCGTCTAAATGGTTTCCAAATAGGTCTACGCCCTCGAGGGAGTTGACATGTCCCCCCCCACAAACAACACCCAGCCATCAGGGAAGAACATTACTCTCATAGTGAGAGGCGACCGCTAGATAATGAATATGAGCCCAAATTGATCCACATGGTCTTTCTATTTCAACTACCCCCACCAATGTCTAGAATTTATTGTTTAGGGCCTTCATGAAACACATGGCACTATTTCTCTTAAACCACTTATTATACCCTCCTGTTGTTGTTATAATTTTTTTGTGTGGAAGATATGATTGTTTGATACTGATTTAAATTTGTGTATTGTTGGGGTATATATCCAATTTATTTGTCATAGATAACATAAAGGATATATACCAAAATAATTCTCAGTACATTACATGAAATAAGAAACTTTGCATCCAACAACTACTCATATAAAGTCTCATGAACATAAAACAAATATAGAACTTAAACTAGATAATTATTTCTAACTTGTGATAATAGATATGGGCATGAAATGCACTTATATAATGAAGATACATTGTGTCTATCCTCTATGTATCACTACAAAACAAACCAGGAATGAATGGACTGTTGAAAACTTGAGTACAACCTTCATAGGAAAATTGCCCTCTACAAACTTAGAAATATCTTCATAGGAAGAACAAGAAGTAGAAAATATTGTCTAGTTGTAACATCCTTCTTCTAGTACCCATATTTGACATTTGAGACTTTTGGTAAATTATAGGCATTAAATAAAATTCCCAATAGGTGTATAATGACCCAATCCTCCTCTAAATGGTTTCCAAAAAGGCCTGCTCCCTCTAAGAAGTTGACATGGCCCTCCCATAAAAAACACTTGGGAAAAAAGGGAAGAACATGACCCTCATAAGGAGACAACCTCCATATGGTGAATACAACCCCACAATGGTGTTACAACTTATTTTACCACACATGGTGGATCACACCTTTATGGCCTTCCCTGTCCCTCTGTAGATTCTTTAGACCCCATGGACCATTTTTGTACCTTTGATTTTTCCAAGATCATCCCTAAAAACATGCATTATTTTCTATATGTGAATTTTAAACCTATTCTCGCGTATATACATGGATTTGAGACTCAAACCCACATACATCAGGATGTGTGCAAAAGTCCAAATAGTTTTGGAGTTTTACTTGATGTGGATTTGAGTCATTTGTCTCTTGGCCTTCCATATTCCTTGATATCACTCGGATTTGACCTTCCATTACCCCATTGAAGCACTATATAAGGAACCCTTTGGATACACTGAAGAGGGAGTAATTGAAGAGGAAGAAAACTATAGTCCGTTGTTGTTGGAGCTTATACTTGATTTTGCATCCCTTTGTCCCTTGGATCACTTTGTGCTCTTACCAAGATTTCCTTTTCTTATGAGCTTACTATGGAGAGATGGAGGATTGAAGTGGTGGAAGCATAGGTGGATGACTTAGTTTCTCCAATTCACAGACATGCCGACAGAGGTTGTCACTATTGTAATCTTTGATTTATATTAATAGAAATATCTTTTCCTATCCAATAATGGGTATTTAAATGAGTATTAAATCCATGGATTCTTTTAAATGCTTATATCTTATTGATTATATATGCTAGAGTAGGTCTAACACAATTATATATAGCATGCTTGTCTTGTTTGATGAATGTTGAGAGAGCAAATTGTTAATACAAGCAAGAGTGGAAAAGCTCAAGAGGGATCTACATCAACTGTCGGGAAGAAGGTATGTTTCAAGATCCTTTAGTGTTAGATGTTTGGTTTCTCTTTCATATAGGAAAGGATTGATTTCTATGGTTACTCTGTCTATTTTGGTACACCAAGCCATAGGAAGTTTACTCCATAATAGAAATGGTGACCATAGTGGGGAGTTCCTAGTCATTTCCTTTGGGGGTTTTTTATCGGCATTCAATGTTATTGAATTGCTCTAATTTCTCTATTTCTGAGTCGGATCTGAGGGCATGTTTTCCTAGTAGTGTCTGGTAGGAGTAAATTTTGTCTCAGCTTGTTTGTTTTCCTTCATTTTTATCTATTTTTCTTCCTGTACGTGAGTTTTTGTCTTCACAGTCACATGTACACACGGTTTTTACTAGGATATCTGCATACATACGTAGGTTTTCTACACACAGATATCTATGCCCTGAGTTTTTCCTTTGTGGGGAAGATTAAGTGTTTCTAGGTGAGTTTTGATGATTGTTGAGTCTCCTTGGATGCTTCTAGAGTCTCTATACACCTTTGTTTCTTACCAGAGATGCTTTTTAGTTTGAATTTTTTTTAAATGTTCTTGTCATTGCATTTTCTATTTTTTGTTTTGGGATTAGTGCATCAGGTCTCTTTTACCTTAGTGCTTTGCATGGGTGTTGTTTGATATTGCTTGTAGAGTTTGGGGGTGGTAGAGTCATTATTTTTCTTTATTATCTCATTTTAATTCAAAAAATACAAAAATATTTCCTTTTTGCATCATTATGCATTATTGCATTATTGCATTTTGCATGGTACTTGCACTAGGTTTTCTTGGAGAAGTATTAGTCAAATTTTCATATAGGAACAATTGAATTTTCATTTGTTGCATCATAACACCATTAGTTGCACGATAATTTTCCCTTTTGAGTAATAAGACAATTAAAATCAATGCATAATAAAATGAATTACACTCTTTTATTTTATAGGGTGCACCAACAAGATTGGGTTTTAGGGTCTTGGAATAGTTCTGTGTGAGTAAATTCTCCAAGACCACTTAACAAAACATGTATGTGTCTGTCCAGGTGAGAGTGTGAAATTACTTGGTATAATTAGTGTTTCTCAGGATCCTCCTCTTACAAGGGAGTTAAGCACGGGGAAGTGTGAGCGGTTAATGATTGGGATGACCCCTGGTCATAATTGAGTAGCACAGAGGATATTTCCAAGATTGTATTAATATCTGGGGGCTCTTTCAAGATTTTTGGGCTTTGATACCTTACCCATACGGTCAATCCTACCTTCAACTATTTTCCTGAGCATTGATTATATTGAGGTAACCTTAGTTTTTTTACCTAGGTTATCGAAGGGGTAGTTTGCAGAGGTTATTCTGCAAGTGTCCTGGCCCGGTAGGTGTTGGACAACACAGTCGCTATATGTGTTGAAACTGAGTCCACTATAATTGGTTACGAACATCTGCTTGTTGTGTATGGGAGTCTCAAGCCTATCCTAAGTGAGACATAGCTGCTTCATTCGGGAGCTCACATATCATACCCTTGTTTGCTTATGATTTGGCATTACATTGTATAGTTTTCCTAGGGTTTGCGTAATTAGAAAGATTCTTTTTCATTTTTTGAGTCATTGTGGATTCAGTTGCGGCACTTCGTCGTTCTTTTCATTTAGCAAGACTTCCACCTTCCACATATCCTCTTCCTTTGGGAGAGAGAAACAGATAGTCCGGGTAGACTACTTCTCACATTGATTCACACATGATGGGAGATCATGAAGATGAGATTCTTGAGATGTCTTCTCCACCTCAAGAGGTCGAGGAGGAAGATCCTAGTCCTGTATATGATTCTTCACCAGAAATACCTTCACATTTTGGTTATAATCCCTCATTCACAGGTCGCCAGTATTGGTTTCCAGGTGACGAGACTCATCATTAACCCACCAGCACTAGTCATGTTTGATATGGCATGCCTACTATCCCTACACATGATCTGACACATCATGCTGAGTCAGAAATTGAATCTAGCACTACGCCTGGGGGCACTCCTATTCCTTTCCATACAGAGAGATTTGGGAGAACTGGTCACATTGCACCTTCCATCCCAGTGGTGTAAGCTACCTCACATGTCTATCCTAGACCTAGTGTTAGTAGTCATATGCATATACCAGAACTGAGATGAGTGACTATAGGGAATACCAGTTACATCCCTTCACATCTCCCTTCATCCTCAATTCCTACTCCTTCAAATGCATTTTTGACAACCCTTCGTCCCTCTCATTCACGTGGTCCTTCGGGTCGGAATGTTGCTACTAGTCATGCTCGTACTGCGACTGCTCACACAGTAGTATCTAAGATTCAAGTATTTCTTGTTGTCTCGAGAGGTCATATTCCTGTTTCTGGATTGTCTTATGGTCCATCGCAAGGAGTTCCTACTTATGGAGCTTCTCATGGGACATCCCATGGGACATCTTATGGATTTTCTCATGGACAATCTTATGGACTACAGTATGGACAGAGATATCAAGCTTATGGGTACGGATATCAACAACCCGTTTACTCCTCTAATTATGGCTTTGTAGCACCGCATAGTCAAGGTACACCACATTATAATGCTTCCATGCAGTCCTACATGAGTCAAATGAGAGGAGGATATTATGGCCAAGGTCATGGTATTTACAGTTTTCAGCCTTATATGAACCAAAACTTTCAGGGAGCATGGCATAGACCGGCTCAATCTAGGCTCCCTTTCCTCGCAACATTAAATTTACCTGACTTGTTGAGACTAATGAACAATCCGGTATCTCATGACCCAGCTTCGCCGGCTATCCCTAACAATCTTCCCTCAGACATTCCCAAATTCGAGGGAAAAGTCGGAGAAGATCCTTGTGAACATGTCACTACCTTTCACCTTTGGTGCTCTTCCAATTCCTTACACGATGACTCAATCTGTTTAAGACTATTTCAGCGCACCGTCACCGGTCCTGCAATGAAATGGTACATAGAGTTACCGAGGGGGGCATTCATTTTTTTCGATGACCTTGCTATGACTTTACTCAATCACTTCCAGCTACCCATGCGTTATGATGTTGGTACAGAATTCTCGTCAACATTTTGAGAGGACAAAGCCACACATATCTCAGACCATATCCAAGAGAGGCATAAGTGGAAGAGGTTGATTAAATATTTCATACTACTGGAGTTTCTCCTTGAGTGGTTCCTTAAATAGTTTCTACCTTACATCACGAAGGATGTTTCTACATCTGGAGTTCAGAATGAGGAACAAGAAATTTTTAGGGCACAGGAATTGGATTTGATTTATGCTCAATTTGGATTTTTATATGAGATCATAACTAACACTCTGCATTCTAGTTTTGATCCCAAGATCAATCTTGGACCACATGCTAATGGCATTGTGGGTTGTACAAGTAACACACCTATGGATTCAGTTGTGAAACAAGTGAGTCAATTGTTTATTAATCAATTCACTTTGGGAAAAGCCATGACTTTGTCTTAACCCACCCAAATGGCGAGTGTACTTTCCATGCAATCGTCGGACCAGAAGGGAAACCAACAGCCCAGAAGTAATAAGAAAAAGGGTGAAAACAATCATAAGGGTGGGAACAAGAAAAAAAATTCCAATTTTAATGACAAGAATGCCCACAATGCTGGGGGACAAGCAATCTAAACGTAAGGTTAAGTTTCCTTGCAAAT
The DNA here is from genome assembly GCA_001517045.1 of Pseudotsuga menziesii. Classification (NCBI taxonomy): domain Eukaryota; kingdom Viridiplantae; phylum Streptophyta; class Pinopsida; order Pinales; family Pinaceae; genus Pseudotsuga; species Pseudotsuga menziesii. The sequence goes on from LPNX010202852.1 coordinate 108,669, forward strand.
TGTTTAAGGATGACAAGCTCACTCACTTGTTCCCTCGTATGGAAGATGCCACAAGGTTCATAGCACAAGGCCGAGCTATGCTGGCCAATCCTTTACCCCATAATCAAAATACGAAATCGAGGACCCATGATCCTCATTTTGCATTGGGTGGAGATCAAAATCCATTGGAAACTAGTATCATCATTGTTGCATCAACATGGTGTGTGCTACTAAAGTTGTGACTCGTGCGGAAGACTATGGTTCGTCACAACCGGACCTTGGGAAGGAAACCACTCCAACAAAGAGCCCTTTCCATATTGAAAACCATATGGATAAACCTAATATTTCACCTCACATTCCTAAGGGAGTCCTAAAGCGTTCAAGGCACAATCCTAATTCCCAAGCCGCCCAGAACTATTCTATTATCGAGGATTTGGGCCAAACTCCTTGTGCAATGTCTGCACTTGAAGTACTTCAGAGTTCTCCTTCGCAAAGGAAATATTTTCTTTTTTCTCTTGGGGTGAATGATGATATCTCTTCTTCCATCATCAAATTTGAAACCATGGGACTACATCCTCGCTTGCCTTACTACGTGTCTCTCTTGATTCATGTAGAGTGTCTTAACATGACCGTCAAACGCACTGCGATTGATGAAGGCACTGCTACTTCCGTGATGTCTTTGTCATGTTGGAAGGGTTTTGGTTCTCCCAGTTTGTCTCAATCCGCTAAAATGTTGAATGTGTTTGATGGTAGATCATTTCGGTTGCACGAAATTATTCCTTCTCTTAAGGTCCGTTTGGGAGGGAATACCGTCGCGATTGAGATCGAGGTGGTTGATGCACATGTTGATTATAATCTTTTACTGGGTTGGAATTGGATGTATAGTATGCAAGCCATAGCCTCTTATCTATTTTGAGTAGTATGATTTCCATTTAATGGGAATATTGTTATGATTGATCAGACATCATTCAAAAATCTGAGTGTTAATGCGTCATCGGGAGCTTCTATCCCAATTATTGATCATTCTCAGCCAACAACTGGGAGTGTGGGTGTAGGTATGTATCCATCCCTTATGGGGGACATTTAGTTGTATTGCAATCGTTCTTATGATCGGATCTAGTTTCAGTGGGGCTTCATCTTCATTGAATTCAGTGTCTTTTCACACTACCCATATGGAATATCCTTGGATTCTTCCTTCATCGAGTCTTTTGAATGGACCTATCAAAATGGATGTGCCATTGCCTGCAGAAATGATAGCATATCAAGCAAAGATTGATTATGTTGTAGAGCCTAGTCCTTCCTCTTCGCAGACGGAGGAGGACCTGTATGTGCTGCCTACATGGGCATTTGAGTCCTCTCACGCACATGATTTCCTTGATAGTGTTTTTCCATCAGATGAAGCTATTATTGAGGCCATGTCTGGGGTTGAGCCACCTTGGGAAGAGTTACATCATAGATCCTACTTCCTTCCCGAGATTGACCGTTTGGAGCATGAGGACTTTAGGGTGATTCTTAGTGAGAAAATTGGTATTCCCATGGTTTCATTGAGATCTCCTGGTTAGATGGCTATTGGGAACATGGAGAATATATCACCTACTATACCTATCAATATCTCTCATGATCCTGGAAAAAATAACAATGTCTATATTGGGGAAGATTGTTCCCATGATGAGATTTAGGAGTATACTGAGTTGTTCAAAGAGTTTCATGACATCTTTGCTTGGTCATATGAGGAAATGGCAGGTATCGGCCCTCCTATTGTTGAACATGAAATTAAGACCTATCTGAATGCGAATCCCATTTGAAAACATTTGCATGCGGTGAATCCTAGAAAAGCACCTGCCATTACGACTGAGATAGAGAAGTTGTTAAAATCTAGTTTTATCTATCCTGTTCCCTTGATGGAGTGGGTTTCAAACCCCATCCCGGTTGATAAGAAGCAGGGAACGATATGTATATGTACTAATTTCTATGATTTAAATCATGCTTGTCCTAAGGATAATTTTCCCACACCATTTATAGATCAAATTTTGGATGAGTGTGCGGGAAGTGAGGTATTTTCCTTTATGGACGTATTTTGTAGATATAATTAGATTCAGATCAAACCCAGGGATCAACACAAAACTGCATTTATTTTTCCTTAGGGTACGTTTGCGTATCAAAAAATCCCTTGTGGTCTTAAAAACGGCGGAGCAACATTTTAGTTGGCTATGACCTTGATTTTTAATGATCTCAAATCGATTATTGAAGTCTGTTTGGATGACCTTGCTGCTCATTCTGAGTTGAGAGTGCGTCATCCCTACCATTTGAGATTAGTATTCGAAATAGGTCGCCACTACTTGGTTAGGTTAAATCCCCATAAGTGCATCTTTTGCGTGAAGTCTGGTCACTTGGTAGGGTTCATTGCTTCCAAGGAGTGTATGAGAGTCGATCCCTTAAAGGTTGAGGCAATACTTCAATTGTCTCTCCCACACAATATTAGACATCTTCAATGTTTGCAAGGCATGGCAAATTTCTTACGGAGATTCATGGTTAAATTTGCCAATTAAACTAAAGGCTTTATGCGTCTTTTAAAGAAGGACACTACCTTTTGCTAGGATGAGTGGGCCCATAAGTCCTTTGATGCTCTTAAGCAAGCCTTAGCATTGGCCCCCATGCTTAGTCCAACCAACTATAGCCGTGAATTTTTTATTTATCTGGCCGCGTCCATGGAGAATATTGGTATGGTTTTTGTTCAGGAGGATGAGGACCTCCATGAGCATGTCATATATTATTTGAGCCAGAACCTTATAGATGCAAAAATCCATTATTCCCATGTGGAGAAACTTGCCTTAGCCACTGTTCATGCGGTTTAGAGATTGAGTCACTACATTCCCCTTTGCTAGACCTTGGTGGTAGCTCATGTCAATCCATTTCAGTTCATCCTCACTAGAAGGATGATTGGGGGAAAGTATAATAATTGGATTGTTATTTTGCAAGAATTTGATCTCAAGTTTGTTTGAATGAAATCGAATAAATCGTTGATTTTTGCGGAGCTCATTTTTTATTTCCCCAATGAGGAGGAGGAGGAGGTTTATGAGGATACGTTTGTTGATGAGCATATTTTCCTTATCTCAACTTTGGACCCATGGTATGGAGATATAATCATATATTTACAAATGTTGAAGGTCCCTACTCACCTTTCACAGGATGAGCGACGACGATTACATCACGTATCTAAGAACCACCTTATAGTGGATAACAATTTGTATCATCGTGGGGTAGATTCCATTTTACGTCATTGTTTAACCCATGACGAGGCTGAGGTTGTGCTGAATGACTGCCATGGAGGGGCCTATGGTGGTCATTTATCTGGGATTTCTACATCCCAAAAAACCTTGAGAGTGAGATATTTTTGGCCGTCGATCTTCAAAGATTGTGTCAATGTATTCAAGAAGTGTCACCCTTGGTAGGTGTTTGCACACAATATGCACTCACATCCTACCCCGTTACATTTGATTATCACCATCGGTCCCTTTACCAAGTGAGTGCTTGACTTCATGGATTGCAACCTAGCTTCAGATGGGGGGCATCATCATATTAAAGTAGCTATTGATTATTTCATGAAATGGGATGAGGCTATCCCCATGATTAAATCCGATGATGAGACATCCATGTATTTTGTATTCAACCATATTATTACTCTGTTCGACATTCCAAAAGAGCTTGTCACTGACCATGGTAGGCACTTTCAAAATAGAATGATGGAAGAGTTGGCCTCGAAGTTAGGGTATAAGCAGGAGCACTCCTCTTCTTATTATCCTAATGTGAATGGATAGATTGAAGCAGTGAAGAAATCACTTAAGTCCATTCTCCAATGAACCATCGCACAAAGAAAAATGAATTGGCATATCATGTTATATCCTGCTTTGTGGGCCTATAGAACCACGGTTAAGACTGCCACCGGTTTTTCTCCATTTCAACTCGTACATGGAGTGGAGTCTATCTTTCTAGTTGAATGTGAAATACCTTCATTTAAGCTAGCTATAGAGCTTTTACTAGACACTTCCGCATTGGAGCAACATTTGGTCCACTTAGAGCAGCTTGATGAGCAACGCTGAGATGCCTTAGTGGCTCTAGAAGTAAATAAGCATCACGTTAAGGTCCAATATGATAAGTCTGTTTGTCCAAGGAGGTTTAGTGAAGGTGATTTGGTCCTTTTGTGGGATCAAGCTAAAGAAATATTGGGGGCAGGGAACTTTAATCCCATGTGGCATGGTCCTTACGTAGTCAAACATGTGTTAGAGAACGGTTCCTATGAGCTAGTGGATTATGAAGGGACAACCTTGGAAGAGCCTAGAAATGAGCTCTATCTTAAAAAATACTATGCATGACCTTCAGCTAGGGCTGATTATTGTATATTATTGTACAGTTTTTTTGCATAGTTAGGTTTTCTTATGGTGATCAGGTTTGTTGATTAGCTTTTGTTTCTTATGGTAGATGTCAATAGATTCTTTCGCTTACATAGGATTTGCTGATGGTGCTAGCTGCCACAATCAACACTCAACCTCTACTGCTTGGGTGATTTATACTCATACGGGTCAAGTATTGTCTTCAGGAGGTGTATTTTTACGACCTTCTTTGAACAATGTTGTTGAGTATAGTGCCATTATCGAGCTATTGCGAGATGCCATTTCACATGGTGTTCTCTCTCTTGAGGTACATCTTGATTCACAATTAGTAGTGTCATAGCTTAATGGCTTGTATCGTATTAAATATCCGACATTATTACAAAGATTCTTACGTGTGATATTGTTAGAACAAAAATTTGACAACATAACATACATACATGTTTCAAGAATTTTTAATCAAGTTGCTGACTCATATGCTAACTATGTGTTATATTGGCATTTGTTTCATAGACCATAAGCATATCACAAACATACATTTTTACACACATGTAAATAAATAAAATCGATCATCATAAAAAATTTCATTAAACATAAAAAAATGTGACGTCATAATACATAAGTTTTATAATACAAAAATGGGGCTTCCGAGCCACCAAAATATATTATAGAGTAGTACAAAAATGAATCACTCTTAGGTTTCTAAGCCTTTGGAGGAGGAGGGGGGTTCTAATCATGGTAGCACACCATGGCTCTATCTAATCATTGGAATAACTGAACCCATGCTCATGGTACACCAACCACCTGACGCTGCATGGCCTCAGGAAAGTCCTCGACTTGCGCCATGGGTACCCTGTGTGTCAAGCGTACAAAGTTTGTGTGGATGCTTTGGATCATCCACTCCACATCCACACCCATGATATCATCTCCTCTTCCCCTCTATCTATTATGAGGGAAACTATAAGGATGTCGTGGTCCAACATCTGCATACACATGATAGATTGTCACTATGTGTCGTCACACCAAATCATGTCTTTTGAGTCAATATATAAAAAAAAAACACAAAAAATTTAATAATTCAAAATTTTTTTAGAAAAAAGGGTTTGGGATTCGTTACCTATATCACCATATGCTGCTCCTAGTGGTAGGGGCATGTTCGAATCTCCCCAAATAGTCGATGGCAATAATATGCCACTGCCACCATGGAAAGAAGTCAGCTGGGTAGGGGTTAGACACCCTACCTCCGCCCAGTCTATGCATAGCATCTACCCAATGTCATTGGGTCGTATCTAGAACCCCGTGAGGAGGAACATCAACTCTAGGGCTTAGCCTCAGTACACAGTCAAAGAAGAACATGCTTAGTATGCTGTCGAAACTGAAGTTTCGTACCTTGCCCATCTTGCAGTCACTGAGCCGCTACTTCATGTTACTCAACATCACAGTGCTCCAGTCATACAATGTGGGTCTCATGCACTCAACTGCATAGAACACCAATGGTCGCGAGGCCTGGTGGAGTGATGCTAGGCCAACTATCCTACCGAGTGCTAATAGTATGGCCTTCATTCCTAGTACCTGGATGGAGTTTGTTGGGATTTGAATCCCAACCTTTTTTTGTGTCCAAAAAATAGTATACTGTAATGTACTCACCAATGGTGAGGCCACCTCTGGGCCTAGGAGAGAGTAGGTTCACCACCTCTCCCTGTTGGGACAATACTGAAATTAAATATATGTCCTCCACCTCTATAGTGAGAGACATCTCGTCGATATGAAAATACTCTGAGTCTACATCCCAGTAGTCTACTAGCATTTGTAGGAGTCTTGGTTTGGCCCTCAGGCTACCAAGACACCAAAAATTGTATAACCCACATGCATGTAGAGCTTGTTGAGCCATTAAATCACCCCTAACAGCCTCTTCTACATCTCCATGTTCGCTCTCCCTCCATTCTAGAAACATCCTACACATTAAAAGTCATTTTTGGTCAATATTTACCTTAAAAAACCTTGTACGCAGCCGTATACATGACTGTTTGCAAAACAACCACGTATGTATGTGGTTTTGGGTGGTTTTTTGACGTATAGCCATCCCTATACGTGGAAAGAGCCCCGATATCTACGTGGGCCAAAACGACCAATTTAGGCTGGCCTAAAAATCAAATTGACCATGGAAATTGAAAAAAATTGTGCAAAAATGGAAGAGGAGGACATGAGAAGTTACCTGGAACAAACGATGTTGAATTTCACCAAACAAAGCTCCCAGAATTCATGTTGGAATCTCTGAGCTCAAATGGGAGTCCATTTTGAGCGCTGTTTCGACAGTGGTTTTGACCCGTTCGTGCCGCTTTCAGGTATTATGTCTAAACTGGAATATAGGTTAGATTTCACATCCATTTGCACTTTGCATGACCTTATGACCATTTCATTATAACCTTAGGTACAAACCCATTCTATCTTGTCATGGAACCTTCTTTTCATTTTAGAAGTGACATGATGTGAATTGTAGAGCTTGACCATACATGGGTGCCCTAGTTAGTACCTTTTTTGCATTCGGTGCCCATGCTGACATTTTTTCCTTTACGGTGTGGGAGTCCTTTGTATAGTATCGCCATGTCTTTGCGCAAGAGACTCATACTCCTCTTCATCTTTTTACTGGCCTTTGTCCCTAGGACTCCCTTATGTCAAGTTGTAATTGTATTATCATGAGTTTTTCTTTCCTCATTAAGCCTTATGTTGGCTTGCCTGACTTTGATTATCAGCTATATAGCCCAAGCTTGTCTGATGTCTAGCCACGTAGAGCCATTTTATATATCCTTTACAGCTTGATTCCCCATTTTTACTGGGAAGGGACTTTCCCCTGAGTGTTGTTATCCTATACATGTGTCCTTGCATTGAGCATAAGTATGTTCCACTGCTTGGAACTAGTTTGTTTTCCCATTGACACTCGTCTCCTCCTAGTCTGTAACTATGAAGCACTTTTATTCTTTTTCAAGCTTTTCAAAATATTTGAAAAAGTCCAAAAAAATAAAAAAACCAAAAAACCAGACAAGAAAAGATGTTATCTTTGGCAGCATTCGAGTCATGTCGCTTTCGAACAGAGCACTGTATATCACATCTGTTGATTGGGTTAATAGTTTGACTTTAGGAGTTGTACTCGTTTCTCTGATTTTATCTCCACCGAATGGTTAAGCTTCCAGTCCCTATGGAGCCTCTATCGATGCCTCCTATGTCGTAGAGATGTCGTAGTTTTGTATATCAAGTCTATGCTACCTACATTTAGTCACCATTCACCTTTACGCTCTTGTTCGAAGGAATTTGAAACCTAAGTCGACCATTCCTCATTTCTCTTGACTTTACATGTCAGCCATTCCCAGTACTAATACTAGTTCATGCACTTTATGATCGATTCCTTCCACATTATACATCCTTGCTAAGTACCTCATGTTGGATGATGAGGGATGCATTAATTCCATCCTTCTAGTGGATTTCATCCCATCGACTTCAGATCATTTATTCTGGGATAGGAATCTAGAGTAATTTTTTAGTGCCTTAAGACTTGCTGTCATCAGTGGCAGGTTCTCTCACCATCGACAGTTTTGGGAATACATCAATGTCCCCTGATCAATGGATCCTCTCAAGTGTTTGACCTCAACACATTTATTCACACTTTTTAGTTTGCACTCTAGTACCTTGATTCCCATTTTCATTATCGATGGGTGATCTCGTGTCTGTTAATGGTATACATCAATGACTGGTAATCAGACAACGGACTACTATGTTCAACCTTGACACCTCTATTCACATAGTAGGACATGTAATCATAGCGAATTGTGTAGAATACCTTCTATATTCGTATCATTTCATATATGCTACCTCCTTGATCGTGCTAGTGTTCATGAGATTTCAGCTCTCATGACTTGATTCCAGTGTATGTGAGATGTTTCCAGCCATTATGGAGATTTTGATCCATTATATATATTCAGCTTTCATGGAGACCATGATCCTTTGTATACCTTCATCATGGATATTATGATCTATCTATATTGTATGTGGCGATGACCACACATGTCATATTTTGTACCATGCCTATTTATGTCCATTGTACTCTTATGTATCTGGGACTGCTATATCTACTTGCAGTCATGTGCAGAGTTTGATCATTGTATTATACTATTGGATGGCTGGTTCTTCCACCTAGTTCTTCATCACTCCTCTTCTAGGATGGAATTATAATGTATTTTCGCCATCATATCACCCCTCTGACCTCACACATTAGGGGGCATCTGTTACAACTAATTTTACCACACATTGTGGATCACACCTTTATCGCTTTCCCTGCCCCTCTGCAGACTCTTTAGACCCCATGGACCATTTTTGTACCTTTGATGTTTCCAATATCATCGTTGAAAACATGAATTATTTTCTATACACAACTTTTAAACCTATTCTCGCGTATATATGTAGATTTGACACTCAAACCCGCGTACATCGGGATGTGTGCAAAAGGCCAAATAGTTTTGGATTTTTCCTCGATGTGGATCCGAGTCATTTGTCTCTTCACCTTCCATATTCCTTGAGATCACTCGGATTTGACCTTCCATTACCCCATTGAAGCACTATATAAGGAACCCTTTGGATACATTCAAGAGGGAGGAATTGAAGAGCAAGAAAACTATAGTCCATTCTTGCTAGAGCTTGTGCTTGAGTCTGCATCCCTTTGTCCCTTGGATTAATTTGTGTTCTTCCTAAGATTTCCTTTGCTTGTGATATTGCTATTGAGAGATGGAGGATTGAAGTGGTGGAGGCCCAGGTGGAGGACTCAGTTTCTCTGATTTGCATACGTGCCGACAGAGGTTGTCACTATTGTAATTTCTTATTTATATTAATAGAAATATCTTTTCCTGTCGAATAATGTGTATTTAAATGAGTATTGAATCCATGGATTATATATGTTGGAGTAGATATAACACAATTATATATATCATGCTTGTATTTTTTGCTGAATGTTGAGAGAGCAAATTGTTAATACAAGCAAGAGTGGAAACGCTCAACAGGGATCTACATCAACCGTCTAGAATAAGGTATGTTTTGACATCCTTTAGTGTTAGACGTTTGGTTTCTCTTCCATATAGGAAAGGATTGATTTATATGGTTACTTTGTCTATTGTGGTACACCAAGCCATAGGAATTTTTCTCCGTAACAAATGGTCTGAACAGTCTCTCTATCCCAGCTACCCCCACCAAGGTCAAAAGTTTCTTGCATAACATGACCGAGGTTATTTCCTGCACCTAAATTGGATGATTGAGTTTTGTTTGAGACCTTGAATGAGTACTTAAGAGTCTATCCAGTTTCTGCATTGATATCTTCCTATTCCCACACACCTTGTATGCATGTGCCCAACCCTTCAAGTAATTAGGGAAGCCCGTTCCTGGGATCACCGAGTTAGTTGTTTCGTTCCTTTATGTTATTTCCTTGCTCCACTTAACTGATGACTGCTCAAGAAAACTAAAATTATGTATTGCATCGTGTATTTAGACAGATAATCTCCTAAAGAAATAATATAGAGCAGAAATCCCTTAATATCCCTTTCCCAATAGGTGTAGCCAGGGAGGAAAGTTTCACAAAATTTGGTGCCCTCTTCTTCCATGAAGAGGAAATTTTAAAACAATTGCTGCCTTAGATTTTTGTTATTTGAATTTAGTGTGGCGGGATGTTTTTTTCAATTTCTAATATAGTTAAATTTTATTTGATATTTTTTGGTGGCTAGAAAACTCGCAAACAAACGNGGATGATGATAAACTATGAGTCCTCTCTAGTTTTCCATGATATTAGAGAGACTTTGTTTTAAAAGTTACAAATTATTTTGTTTTACCAACTCAAATATTTTGAAGACAATGTGAAGTGTTTGGGTTTGTATATAAGGGTATGGTTATATGATAATATTGAAAGAAAAAATGATTTATATAGGAATAGGTGATTGCTAATGGGGTATACTTCTGATTAAAAGCATCATTTCATTTTATCTATTTTGAAAAGTTTTATTTAAAAAACCAAGTAAAAGGCATGTAGATATATGTGGTTGAGAACAATGGAGTAGGAAAGTATGCCATTGGTCAAATAGTAGACCTTATCATACTTGAAACCATCAGAAGGATAAGGGTTTAAAAAACACTCTGTTCTCAAAAAATTTAACAAAAAGCATTTGGTGAATGATTGCTTTGTAGGGGTGTATGTGGTAGGATGTTATGAGGAGAAACCACAACCCCTAAGTAATCATATAGGAGTGGATTACAAATATGAATAAGAATTATCTAGGAGGATTCAACTAGTTCTAGAAGGATTTAATGAAGGCATAGGCATATCATGTCATGGGAGATCACTTGGAATGAATTTTTGGTGATAGTCAAAAGGTGAGAGTGGGATGAAATCCTTGAATATGATCTTCACATAATTTAATTTCTTCCAAAATCTAATTCGTTCCCTACATTCAGGAAATATATACCATATTTCTAATGTGTTTGATGGGGAGTAGAGACGAAAGTCAGAGTTGGGGTGGAAATATGTTGAGAAGTTAGAGTTATGAGGGTATTTGTTTGGGGTATGGAAAGAGGACTTATAGTCTACAAAACAATTTTTTTGGAATGTTGGATCAAATGAGAAAAATCCATTTTTGTGTGGACCCCAAACAAAGTTGAAGGGGAGTACAAGGTTTATTTGGAGTATAAGGTATGCAATGAAAAAATATATCCTTGGAAATGCACATTATCTAGAAGATCAAGGATTCTTGCAAGGTTGAACCCTAATTCAGTTAATTTTGAATAAATATTATTAACTTGGAATAATTTACAAAATAGATCATGGCATGAACCTTCCTTCCAATTTCTCCATAAACAAGTTGAAGAAATTGCTAAACAATTTTTTCTATCGTGTCCTTTTGTAAAGGGGATATGGAATAATATTTCAAATTAACAATAGGAAGATATAGATGTGTAATAATTTTTTCATAAAAATCTTGGGACAAAGAACAGAATCACCAGTGATTCAAGACAATTAGACATGGAATGATGTAACGGTACTACAATAGGAGGTTGCAGCTCTGTATATTCAATAATAGAATGAATGATAATACAATGTCATGTAGAATGCATGAATTCCAATCCAATTCAAATTCACTAGGAGGTAATTCGAATTGCATGGATGGGTGTAGCTTAACTGACTGTTATCCAACACTAGACACACTTAGCTAACCATTGAACTAGCCATAACTGTGTCTCACTAAGTCCTCAATGAATTATAGTGCAATAGATGACTGAGTCTATTTGAATGTAACTCAGACACATGTCACTGCATGTCATTCAATAGGTGGTAGCACATCATTAACTCCATTTAGCTCCAATGAAGTTAACTTAAGTGATACTAGTCATCAAAAGTGGTTGGAGGTGCATTAACTTAGTCCAACTCATCCCAATCAGCCTAAAATAGACAATTGCATGATGGAGGCACCTTTACAACTCATCTTCACTGATTGTTGTTGAAATATTGTAACTTCAAAGGATATTCTAAATATATTTTACTGATGTATCCCAAGGGAGATGTTATTATTCCTCCGACAGGGTGTTACTGTTGTATTTGGTCATCATAGAGTCTTGAGGTAAATCCTCCTCTTGTGTTTGGTATTTAGTACCCCAATTAATAATATAATATATTGTATAAAGTATTCCTAGGTGAAGTCAGCCCAGACAATTTATTGGGGCGGACCTATCTAGTGCAAAAAGTCAATTGACAATTAGTATAAATAGAGGAGTTATGGTTCTTATTTGAACACAGACTCACTCACTTGTGTAGCGCATAGAAGAGAGAGAGAGAGAGAGAGAGAGAGAGAGAGAGAGAGAGAGAGATAGAGAGAGAGAGAGAGAGAACCGAAGGAGGAGAGAAACAATTTTTGTTTGTCTTTTTTATACATCTTATAGAGACGAAGTTTTTGTTGCGTTTTCTTCCCCTTAAGGGTTTCCTAGCATACATGTCGTGTCCATCTTGTTGTCACTATTGTAATTTCTGATTTACATTAATAGAAATATCTTTTTTCTATCCAATAATGTGTATTGAAATGAGTATTGAATCCATTGATTATATATGTTAGAGTAGGTCTAACACAATTATATATACCATGCTTGTCTTGTTTGCTAAATGTTGAGAGAGCAAATTTTTAATACAAGCGAGAGTGGAAAAGCTCAATGGGGATCTACATCAACCATCCGGAATAAGGTATGTCACTATTGTAATTTCTGATTTATATTAATAGAAATATATTTTCCTGTCCAATAATGTGTATTTAAATGAGTATTGAATCCATTGACTATATATGTTAGAGTAGGTCTAACACAATTATATATAGCATGCTTGTCTTGTTTTCTAAATGTTAAGAGAGCAAATTGTCACTCACTTGTGTAGCACATGGAAGAGAGAGAGAGAGAGAGAGAGAGAGAGAGAGAGAGAGAGAACAGAAGGAGGAGAGAAACAGTTTTTGTTTGTATTTTTTATACATCTTATAGAGATGAAGTTTTTGTTGGGTTTTCTTCCCCTTAATGGTTTCCTAGCATACATGTCGTGCCCATCTTGTGATTGTGTTTCTATCAGGGGAGCAGTGAGGCTCCAGTATGTTGCGATGAATGAACAAATAGCTGATGTGTTGGCGAAGCCATTGGCTAGGGTGAAGTTCGAGTACTTCAGGGAGAAGCTTAGTGTTGTCCGGATAGAGGTTTCCTCCAAAGGAAAGTGATGAGTCCCATAGCCATTCTGAGGAGCAGGTCAGATATAATGGCTAAGGCATTCTGTCATGGTGAGAGGATTTTGTTCCTTCCATGAAAGATATGAGTGCTGACTACCATTCTAGGAATGGAGGTACCTGGTCAGTTACCAGGAACGCTCAGTCTGAGACTAAAAGAGCCATTCTTATGAGTAGGTCAGATATAAGGGTTGATCCATTCTGTCATGGCTAAAAGATTAGGTTCCTCCCATGTCAAATGTGAGTGCTGGCCATTTTGACGAGTAGGTCAGACCTAAGGGATACTACCACTATCTGGGAGAGTGGAGGCACCTAGTTCGTTACAAGGTATCTCATTCTGGGACTAGGGGCCGTTCTAACAAGGTTGTAGGATTTGGTTCCTACTAGGTCAGATGTGAGTCCATGCCTTTCTGACGAGTAGATCAGATGTGAGTGCTGGCCATTCTGATGTAGGATGAGCTCCTACATAGATGTAAGGTATACCGCCTTTCTCATGAGTAGGTCAGATGTGAGTGCTAGCCATTTAGATGTAGGATGAGCTCCTACATAGATGTAAGGGCTACCACCTTTTTGATGAGTAGGACAGATGTGAGTACAGGCCATTCTCATGATGTGAATATAGGATTAGGTCCTATATGATTAGATATAAGTGCTACTGCCTTTCTGACGAGCAGGTCAGATGTGAGTGCTAGCCATTCTGATGAGTAGGTCAGATGTAAGGCCTATGAAAGACCTATGAGGAGGTAGGTATACACCCAACATGAAAGAAGGATGGCTCTGTAGAACTTCCTATGAAAAGAAGAATCATGAGATAGCACATATGATGATGACTAGAGGAGATCCAGATCAAGCTATGATCCAGATCCAGTTATGATGACTCCAAGAGATCGAGATCCAGTGATGATATCTAGTTATGATGATCTAGATTGAGTGATGATCTAGATCCAGTGATGATGTCTAGTTATGATGATCCAGATCGAGTGATTATCCAGATCCAGTGATGATGTCCAGTTATGATGATCCAGATCCAGTGATGATCCATATCCAGTGATGATGATCCAGATCGAGTGATGATCCATGTCACGTCCCCATGCCTCCGACCGGCGAAGAGGACGCGACTACGAGCTTCAAACACCCGGGATAACCACCCCATGAACATGTACAGGATTAAATAAAATTCATAAACAGAATGCTTAAAGATAATTTGAACTAAAAACATGCACACAAGAATGTTTATCATACATAGATGCATTTTAATCATCATACACAGCGGAAACCAACATCATTCATACATGCGTGCATTCAACATGTTCATTTCATTTTCATTAATAGTAAATATAGAATTGTAGAGGTAAAATACACAAGATTACTTATCTTATGAAAGCTTTGCTCTGCAACCAGCTACATCGCTGCAACGTTCCACCCAACCATAGGCCAGCGTGCTCCTTAAGCTCTCAGCAATGCTTCCACCCCTGAGCTGGGCATGATTCTCCAAGGAATAAGGGAACTAGCAGGCTTACACATAGCCCAGGATGTACAAAACACACAGCCAAGCCAACAGAGTTGGGTTTATCAGGCCATTAAGGAGTTGGAGAAGGCAGATTGCTAAGCTGGTGAGCTCATCACAGAGCCAAGGAAACCTACACCAGAACTAGCCTGACCTCTAAGACACCCATCCACACCCAACACAAGGAATCAGTCCCTTCTCTGCTACACAGTCCCTCAGGCCCTGCATTCCCTTCCAATGCTATTCAAGGGTGATGGAGAAGAAGGCAAACCCTCTAGCTCTGTCTGTGTGGTTCCAGCCACCAGGTTTATCAAGCAAAACTAAGCCAACATCCTTGCTCCCAACATAGTCTGAAGACCAACCATTGCACTGCGGCAATTAATTTAACTTTCACAGCTTAAATAGGGAAAACGAATTCCTGAGTCATTCTTGGCCCTATCGTGGCCAAAATGACTCTCACTCGAATTTAAAACGGCCCCCAAACGTAACAGCAATTACATTCACAACATGGGGAAGACTACAGCCCCGAAATCTATCAGTGAGCACAACTCACAGCAGGGAAAAACGACCCAAATAGTTTGTGCGTGAGACCAAAAGTCAGTGAGACAGCCAAAAACGGGAATGGCCCTTCACCGTCAGTCATGGATGCAAGAGCATGGCTCTCAGCTCGCTATGTGTTCCCCAAACAGAAGAATACCTTTGCGTGGGAAAAACAATTCGACCCAGCAAGGAAACGAACAGACAATGGAGGCCCTGCGTGAGGAAAAACAACTCCGTTTTTGTCCGTGGGTGAACAGACAACAAGGAGGACACGAAATTCCAGTGCGTGAGGGTTGAGCAACTCGTGGAGTGAAGATGAATGTCTGCGTGAGGATATGAACAGCCAAAATCGTGGAGGCAATAGAGGGTGGAGTGTGCATGTGGGAAAGGACTGACAGTCCTGCCACACCCACTCCCAAACAATAACTGCATCAACTACCAGCAGTAATTATTAATTGCAGTGGTTGGGTGAGACAAAGGGAAGAAAACACATGGGTTTTTCTCTCATGGACAAATTTTAACAAATTCCCCCTACACATCCTTATCCTTGGGAAAATCATGCCCCATTCGATTTAGTTTTCGCGACCGTAGCTGGTTGTGTCCATTTAATTAATTATGATGCATACTTACATGATGGCAAACATAATATATGCCTCATGCCCCGATATACAATCGATGACAATTCAAATCCAAAACATAACGTGATCGATCAATGGTGGGGCCTTGGCCTTTAACTCCACACCATGATCATTTACAATATACACATCATATACATCTAGTGCAACGGGGTCAAAACCGGGACATTACAATCCAAATCCAGAAAAGAAGATGGCATGAAGATAAAGATGAATTGAAGAAAAGATGACGTGGAGATGTATATGACAAGAAGATCTAGAGAAGAAGACCAATGATGAAAATTGTGTCAAGAGAATACCTTCCTAGTTAAGAAGGAGTGTTGACATAATTGTAACTTCGGAATGTATTCACTTGTATTTCTTATCTATTGTAACCCAATGTTTATTTCAGGATTTTATCATGTTATGTCATGCCTTGATGTTTCGTTCGGGAGAATCAATAATGTAAACAAGTGTTAAGTCATTGTGGGTAACCCTCCTATTGTCTAAGGGTTAAAGTCCCTGCAGTTCCGGGGCACTAGGGTTATTGGACTCTCCTAGGAGAGGTCATCCCTAGTAGGGTTTTAGTCATGCCGAGATTAGTATAAATAGAGAGTTGGACTCTCTATTTATCATACATCACAAACACACTCAAGTGTAGCCTATAGTTGAGGAAGGAGAAGATACAGGGGCTGGACAAGAAGAAGGTTACTGCTGTCGGGAGAGCATCTTACTGTTTTTTGGTTTTACCTTTTGTGTTGATTCTTTCTCTGATGAATTTGCAGGGTTTTCTCCATTTATGGTTTCCCCGAGAAAAAACACTGTGTTCATTGTCTCTTGTGTTTGATTGCTATACTTGTTGTTCTCTCAGTTAAAGATCCTAACATAATGCTAGCTTGAATGTTGAAAAAACTAACACTCTAATCCCACCTAAATTCCTCGTGGGTGTCTTAGTCGGCACGTCAAGCTGACTCGGAGAAATGTAGCTAAGGATGAATTCGCCAGAGACTTCTATCTCAGCCAAACTAACCGGCATACTCACAACTTGTTCACCAATTTTTGTCGAGACAACATTCTTACTCATAGGCTTCCACATATCAAGGGAATCTTGCATTGCCCCTTTGATAGCCACTGCCTTACACAGTGGATCTTCCTTCAATAACCCAGCCCAACTCTTCTACAACTTTGCTCAGTGTGGAAATTTCTAATGGCATTCATAATGCTACCGGTCCTCATCTTATAACCCAAAATTTGGATTAGATGCCATCATGACTTACTCGGTTGCCTCATTATGACTGAATCATTCATGTGTGTGCCAAAAACATCGTCAATTATTCCACCTTGTCATTCGTATCTGCTATCATTAACTGTGACGTCAACCGTGCCATCATTTACCTCTTTGACAACTATTTTTTAGTATTGATGTGATGTTTGGTCACTGTCACGGAGTCTCTCGTACAATGCAAGCCATTCTTTCTATCTATAGCAAACTCCTCTCAAGTGGCCCTCACCCTTTTATATGTTGTAGCCCTATTCTCTTAGTGTAGCCTCCTGCTGACGCCCAATCATTTCCTGTCATACCACCTTGTTTCGGCAGACAACCTTGTCACGACCCTCTTCCCTTAGCGCAGCCTCCTACTGATGCGCAATCTTTTTCTATTGCACAATCTTGTTGCACTGAACCATTTTTCATCACTAATTGTCTATGAACTACAGAATCAGCTACCCTCTAACCTAATACAGCCCCAACTGGTGGGCCCACTATTCCTATTGCTACCTATCTCTAGCTTCTCTCTTCCTTTTTTTTTAGCATCTCAGGAATTTCGTGACTGTATCCCTATCCTGTAACTTAACTGTGTACATTTATTGCTAATTTGACCCAATCGCATCCATGTGGCTGTCACAGTATCTGCTACTAACTCCTACACTTTTGCCTCCACTTCCTCTTGGCATGCCCTTCTTCTCTCTACCTATCCTATCTCTTTTTTTTCCATTGTGCAATGCTTCGGGAAGTGCACACCTCCGACCATTTATTATAGGGCTTCAAGTGGCTACCATTCACTATATTTGGTAGCCACAGGTGTACTGAGGGAGGAAAGTTTCACAAAATTTGGTGCCCTCTTATTCCATGAAGAGGAAATTTTGAAAAAATTGGCGCCTCAGATTTTTCTTCTTTGAATTTAGTGTGGCGGGATGTTTTTTCAATTTCTAATATAGTTAAATTTTATTTGATATTTTTTGGTGGCTAGAAAACTCGCAATCAAACGATGATGGGCCTATATGGATGATGATAAACTGTGAGTCCTCTCTAGTTTTCCATGATATTAGGGAGACTTTGTTTTAAAAGTTACAAATTATTTTATTTTACCAACTCAAATATTTTGAAGACAATGTGAAGTGTTTGGGTTTGTATATAAGGGTATGGTTATATGAGAATATTGAAAGAAAAAATGATTTATATAGGAATAGGTGATTGCTAATGGGGTATACTTCTGATTAAAAGCATCATTTC
This sequence comes from Pseudotsuga menziesii, assembly GCA_001517045.1. Taxonomy (NCBI): domain Eukaryota; kingdom Viridiplantae; phylum Streptophyta; class Pinopsida; order Pinales; family Pinaceae; genus Pseudotsuga; species Pseudotsuga menziesii. The sequence goes on from LPNX010202852.1 coordinate 126,989, forward strand.
ATTTTAGCTATTTTGAAAATTTTAATTTAAAAATCCAAGTAAAAGGCATGTAGGTATATGTGGTTGAGAACAATGGAGTAGGAAAGTATCCCATTGGTCAAATAGTAGACCTTATCATACTTGAAACCATCAAAACTATAAGGGTTTAAAAAACACTTTGTTCTCAAAAAATTTAACAAAAATCATTTGGTGAATGATTGCTTTGTAGAGGTGTATGTGGTAGGTTGCTATGAGGAGAAAACACATCCCCTAAATAATCATATAGGAGTGGATTACAAATATGAATAAGAATTATCTAGGAGGATTCAATTAGTTCTAGAAGGATTTAATGAAGGCATAGGCATATCATGTCATGGGAGATCACTTGGAATGACTTGTTGGTGATAGTCAAAAGGTTAGAGTGGGATGAAATCCTTGAATATGATATTCACATAATTTAATTTATTCCAAACTCTAATTCATTCCCTACATGCAGGAAATATATACCATATTTCTAATGTGTTTGATGGGGAGTAGAGACGAAAATCAGAGTTGGGGTGGAAATATGTTGAGAAGTTAGAGTTATGAGGGTATTTCTTTGGGGTATGGAAAGAGGACTTACAGTATACAAAACAAATTTTTTGGAATGTTGGATCAAATGAGAAAAATCCATTTTTGTGTGGACCCCAAACAAAGTCGAAGGGGAGTACAAGGTTTATTTGGAGTATAAGGTATGCAATGAAAAAATACATCCTTGGAAATGGACATTATCTAGAAGATCAAGGATTCTTTCAAGGTTGAACCCTACTTCCGTTAATTTTGAATAAATATGATTAACTTGGAATAATTTACAAAATAGATCATGGCATGAACCTTCCTTCCAATCTCTCCATAAACAAGTTGAATAAATTGCTACACAATTTTTTCTATCGTGTCCTTTTGTAAAGGGGATATGGAATAATATTTCAAATTAACAATAGGAACATATAGATGTGTAATAATTTTGTCAGAAAAATCTTGGGACAAAGAACAGACTCACTAATAATTCAAGACAATTAGACATGAAATGATGTAACAGTACTACAATAGGAGGTTGCATCTCTGTATATTCAATAATAGAATGAATGATAATATAATGTCATGCAGAATGCATGAATTCCAAGCCAATTTGCATTCACTAGGAGGTAATTCGAATTGCATGGATGGGTGTAGCTTAATTGACTGTTATCCAACACTAGACACACTTAGTTAACCATTGAACTAGCCATAACTGACTCTCACTAAGTCCTAACTGAATCAGAGTGCAATAGATGACTGAGTCTAACTGAATGTAACTCAGACACATGTCATTGCATGTCATTCAATAGGTGGTAGCGCATCATTAACTCCATTTAGATCCAATGAAGTTAACTTAAGTGATACTACTCATCAAAAGTGGTTGGAGGCGCATTAACTCAGTACAGTTCATCCCAATCAGCCTAAAATAGACAATTGCATGATGGAGGCACCTTTACAACTCATCTTCACTCATTGTTGTTGAAATATTGTAACTTCGAAGGATATTCTAAATGTATTTTAGTGATGTATCCCAAGGGAGATGTTATTATTCCACCGACGGGGTGTTACTATTGTATTTGGTCATCATAGAGTCATGAGGTAAATCCTCCTCTTATGTCTGGTCTTTATTACCCCAATTAATAATATAATATATTGTTTTCATTATTCCTAGGTGAAGTCGTCCAAGACAGTTTATTGGGGCCAACCTCTCTAGTTAAAAAAGTCAATTGACAAATAGTATAAATAGAGGAGTTGTGGTTCTTATTTGAACACAGACTCACTCACTTGTGTAGTGCATAGAAGAGAGAGAGAGAGAGAGAGAGAGAGAGAGAGAGAGAGAACAAAAGGAGGAGAGAAACATTTTTTTTTCTTTTTTATATATCTTATAGAGAGGAAGTTTTTGTTGGGTTTTCTTCGCCTTGAGGGTTTCCTAGCATACATGTCGTGTCCATCTTGTTGTCAGTATTGTAATTTCTTATTTATATTAATCGAAATATCTTTTCCTAACCAATAATGTGTATTTAAATGAGTATTGAATCCGTTGATTATATATGTTAGAGTAGGTCTAACACAATTATATAGCATGATTTTCTTGTTTGTTGAATGTTGAGAGAGCAAATTTTTAATACAAGCGAAAGTGGAAAAGCTCAACGGGGATCTACATAAACCATCCGGAATAAGGTATGTCACTATTGTAATTTATGATTTATATTAATATAAATATATTTTCCTGTCCAATAATGTGTATTTAAATGAGTATTGAATCCATTGATTATATATGTTAGAGTAGGTCTAACACAATTATATATAGCATGCTTGTCTTGTTTGCTGAATGTTGAGAGAGCAAACTGTCACTCACTTGTGTAGCGCATAGAAGAGATAGAGAGAGAGAGAGAGAGAGAGAGAGAGAGAGAGAGAGAGAGAGAGAGAATAGAAGGAGGAGAGAAATAGTTTTTGTTTGTCTTTTTAATACATCTTATAGAGAGGAAGTTTTTGTTGGGTTTTCTTCCCCTTGATGGTTTCCTAGCATACATGCTGTGTCCATCTTGTGATTGTGTTTCTATCAGTGATACTTGATATTCTACTGTAGTTTTTGAATTAAATACTATTGAATCTAATATATCATATGAAAACTTAACATGGTATCAGAGTTAACCTGATTAGAGCAGCTTTTACAAGGTGAAATTCTCCCTCCTCCCTCTTCAGAAGAAATTAGGGTTTCTGCAAAAGTTGGAGGATTGAATATATTCTTGCATAGAAAGTTGCACCCTCCCAAAGTGCATAAATTGAGCCCTAGATATAATTTTTTGGGTCTCTATATCTCCAAGAAATCCAAACCCTAGTTTTGTAGTGAACTAGAAAAATTGTAGCAAAACAGAACCAAAAACGTTGCAGTGCTGCAACTTTGGAAGTAGGATTTGAGTATTGAAGATTAGGGATATCCAGAAAGGATTTGGATCAACCAAATTTCCTAATCCAAGCGCATCTACTGGTAAGGTAAATCTCCTATTTTGATAAATTTCATTTTTGAGTGACTTACTAGTCAAGATGGCCCCAAGCACTAAGCTTGAGGACAAATTGGAAGGCCTAGAAAAATTCCTGGCTTGGAAGTATAGGATTGGCCTCATTCTGAGAGAGAATGGTCTCAAGAAATATATCAAGAAAGGGATTTTAGAACCTGAAGAAGATGAAGCTAAGGAGAAGCATGAATAAGACCTAATCAAGGAAATGAGGATCATTGTTGATTCCATTAAGGATCACTTTATCTCTCAAGTGTCATCCAAGAAGACACCTAAGCAAAATGGTGATGCATTTTCCAAAATGTATGAAGGAAAGAAAATCAACAAAAAGATGAATCTAAGAACTCAATTGAAGGGAACCAAGATGAGCAAAGGAGAATTTGTTCAAGATTATGTCACAAGGATCTCTCGGATCAAAGAGAAGCTAAGTGCTATTGGAGATACTCTTGAGGAGGCTGAATTGGTTATGACTGCTCCCAATGGCTTCACTAGAACTTGGGACTCATTCATCCAAAGTTTGTGTGCCAAAAAAGTAAGTATGGTGTTTGACATAGTATGGGAAGACTGCATACAAGAAGAAGCTAGAGTACCCAATAGAGAAGCTCTTCTCAGAGAATATGATCAGGATCGAGCTACCCATACTAAGGAAAGAAATCAATCAAACTTCAAGATGAGTAATCATAAGCCTCCAAAGAAGAAATTCTAGAAAAGGAAGAAGAAGAAGGATTAATCAAAGTATCAATTCTACAACTATCATAAGATAGAATATCTTTCTAGAGAATGTCCATCATTGAAGAACAACAACAACAATAAAAGACATCATGGTCATCTAGTTGAAGATGAGAATGAAGAAATACCTCGAAAGAGAACTAGAGGTGAAGATGCAGAAGAATATGTGTTATTCTCTGCACTCTCTGGGTCTGTAACAGCTAGACAAGATACATGGCTTAATTATAGTGGTGCCTCTAAGCACATGATAGGAAAGAAGACAACTTTGTCAAATATTAAAGGGAAGATCTCCTCCCAGAAGGTATCATTGGGAGATGACTATCAATATCCAATCAGAGGTATTAGTGAATCAAGCTACAAGATTGACTTTGGGACCTCCATCAAGATGAAGGAAGTACTATATGTACGAGGTTTTAAAAGGAACCTACTTCTTATCTCAGCTCTAGACAAGAAATGATATAGAGTTTCCTTTATAGATGGACAAGTACTCATGTGGTCCAAGGGTAAGACACTTGAAGATGTTTTAGTCATTGGAGAAGAAGAAGAAGGACTATACAAGCTCGAAGGAAATCCATATACAACCCTTTTCCATGAGGCCACCAGCTCAAGTTAATCGTGGCATAGGAAAATTGCTCACATCAACTATATGGCACTTCCCTATGTCAACAAGGTGGTAACAAGGTTACCATATCTGAAGATCGAACATGAGGGAACCTACAAAGGATGTTCATAGGGAAAGAACATCAAGAATCCCTTTATAAAAAGTGACACAAAGACTAAAGGTACATTGGAACTAATCCATTCTAATGTATGTGGTCCTATGCCCTCCATATCCTTAAGTGGATATGAGTACTATGTCACATTTATTGATGATTATTCAAGAAATACTTGGATAGAATTTTTGAAGAATAAAAGTGAAGTGTTCAAGAAATTCAAGGAATTCAAAGCCTTGATAGAGAACCAGTCAGTAAAGAGAATCAAGACACTGCGATCAGATAATGGTGGAGAATAATCTTCAAAGGAATTTGAAGCATTCTGTAAGGAGGCAGGAATCAAGAGGGAACTAACCACTCCATATAATCCTCTACAAAATGGTGTTGTGGAAAGAAAGAATAGAACTATCATGGAAGTAGTAAATACCATGATTCATGACCAAGACGTTCCTATGCACCTATGGGCTGAAGCTGCAAGAACAACTACATATGTGCAAAATAGATTATCTCATAGTGCTCTTGAATTCAAGACTCCTGAAGAAGTGTATACTGGAAAGAAACCTGAAGTAAGCCATATCAAGGTATTTGGTTTTCTAGTATATGTACATATTCCAAAAGATAAGAGAACCAAATTGGATCCTTCTAGTAAGAAGGGAATATTTGTAGGATATTATGAAGTCTCCAAAGCCTTCAGGATATACATTTAAGGATTTCATCATATAAATATTAGTAGGAATGTAACCTTCGATGAAGAGGAAAATATTAAGAAATCTAAAAGGTGTCATATTGAAGGAGTACATGAAGAATATGTACCTCCCATAAGGACAAAAGTTGAACAAACTCTTGAAATAGTAGCATCAGAAAATCATGCCATGCTAGAGCCTCAGGGACACCCTACTATGGATATCTCTCGAAAGAGAAATCCTGCTTGTGTAAGAGAAATCATACAAGAAGCAGAAAGATATGGAGCACCAGAAGGCTCCATCGGAACCAACAAAAGGTCAAAGCCATATTCCAGTTATGTAGCTTTGATGGGTGATCTTGTATACCAAGAACCCAACAACTATGAGGAATCTGCACAGAAGAAAGAATGGGTTCAAGCGATGATGGAAGAATACCAGTTGATCATGAAGAATGATGGTTGGGATATAGTTCTCAAACCAGAAAAAAAGAGTGTGATTTCTTTGAAATGGTTCTACAATATAAAACATGCTGTGAGTGGAAGTATTGAAAAGTAAAAAGAAAGATTTGTTGCTAGAGGATTCTCTAAAAAACAGGGGATTGGTTATGAAGATACATTTTCTCGAGTAGAGAGGTGCACTTCCATAAGAACTATCATGGAACTTGCTTCCATGATGAAGTGGGAATTACAGCAAATTGATGTAAAGACAACCTTCCTTAATGGTGTGATTGAGGAATAGGTTTACATCAAACAACCACAAGGTTTTGAAATAGAAAACATAGTGACTCGTGTATGCAAGTTGAAAAAGGATCTTTAAGGACTAAAGCAAGCTCCTAGAGCTTGGAATGGAAGAATATATAGATTCTTGACAAGCATGAGCTTTACCAAGAGTAACGATGATCCTAATATTTACAAGAAGACTATGGATGATGGACCAGTCATACTATTATTGTATACATATGATTTATTTCTGAATGGAAATGAGAAACATATCAAGGATTGCAAGAGGAAGCTAGTTGAAGAATTCAAGATGATAGATATTGGATTGATGCATTATTTCCTAGGGCTGGAATTGTGGTAGAGCCTAGAAGGAATATTCCTGAATCAGGGAAAGTATGCAATAGAAATCTTGAAAATATTTTGATATGTTGTATTGTAAATTCATGGCCACACCCATGGACACCAACTTGAAGTTGTTGTCCGATGAGACATCTGAGCTAGTGGACATGACTCACTATAGACAGATTATTGGGTCATTAATGTATCTGATGAACACAAGGCCAGATATATTCTTTTCTTTGAACACATTGAGTCCGTATCTAGTTAAGCCTAGATGGGTTCACTTGATAACTGCAAAGCATGTGATGAGGTAACTAAAAGGTACGATTGATTTGGGACTGTACGATGGAAGAGATCATGACTACAATTTGAATGGGTAGATGGATTTATATTGGGCAGGAAGTGTCGTAGACAAGAAAATCACATCATGCGAATGTTATTGTTTAGGATCCACCCTGATCTCATGGCTTAGTAAGAAATAGTCCATTGTTGCTCTCAACACGACTGAAGTAGAGTATATTGCAGCTTGCTCCACTTGTTGTGAAGCAATATGGATTTGAAAGATGATGTCAGGAATATTTGACATGGAGGTGGACACAACAATAATTTTCTATGACAACCATAGTTGTATAAAGATGATAGAGAATCCAGTGTTCCACGACAAATCGAAGCATATAGAAATCCGATATTTCTATATAAGGGATATGGTACAAAAGGGATCCATCAAGCTCTAGTATGTGGGCACTGATGACCAAGTTGCTGATATACTGACCAAGACTCTATCTCGAATGAATTTCGATTATTTTTATGACAAGCTTGGTGTAGTTTTGAACGAATTTTCATGAAAGGAGGAGAAGTGATGGGACTACAAATCCTAGACCCACTTCGAAAAAGGAAGATCAGGTCAAAAAAATTGTTGGCCGAAACACATCAACAAAGCCTCATTGACAAGGGTTCTCACACTGTCCATGTCCAACCAGCGCAATCTCTATGAGCACCAGCCCAAGAATCTTTTACCCTACGCAGCAACACCCATAGAGTGGATGAAGTCTCACCTGAGGTGTTCAAGGGAGAGCTGTCGAAACCAATTTTCTAACAGTAAGGAGGAGGATCAGGGAATCAATGATTTAGCATCATAATTACCAGATCTAATAGAGCCATTCATCAGGTATCGCAACAATCATCACAGATATACCAGTATAACCACCGATCTAAATAGATCGCATCATTTACTTATTCATCGCAGCAATATCATATTATTCCTTCATAAAAAACATCCATAAAACATCCATCATTGATATCGCAACATATAAGAATAGAAAAGAGACATGGAATACAGTAGCAATTCAGAGTAGCATCCGTCATGTCATATTACTCCTGTGTAAAGGATCCAAACATACAGTATTTTTCAGTTCGTAGATATCCCATGTATTTCTTACATTTGCAATTATAACTCTATATATAGGCTTGCACCTTTGCATTCAAGGTCCACTTCTAGCTAAATCCTAACAAATTCTAACTAATTTAACTACTAAAGACCAATTTTCTGAAGAAATGGTCAATGAGTACAAACATGACATAAAAAATGGATTATTTTCTGCCCATCACACTATCTTTTCCTTGCATGGTTCCTTGTGATTCTGTGTAGCATCTTAGATGCTATGCAACTCACCTATCTCCACCCCCTTGCTAATAGGCCCCCAACATAGTCTTGTGGCTCGTCCTCGAGCCACATTAGTTGGCCATGGTATCTTTTGCGATCCTGNCTTGTGGCTCGTCCTCGAGCCACATTAGTTGGCCATGGTATCTTTTGCGATCCTGAAGAGAAGAAATTGTCACATATGCAAAAGTGTGCAACTATTTCTAGATATGTTGACTCACAGTTGGCCACACCTGTTCCATTCAATGGAAACTACAGGGGACCTTAGCAAACTTTTGGACTCGTGTAACCTGCAATGCATTCATGCTCTGACTTCTATGAATAATATATCATTCTCCATTCGTCGTCGCCCTTCGATAAGTGTCTGGCATACAAATATTCAGCCGTGCATCTGTCCACTTGTTACTTCCTTGCATTCAGGCTCAACCTGGTTCTGCCCACTTGGTCCTTTTGGGCTCATCCTGTGCTACCTAAAGTTTACCCAGTTCCCTGTTCCTACAGACTTAATGAAGTGGAGCAGGAACTCTGTGTTGATGTAATTGTAACTTCGGAATGTATTCACTTGTATTTCTTATCTATTGTAACCCGATGTTTCTTCCGAGATGTTATCATGTTATGTCATGCCCCGATGTTTCGATCAGTAGAATCAATAATGTAAACAATTCATTTCAAGTCATTCTGGGTAACCCTCCTATTGTCTAAGGGTTAAAGCCCCCACAGTTCTGGGGCACTAGGGTTATTAGACTCTCCTAGGAGAGGTCGGTCCTAGTAGGGTTTTAGTCATGCTGGGATTAGTATAAATAGAGATTTGGACACTCTATTTAGCATACATCACAAACACACTCAAGTGTAGCGCATAGTTGAGGAAGGAGAAGACACTGGGGCTAGACAAGAAGAAGGTTACTGCTGCCGAGAGAGCATCTTACTGTTTTGTGGTTTTACCTTTTGTGTTGATTCTATCTCTGAGGAAGTTGCGGCGTTATCTCCATTTATGGTTTCCCTGAGGAAAAACACTATGTTCATTGTCTCTTGTGTTTGATTGATGCACTTGTTGTTCTCTTAGTTAAATATTCTAACATAATGCTAGCTTTAATGTTGAAAAAACTAACATGGAATCAGAGCTAACCTGAGAAGAATACATTATGCAGCTACAGTAACTAAGGCTTCCTACTTTGTGGATCTCTCTCCATATATTTTCAGCAAAAGTAAGGTGGAATAACTCTCCTCCTTAGGGTGCATCTTTATTTCGAAGCAGAATCCAATTCCGAGGTTTTTCAGTTTTGGACCTAACACTACTGTCAAAAATAAGGGATTTTCATAGAAGAGGAATTTTTCAGTGAGTCAAGGCCTAGATTGATCTCCTCCCCAAAATCAAAGTTGGGAATCAATTTCAAATCATTTGGTTGGACAGAACTCTAGAAAAGCAAAACCCTAATTTTCTCCTGAACCAGCTCTTCAGCATTTCATCTCAAAATTTAGATCCAACATCTTGACATGATAAGATTTAAAATATTTTGTGTTTCCATTTGAGGTTCTCAGTTAAGATGTCTCATCATACCAAGCTTGATGAAAAGCTTGGGGGAGCTAATAACTTCCGATCTTGGAAGTATAGGATCTCCCTGGTCTTGGAAGAGAATGAGTTAGACTCCTACATCCATGAGGAGGTTCTCGTTCTAGAGGGAGATGAGGCTAAGGACTTGCATAAGAAGAAGTTATTTATGGCAAAGAGAATCATTGCTGATTCTATCAAGGATCATCTCATACCATATGTGTCCTCCCTAAGACACCTAAATCTATGTTTGATGCCCTAACCAAATTGTTTGAAGGGAAAACATAAATCAGAAGATGACTCTAAGAAACCAACTAAATAATGTGAAGATTCAGAATGCAGAAACAATCCAATTTTACTTCACAAGAGTTTCTCAGATCAAGGAACGACTAGAAGAAGTAGATGAAGAAGTGGAAAATGAAGAGATTGTGATGACTACCTTGAGTGGCCTCCCTAGGTCATGGGATTCTTTCATCCAAGGAATATGTGCTAGAAATAAGTTAGTAAAGTTCAACAGACTATGAGAAGAGTGTTCTCAAGAAGAAGCTCAGATAGTAGCTCGAGAAGAAAACATGGGAAGTGAAGATCAAGCTCTCACGGTACACTCCAAGTCAACCAAAAGAAGATCTCATCACCCTAGAGGTAAGGACTATCACAAATATAACACTTGAAAATATTTGTCTAGAGTCATATGTTATACATGTGATGAAGCAGGACATTATGCAAAGAATTGTCCCAAGAAACAAAAAATAACACAAAGGAGCAACAAAAGAAGACATCATGCTCACGCTCCAGAGGATGATGAACCATCCAAGAAAAGAACCATATATGAAAGTGAAGATTCTTCAAGCGAGGATGAATATGTTTTGATTTCCGCTCTCACAGGAAACATTACTCATGGAAGCAATGATTGGCTCATAGATAGAGGGGATTCCAAGCATATGACAGGATTCAAGGAATCCTTTGTGAGACTGTCAGAACATGAATCACCTCACAAGGTGAAGCTAGGAGATGACTACCAATATCAAATAAAAGGTAGTGGGGAATCTTCCTATAAACTAGACTGTGGAAAGTCTCTAACAATGAAGGAAGTATTAATTATTCCAGGACTCAAGAAGAACCTCCTCTCCATATCAGAATTAGATGAAAAAGGAATGCGGGTTGCATTCATAGATGGTCAAGTCATCATGTGGCCAAAAGGAAAGACTATCGATGATGCGGTGATGATTGGAGAACAAGAAGGAGGATTGTACAAATAAAAGGGTCATCTATAACAAGCCTTGGTCCATGACACAGTAGAGCCAAGTGAACTTTGGCATAGAAGGATTGCACTAGTGCATTACAAAGCACTACCTATTGCAAGCAAAGATGTTGAAGGTCTTCCAAAAATACAAGCAAAACATGATGGGGTATGCAAGGGATGTGCTAAAGGAAAGAATACAAAGAAGACATTTCCAAACAGAGAAAGCAAAGCAAAAGGAATATTGGAAATCATCCACTCTGATGTATGCAGACCTATGTCATCAAACTCACTAAGTGGGTATGCATATTCTGTTTCCTTTATTGATGATTTTTCTAGGAAGACAACTGTTTACTTAATGAAGAACAAAGACGAAGTATTCAACAAGTTCAAGGAATTCAAAGCCTTGATAGAGAATCACACTGAAATGAACATCAAGACTTTTCGATCATAAAATGAGAAATTCCTGAAAAAATGTGATGATGACATCATCATCACATTTTTTCAGGTATTTCTTGTTTTTGGGGTAGCATGGCCTGTCAAAAGTATGCCAAGTGGGTACTCGTTGGATGAGAAATTTAATTTCGCATCCAACGAGCACTCCCAATCGAAATTTGAGTAAAAACACGGGGGGATATGTCAAAAATACAAACAAAAAAAGTAGTTTTTTTTTATGATACCTATCCCCAAATTTATATTAAAAATGTGTTTAAGACCTATACGGTATTTCAAATTTAAAGCAATTTCATTGGCTAACACATGATGACTTAGAATTTGAATCAAAGTTAAAAGACTCATTTTGAGTTGAAATTTCCTCTAATGACTCTGATCCCACCTAAATTCCTCTTGGGTGTCTTAGTCGGAACCTCAAGCCAACTAGGAGAAATATAGCTAAGGATGAATTCACCAGAGAGTTCTATCTTAGCGAAACTAACTCGCATACTCATGACTTGTTCACCAATTTCTGTCAAGACAACATTCTTACTCATAGGCTTCCTCGTATCAAGGGAATCTTGCATTACCCCTTTCGCAGCTACTACCTTACACAGTGGAGCTTCCTTCAACAACCCATCCCAACTCTTCTACAACTTTAATCAGTGCATAAATTTCTAATGGCATTCATACGGCTACTGGTCCTCATGTTATAACCTGAAATTTGGATTAGATGCCATCATGACTCACTCGGGTGCCTCATTATGACTGAATCATTCATGTATGTGCCAAAAACACCGTCAATTATTCCACCATGTTCTTTGGATCTACTATCATTAGCTGTGATGTCAACCATGCCATCATTTCCCTCTTTGACAACTATTTTTTACTATTGATGTGATGTTCGGTCGTCGTCACGAAGTCTCTCATACAATGCAAGCCATTCTTTCTATCTATATCAACCTCCTATCATGTAGCCCTCACCCTTTTATATGTCATAGTCCTATCCTCTTAGTGCGGCCTCCTGCTGACGCGCAATCATTTCCTATCGCACAACCTTGTTCCGGCGGACAACCGAGTTAAGACCCTCTTCCCTTAGCGCAGCCTCCTACTGATGCGCAACCTTTTTCTATCGCACAATATTGTTTCATAGAACCATTTTTCATCACTAATTGGCTATGAAATACTGATTCAACTACCCTCTAATCTAATACAGTCCCAGCTAATGGGCCCACTGTTCCTATTGCTACTTATCTCTAGCTTCTCTGTTCCTTTTTTTTAGCATCTCAGGAATTTTGTGACTCTAGCCCTGTCTTGTAACTTAACTGTGTACATTTATTGCTAATTTGACCCAATCGCATCCATGTGTATATCACAGTCTCTACTACTGACTCCTACACTTGTGCCTCCACTTCCTCCTAGCGCGCCCTTCTTCTCTCTACCTATCCTATCTCTTTTCTTTCAATTGTGCAGTGCTTCTGGAAGTGGACACCTCTGACCCTTTATTATAGGGCTTCAAGTGGCTACCATTCACTATATTTTGTAGCACCACTCCATCTAAATACTGCAATTCAAGTGCATCCCCACAAGTAATGTAAGGAACAAGATATGGGCCTAACCAGTGCATCTGTAACTTACCTGGATGCTTCATGAACATGCTATCATATAACAACACCAAATATCCTTGTGATTTTTTTTTTTTTAATGTGGCGGTCATGCCACGCCTTCTATCAATCCTTCTCGACATGCTGTTGGAAGCCCGCGATGAACTGGTCCTCTTCCAGTTGGACTAGTTATGTTTCTTGCTCCTTAAGTGTTGCTTCACCTACCATGCCAATTACTGTTACAATGCACAAACTAGGAACAATGTACTCCATAGGTATGACTTCCTCTTTCCCATATGTTAATTTGAACTGTGTCTGCCCCGTCAGCATCTTGCAAGTGGTGTTATATGCCCACAAAACTGCAGGAATATTTAAATCCTAGTCATCACGATTAACATTGCATACCTTTATCAGTGCGGTTTCCAAAATTTTGTTGAAGGTTTCTACGGTGCCATTTTCCTATGGGTGGTATGGGGTACTCTTCTTATATTGCACCTACAATTCCTCTATCAGTGCTTTTACTGTGTGGTTGATAAAATGATTGCCCTGGTCACTCATCAATATCTTAGGGCATCCAAACCATGTCACAATGTTTTCAAATATGAACTTTTCTCCTGTCACAGCGGTGAAATCCACAACTGGTGTGGCATTCGCCCACCTTTTCAAATAGTCAGTTGTGGTGATTATGTACCATGAACCCATTGTCTTCCCTGATGGGTTTATGGGACCCACAAAGTCTACAACCCATTTATCAAAAGGTTGCAAAGTTAGCTATGGTACAAGTGGCATTTTGACCCGTCGCGATGGCTTCCTGACACATTGACAGACATTGCAGTTTTGTGCATAATCTATAGAGTCATTATGCAAAGTAAGCCACCATATCCTAGCACACAATATCTTTCATGCAGTCACTTGTCCTCCATAATATCCACCCGAAACTCCTGCATGTGCTTCTGCCAGAATTGTCCCTTGTTCATTAGGTAGAACACACCATTGCAGGATCTCATCAGGTCCAAGTTTGTATAAATTCCCAACAATTAACTAAAAATATGAAGCCTTCACTACCAATTTATTCTTTTGACTGTTTGACAAGTCCTCCGGTGCAACTCTGGTCACTAAGAACTGAATAATCAAAGCATACTAGTCATATGCGATATCAACTCGAAACAACTATGCATCCAAGAATCCATTGTCAATATTGGTGGGCTCTTCACCTACTTAAATGCAGGATAGATAATCAAGACCATCATTCAAGCATCCTAGCTTCACGATTATTTTGAAACCAAACTCCTTAAAGATAAGTAGCCAATGACATATCTTCACCCCCAACACACGCTTATTGACCAAATATTTCAAAGCCAAATGGTCTGTGAACATTTTGAAGTGACCGCCCAAGAGATAATGACTAAAATTTTGCAGCGCATATACCATCTCCAACCCCTCTCTTTCTGTGGTCATGTAATTCCTCTTAGCAAAGGATAGCATCTTGCTAGTAAAGGAAATCAGATGATCTAGATGTCCATCTCTTGGTTGCGCAAGTACAACTCCCAGCGCAATGGATGAGGCATTGACATGGACATGGAACCCCTTGTTCCAATAGGGGAACACAAGTATGGGTACTGAATCCATATTGGCCTTCAATGTGTCAAAGCTGCTTTGACACTCCTGGCTCCATATGAATGTGACATCCTTCTTTAACAGTTTCTCCATGGGGGCAGTAATTGTAGCATAACCACGGATAAACTTGTGATTGTACCCAATGTGTCCTAGCATCACACAAAGTATATTAATATTTGTAGGTGGCATCAGGCACAGAATGAGAGAAATATTTGTTGGATCAACCAAAATCCCCTGCTTACAAATGATATGAACCAACAGTATCCCAAATGGTGCATAGAAGATGCACTTCTTTGAATTCAATGCAATCTGATGCTGTCGACACCTTTCCAGAATCAAGCACATGTTTTCCAAGTGATCCTTAATCAAATCATAGACTGTCCAATCATCCATATATACTTGAATAAATTTCTGAATGAAATATTTAAATGCAGTGACAACACCCTGAGAGAATACCGCAGGTGCATTCTTCAACCCAAAGGGAATAACTGTGTATTGAAAGCAACCCCATTCGGTGACAAATGTGTTTTTTTTTGTAGTCTTCCTTTGTAATTATTATCTAGTGATAACTAGAAAATCCATCAGTAAAATATTACATTTCTTGACCACCCACTCCCTCAAGAGCCTCATCCACGAATGGTGTTGCAAAGGGATCATGAATGCAAGCATCATTTAGCTTTCTTATATTGACATAGATTCATATTTCACCAATTTTCTTGTCTTGGACTACCACAAGGATTATCTATTCTGATTCTTCAATAGGTTCAATGATCCCTACATCTAGCATTTCGTCAAGATTATCCTTGACCCATTCTTTATATCGCAGATTCAAGTGATATGGCCTCTATCGCACTAGTTTTGCATCTGGTTTTAACGGGATTTTAATTTCCCCTATGTCACCGAATATCCTCTTTATTTTTAATATTTTGGTTGGGAATGGATATTGAAACTCATGCAATAGATCTGTGATCTTTTCCATGGTCTCCTCATCCTAGTAGTCCCCAATATTTGAAAATTTCAGATTCTCTTCCATCCCAATGTTAACTTTATTAATCTTCAGCACTTGAGTCATGGGATCCGTCAGCACATCCAATGCTGCGACATCCTGAATTCCTTCAATCTCTGGAATATTAATATCATGCAACTCATCATCATTCTCCATCTTACCAGATATTTTATAACATTCCATCATCAATTGGAAGTGGCAGTTTGCATGTGGGTCCACAGGATATGCCACCGGGACAACTTTCAAGACTACATCCTTAATGATCTGTAGGGAATTATTAACCTTCACATTGGCATCTGCAAAGCCAAAGGTATGCGTAAAGATAACAATCATCTCCTCCCAATTAGTTATTTATCTATGTAGTTCTGCTAACATGTACCAAGACCTTGGCATTTCATCCAATGTGTGAATGAAAGCATGGACCCACTCATCCTTCGGTTGCGACACCCACATATTCTAGCATTCCCGCATATGAATACAGGGATTATTATGTCCATTGTATCTCCGAGTGTGATATATATCCATATCTCTGAAGCACACAATCATCAACCATTGACATTGTACCCATTCATAAATGGTCTCCTTATGAACTTCCCACCACTGTGATGGAGTAGCCTTCAATGCGTCCCCTGATGCCAACAAGCACTAAGCCTGAGATGCCTTTGCTTCAAACTACTCAAGGAACCCAGATAGTTTTGGTAGTCCTCCATAGATTGAAAACTCAATGATCTCAGTCGTGACATGGTGTAGTGACTGCATGATCAACCCACATTTTTTGAGCGATACTTCATTCATTCGGTTTTTCCAATTTTCCAGTGCATCATCAGAATCATAGGATGTCGAGCTAGTGCTACACCAACCTAGATATCTGTCAGCAGTAGGATGCATGTAATCAAGAGAGATACTGTAAATGTGATCCCATCCTCTAACAACTTCATATTTGATAGGTTCAATATATCGCCTTCCTTCATTAGGATCCATAGGGGCAATGAATCTGATATCTTGGTTCTCAAATGTCATCAATTGCTTCTTAAAATTTATCATGAACATACTGTCATTGGCCCATCCAATCCCTAGCAGTTTGGGATAGGAGCTCCCTCTATCAAGGAATTTGATTACATCAAAATCAGCATGATTCCTCATACCCTCGACAACTACGAACAAGTTCAACACACAACCGATTGGTTGAACTTTGGCATGATTAGCCAATCTTAGATGCGCTGGGGACTAGCCAAGTTTTGGCTCCCCCATCTTGTGCCATGTCTATTTTTTCAGGATATTCATGTCTGACCCAAGATCCAGAATAACGGAATGGACTTCATAGTCACCAATCTGGATGTTCCTTCACATTTCCTTTCCTGTCTTTTTCTTCTATAAAGAATTCACTGCAGATTCTTGCAGCTCTCTATCCGAGTAGTGCAACAAGTTATTGATCTCAACCATAGCATCAAGATATCTTTATAGGGATAAAAAAATATTGAATAACTATTCTAGGGTACCATACTTCCACGATGGTCCAGCTTCTAACAAAGAATCAAAAGTAAGCTGCATGCCAAAAATAGATGCCTTACCAGGATTTCTTCCAAGTTCCTTGCAAGCCTAGAAAAAGGTATTTGTCTCGATCGCGATATCAAACTGTGCTTTCTTCTTTCTAGCCAGTCACACTTGTGGTCGTGGTCCATCTTCTCCATCTGTCGCACCTCCTCAAGTAACAATCCCAACATGAACATCTGTTGTTCATGGCTCTACTAGAATGGTCACAACCGTCGACCCTTGATTTTGGTTGCACGGCGGAGGATGATTCAGAGGTGGATTCTAGTTCACCAGTGGATTCATAGGATGATTGATATTTTGGTTTTGTATTGGAATTTGGGGATGAACTGATTCTGTAGTTGATCTTGGGTCTGTATCTGATTCTGGGCCTCAAACTGGTTCTGATTCTGGAACAGAGGGACACTTCCAGCCTTCCATTTCGCAATCAACTGAGAGTGATTCTCAACAATATGATCATTTAGTGTGCATAATACACACTGCAACTGGGGATGATCCCTCTAATAGTTCCCAAATGTCCTAGAGTTGTAACACTGGATTGATTCATGACCTTGTCCACCTCCTCAGTCGAAACCTCCCCTTCCCCTGAATCCTCCATGAAATCCTCCTTGCTGCTGATATTGTGGTTGAGCTAGTTGCTATTGATACTAGGGTTGGGCCATTTACTACTACAGGGTATTACGTTTCTTGTGAACATAGTGCGTTACTTGGACATATTGCAGCTGTGGCGTAGCCATCTGAACCTGGGTGTACTGCGGTCATGGCACAAATTGCGGTTGTGGTACAACCTGTGTCTCTAGTTGTGATGGAATAAACTACATCTGTGGTTGTGGCATATACTAGACTTGAGGTGGCTACTATATCACCTATGGCGGTGGCTGCTGCACCATGCGAGGATTTTCACTTGTCATGAAATACAAATCATATTTCCTCTCTTGAATCAGATCGTAAGCTCGACAGTCCCTATCCTTGTGGCCAACCGAGCGACAGAAAATGCAATATAAGCTTGCTGGATTCATAACCATTTTTTGCATGTAGGTACAGTATTCATGTTGATGACCATATACTTGACATATGTGACACCATGGCACACCCTGACAACTCAACATGTATGGCGCTCCTGAGAGTAGATAATTCCATAAAGTAGGACATGTATGTTTGGTGTGTCCATCCACATAACACCAAGTGAACCGTAAGCCTTCATGTTCATGTTTCACCTTCTTGATATCCTATAATTGAAATGTCAGGTTAGCCAGCTGCACCTAGATTTGGTTCATGACAACAACAATTTCTCCAACAAGTGAATCCTTAAGCTTCATTGCAATTTCCAATTCCTCGCTCTGTTTCATGATCTTTTGTTGCATCAATGGATGTTCGATATGAGGGACTAGTGCCACAATAAACCATTTCATGCATTTTACATCACTCATATCAAAGCTAACCCATGCCATCAATGTCTTAAACCTTTGATCAAAGTCCCAAACCATCTCATTAGGGAATTATTTGATTTCCTTCATCTCTGTAATGTACTGTGCTTTAGATTTTGGTTTCTTGAATTCTTCAAGTAGTCCCTTTCTAATCTCATCCAAAGTCTTCATCATGGTCCCTTGCGGGACCTGTATGAGTCTCATATACCAATCGAGTGCATGACCCCAAAGAGTGGTTGCAAACTGGACTTTCTTTACATCATCATTGGTAGTCTGTCTGTGAGTCCATACTACCTCACATAATATCCAATACTATTATGTGTCATTCGTGTCATTTACATGGAACATAGGTAGCTTCATATCGTCTCCTTCCATCCTAGACCTTCTTCCTGCAGATGCTTCTTTACTACTAGATGCTGCTGGGAATGTTAGACACATCTACATAGAGTGCATATATTTTCTTGATGGTGGAGCAGTGCGTAGAGGTGTGGACACATTTCTAATGAGGTTTAACCGTGCTTCTACCATGGGTGTAGCCTGGGTCTTCTCATCCTATTCGTCACTATAGGGCTGCTTCATCCTATGTGGTTTTCCTTTACGGTCTTGCATTCTAATCGCAGCAGGACCCTCCCTTGTCCTGTGCCTCTTCTCTACTCAGAACCTTGCTCCTCCTCTTGTACAACAACTCTCTTCCTTATCTACCCTCACATTCTTGTCAAAACTCACACCCGTCTACCCCTTATCTTTCCATTCATCGCCCCCCTTTTATCATGGCGTTCATAGCCTCCACACACCATAGTTTTACTACTTAAGGTGCATCTTTAGTATGCCCTTTTCACAAACAAGCATTTAGATTGACAATTGTAGAGATAGTAAGAACCTACCTCGAGGTCCATTCAAGAATTCACGTTCTGCTTCGTTGTATGACTCGTTGGTATTGACTACAAACTCAGTGATGTATCCTTCCAGAATACTTTCCAACCAAATTTTGACAGATCGCGACACATTGTTTTAATTTTTTTGCAGTTCCTCAAGCTTATTAGGAGAAATATATCTAAGGATGAATTCACCAGAGACTTCTATCGCAGCCAAACTAACCCTCATACTCATAACTTGTTCATCAATTTCTGTTGAGACAACATTCTTACTCATAGGCTTCCCCATATCAAGGGAATCCTGCATTTCCCCTTTGATAGCCGCTTCCTTACACAGCAGAGCTTCCTTCAACAACACAACCCAACTCTTCTACAACTTTTGCTCATTGTAGAACTTTCTAATGTGGTTCATATGGCTTTCGCTCCTCATCTTATAACCCCAAATTTGGCTTAGATTCCATCATGACTCACTCGGGTGCCTTGTTATGACTAAATCATTTATGTGTGTGCCAAAAACATCATCAATTCTTCCACCCTATCGTTCAAATCTGCTATCATTAACTGTGACATCAACCGTGCCATCATTTCCCTCTTTGACAACCATTTTTTAGTATTGATGTAATGTTCGGTCACCATCACGAAGTCTCCTGTACAATGCAAGCTATTATTTATATCCATGGTGACCTCCTATCATGTAGTCTTGACCCTTTTATATGTTGCGTCCCTATCCTCTTAGCACAGCCTCCTACCGATGCACAACCTTTTCTTGTCTCACAACCTTATTCCGGTGGACAACCTTGTCATGACCCTTTTCCCTTAGCGCAGCCTCCTACTGACGCGCAACCTTTTTCTATCACACAATCTTGTTCCACTACAACCGTTTTCTATGGATAATTGTCTATGAACTACTGAATCAACTACCCTCTTACCTAATATAGCCCCATCTTGTAGGCCCACCATTCATGTTGCTACCTATCTATAGCTTCTCTCTTCCTTTTTTTTTTAGCGTCTCAGGAATTTCACGACTCTGTCCCTGTTTGGTAACTTAATTGTGTACATTTATTTCTAATTTAACCCAATTGCATCCTTGTGGTTGTCATAGTCTCTGCTACTAACTCCTACACTTGTGCCTCCACTTCCTCCTGGCGCGCCCTTCTTCTCTCTACCTATCGTATCTACTTTTTTTCCATTGTGCAGTGCTTTAGGAAGTGCACACCTCCGACCCTTTATGATAGGGCTTCAACTAGATACCATTCACTAGATTTGGTAGCACTGCTCCATCTAACTGCTGCAATTCAACTACACCCCCATAAGTAATTTAATGAACAAAATATGGGCCTAACCAATGCATCTGTAACTTACCTGGATGCTTCATGAACATGCTGTCATATAACAACACCAAATATCCTTGGGAAAATTGTTTGTTTTTTAATGTGGCGGTCATGCCACACGTTTTGTCAATCCTTCTCGACACGCTGCTGGAAGCCTACGATGAAGTGTTCCTCTTCCACTTGGACTAGTTTTTTTGCTTGCTCCTTAAGTGCTGCTTCATCGGCCATGCCAGTTGCTGCTAAAATGTGCAGACTAGGAACAATGTACTCCATCAGCATGACTTCCTCTTGCCCATATGTTAATTTGAATGACGTCTGCCCCGTCAGCCTCTTGCAAGTGGTGCGATATGCCCATAAAACTACAGGAATATTTAAATCCCAGTCATCACGATTAGCATTCCATACCTTTTTCAGTGCGGTTTCCAAGATTTTGTTGAAGTTTTCTACGGTGCCATTTTCCTATGGGTGATATGGGGTACTCTTCTTATGTTGCACCTACAATTCCTCTGTCAGTGCTTTTACTGTGTGGTTGATAAAATGACTGCCATGGTCGTTCATCAATATCCTAGGGCATCCAAACCATGTCACAATGTTTTCAAATATGAACTTTTCTCCTGTCGTGGTGGTGCAATCCACAATTGGTGTGGCCTCCGCCAACCTTGTCATATAGTCAGTTGTCGTGATTATGTACCACATACCCTTTCTCTTCCTTGGTGGGTTTATGGGACCCAAAAATTATACAACCCATTTATCAAAAGGTTGCAAAGTTACCTATGGTACAAGAGGCATTTTGTCCCGTCACGAAGCCTTCCTGACACATTGACAGAAATTACAGTTCCACGCATAATATGTAGCATCATTATGCAAAGTAGGCCACCATATCCTAGCATGCAGTGATTAGAGGAAATTTCAACTCAAAATAGGCCTCCTAAAAAAAATTAATTAAATAATAGTTAAAATAATAAAATAATATTTATTAATTTTGGAGGAAGAAAAGAAAAAAACTACTTTTTTGTTTGTATTTTCGACATATCTCCCCGTATTTTTACTCAAATTTCGATCGGGAGATCTTTTTCGATGCATAATTCAATTTTGCATCCAACGAGTACCCACTTGAAATACTTTTGATGGAGCCTGCTCCCCCAAAAAACAAGAAATACCTGAAAACCCGTGATGATGGTGTCATCATCACATTTTTTCAAGTATTTCTTGATTTCAGGAAGCGAGTTCCATCAATATTATGTTGAGTGGGTACTCATTGAATTCTGCATCCAACAAGATCTCGCTCTCTAAATTTGAGTAAAAACACGGAGAGGTATGTCGAAAATACAAACAAAAGAAGTTTTTTTTCTGATACCTATCCCCAAATTTATATTAAAAAATTGTTTAAGACCTATAAGGTATTTAAAATTTAAAGAAATCTCATTGGCTAACATATTATGACATAGAATTTGAATTAGATTTAAAAGGCCCATTTTGAGTTTAAATTTCCTCTAATGATCTTTCATGCAGTCGCTTGTCCTCGATAATGTCCACCTGCAACTCCTGCATGTGCTTCTGCCATAATTGTCCCTTGTTCATTAGGTAGAACACACCATCGCAGAATCTCATCAGGTCCAAGTTTGTATAGATTCCCAGCAATTAACTGAAAATATGAAGCCTTCACTACCAATTTATTTTTTTGACTGGTCAACAAGTCCTCTAGTGTAACTCCAGTCACCAAGAACTGAATAATCGAAGCATACTTTTCATCTGTGATATAAACTCAAAACAACTGTGCATCTGACAATCCATCATCAATATTGGTGGGATATTTTAAATGCAGGATAGATAATCAATACCATCATTCAGGCATCCTAGATTCACGATTATTTCAAAATCAAACTCCTTAAAGAGAAGTAACCAATGCCATATCTTCCCCCCCAACACCGACTTATTGACCAGATATTTCAAATCCGAATGGTCAGTGAACATTTTGAAGTGACCGCCCAAGAGATAATTCCTAAACTTTTGCATTGCATATACCATCTCCAACCCCTCTCTTTATGTGGTTGTGTAATTATTCTCAGCAAAGGACAACATCCTGCTGGCAAAGGCAATTGGATGATCTAGATGTATCTATCTTGGTTGTCCAAGTACAACTCCCAACGCAATGGACGAGGCATTGACATGGACATGGAACTCTCTGTTCTAATCGGGGAACACAATTATGGGTACTGAAGCCATCTTGGACTTCAATGTGTCGAAGCTTCTTTGACACACCTGGCTCCATACGAATGCAGCATCCTTCTTTAACAGTTTCACCATGGGGGTAGTAATCATAGCATAACCACAGATAAACTTGTGATAGTACCCAATGTGTCATAGCATTGCATGAAGCATCTTCGTATTTGTAGGTGGCAGCAGGCACATAATGAGAACAATCTTTTCTGGATCAACCAAAATGCCCTGCTTACAAATGATATGACCCAACAATATCCCAAATGGTGCACATAAGATGCACTTCTTTGAATTCAATGCAATCTGATGTTGTCGACACCTTTCCAGCATCAAGCATAGGTTTTCCAAGTGATCCTTAATAAACCCATAGACTGTCCAACCAACCATATATACTTGTATAAATTTCTGAATAAAATATTTAAATGGAGCGACAACATCCCGAGAGAATACCGCAGGTGCATTCTTCAACTCAAAGGGAATCACTATGTATTGAAAGCAACCCCATTCAATGATAAATGTGGTTTTGTAGTGGTTTTCCTTTCCAATTATTAT
Source organism: Pseudotsuga menziesii (assembly GCA_001517045.1). Lineage (NCBI taxonomy): Eukaryota > Viridiplantae > Streptophyta > Pinopsida > Pinales > Pinaceae > Pseudotsuga > Pseudotsuga menziesii. The sequence continues at coordinate 150,292 of LPNX010202852.1, forward strand.
CTGGTGATAACCAGAAAATCCATCGGTAAAAGAGTACATTTCTTGACCACCCACTCCCTCGAGAACCTCATCCACGAATGGTGTTGGAAAGGGATCATGCATGCAAGCACCATTTAGCTTTCTTAGATTGACACACATTCATATTTCACCAATTTTATTGTCTTGGACTACCATAGAGCTTATCTATTCTGATTCTTCAACACGCTCAATGATCCCTGCATCTAGAATCTCATCAAGTTTAGCCTTGACCCATTCTTTATCTCGTGGATTCAAGCGATATGGCCTCTTTCACACTGGCTTTTCATCTGGTTTTAATGGGATTTTGATTTCCCCTATGTCACCCAATATACTCTTTATTTCTGAGAATTTGGTCGGGAACAGATATTAAAACTCATCCAAAAGATCTGTGATATTTTCCATGGTCTCCTCATCCTAGTAGTCCCCAATATTTACAAATTTTGGATTCTCTTCCATCCCAATGTTAACTTTTTTAATATTCAGCAGTTGAGTCATGGGATCCGTCGGCACATCTAGTGCTACGACATCTCGAATTCCTTTAGTCTCTAGAATAATAATATTGCACAACTCATCAACATCCTCTGGCTTTCCAATGATGTTATAACATTCCATAATCAATTGGATGTGGCAGTGCGCATGTGGGTCCACAGGATATGCTACTGGGACAACTTTCAAGACTACATCCTGAATGATCTATAGTGCATTGTTAACCTTTACATTGGCATCTACAAATCCAAAGGTATACACAAATAAAACAATAATCTCCTCCCAAGTAGTTATTTCTTTTGTGCAGTTCTATTGATATGTACCAAGACCTTGGCATTTCATCCAATGTGTGAATAAAAGCATGGACCCACTCATCCTTTTGTCGTGACGCTCAGAGAGTCTAGCATTCCTACAAATGACTACAGGGATTATTATGTCATTCAGATCTCCCAGTGTGATATACCTCCATATCTCTGAAGCGCATAGTCATCAACTGTTGACATTGTGCCCATTCATGAATGGTCTCCTTATGAACTTCCCACCACTATGATGGAGTAGTCTTCAATGCTTCCCCTAATACCAACAAGCGTTGAAGCTCATATAAATTTGCTTCAAATTGCTTGAGGAACACAGGTAGTTTTGGTAGTCCTCCATATATTGACATATCAACGATATCAGTCATGAAATGGTGTAGCGACTGCATTATCAACCCACATTGTTTGAGCGATACTTCATGCGTCCGATTTTTCCAATTTTCCAGCACATCATCAGAATCAAAGGATGTTGAGCTAGTGCTGCACCAACCCTGATATCCGCCAGTAGTAGGATGGATGTAATCCCTAGAAATACTATAAATGTGATCCCATCCTCTAACAACTTCATATTTGATAGGTTCAATATATCTCCTTCCTTCATTAGGATCCATATGGGAAATGAATCGGATATCCTAGTTCTCAAATGTCATCAATTGCTTCTTAAAATTTATCATAACCATGCTATCATTGGCCCATCCAATCCCTAGTAGTGTGGGATTCCTCATACCCTCGAACATATATGATGACCAAGTATGACACATGACTTATTGGTTGAACTTTGGCATGATTAGCCAATCTTAGATGCACTGGGGACCAGCCAAGTTTCAGCTCCCCCATCTTGTGCCACATTTGTTTCATCAAGATATCCACGTCTGACCCAAGATCTAGAATAACTGAATGGACTTCATAGTGACCAATCTAGATGTTCCTTCACATTTCCGTGCTCATCTTTTTCTTCTGTAAAGAATTCACTGCATAGTCTTGCAACTCTCTATCTGGGCAGTGCAACAACATCTCGATCTCAAGAAGAGCATCGAGATCTCTTTTTAGGGATAAAAAACTCTTGAATAACTATTTTAAGGTACCATACTATTGCAATGGTCCAGCTTCTAACGAAGAATCAAAAGAAAAAGGCATGCCAAAAATAGGTGCCTTACCAGGATTTCTTCTAAGCGCCTTGCGAGCTTTGAAAAAGGTATCTGTCTTGCTCACGATATCAAGTTGTGCTTTCTCATTTCCAGCCAGTCACATTGTGGTCATGGTCCATATTCTCCATTCATTCCACCCCCTCGAGTAACAATCCCAACATCAACATCTTCTGCTTGTGGCTTTGCTAGAAAGGTCGCAACCGTCGACCCTTGATTTTTGATCTACGGCGGAAGTTGATTCAAAGTGGATTCTAGTTCACCAGTGGATTCATAGGATGATTGATATTCTAGTTTTGTACTAGAATTTGGGGCTGACCCTGATTCTGCAGTTGATGTGGGGTCTGTATTTGATTTTGGGCCTCGAACTGGTTCTGATTCTAGAACAGAGGGACAATTCCGGCCTTCCATTTCGTAATCAACTGAGGCCGATTCTCAACAGTACAATCATTCAGTGCATAGTATACACATTTCAAATGGGGATGATCCCTTTGATAGTTCCCAAATGTACTAGAGTTGTAACAATGAATTGTTTCACGACCTCATCCTCCTCCTCAGTCGAAATCTCCCCTTCCCCTGAATCCTTCGTGAAATCCTCCTTGCTGCTGATATTGTGGTTGAGCTATTTACTGCTGATACTAGGTTTGGGACATTTACTGCCATAAGAGATTAGGTTTCTTTTGAACATACTGCACTACTTGGACATACTGTGGCTGTGGCAGAGCCATCGGGATCTGGGTATACTGCGGTCGTGGCACAAACTGCGGTTGTGGTAGAACCTATGTCTATGGTTGTGACAGAATAAACTGCATCTGTGGTGGTGGCATATACTAGACTTGAGGTGGTGGCTGTATCACTTATGGCGGTGGCTGTTGCACCACGCACGGATCTTCACCTATCATGAAATACGAATCATATGTCCTCTCTTGAAGTAGATCGTAAGCTCGACAGTCCCTATCCTCATGGCCAACCGAGCGACACAAAATGCAATATAAAATTGCCAAATTCATAACCATTTTCTACATGTAGGTACAATATTCATTTCGATAACCATATACTTGACATATGTGACACCATGGCACACCTTCACAACTCAACTGGTATGGAGCTCCTGAGAGTATATAATTCCAGAAAGTAGGACAGGTATGTTTGGTGTGTCCATCCACATAACACTGAGTGCACCATAAATCATCATGTTCATGTTTCACCTTCTTGATATTCTGCAATAGAAGCATCAGGTTAGCTAGCTGCACCTAGATTTGGTTCATGACGACATCAATTTCTCCAACAAATGAAGCCTTAAGCTTCATTGCAATTTCTAAATCCTCGCTCTATGTCATGATCTTTTGTTGCATCAATGGATATTGGATATGAGGGACCAGTGCCACAATAAACAATTCCTCGTGTTGTATGTCACTCATATCAAAGCTAACCCATGCCATCGGCATCTTAAACCTATGATCAAAGTCCCAAACCATCTCATTAGGGAACTATTTGATTTCCTTCAACTCCATAATGTACTGTGCTTTAGATTTTGGTTTCTTGAATTCTTCAAGCAGTCCCTTCCTAATCTCATCCAAAGTCTTTGTCGTGGTCCCTTGCAGGACCTGTATGAGTCTCATATACCAATAGAGCGCATGACCCCGAAGAGTGGTCGCTAACTGCCCTTTCTTTACATCATCATTGTTTATCTGTCTAGGAGTATAGACAGCCTCACATAAGAACCAGTATTGTTCTGGGTCATTAGTGTCATTTACATGGAACATAAGTAGCTTCATATCGTCTCCTTCCATCCTAGGCCTTCTTCCTGCAGATGTTGCTTTACTACTGGATGTTGTTGGGAACATCAAAAACCTCTACATAGATTGCATATATTTTCTTGATGGTGGAGTAGTGCACAGAGGTGTGGACACATTTCTATTGGGGTTTGATCATGCTTCTACCATGGGCATAGCTTGGGTCTACTCATCCTCTTTGTCACTGTAGGGTTGCTTCATCCTGTGTGTTTGTCCTTCACGGTCTTGTGTTTTGATTGTAATAGGACCTTCCCATTTCCTCTGCCTCTCCTCTACTCAAAACCTTGCTCCTCGTCTTGTACAACCACTCTCTTTCTTAGATGCCCTCATAAGCTCATCAAAACTGACACCCATCTACCCCTTATCTTTCCATTTGTTTCCCCCCTTCTATCGTGGTGTTCATAGCCTCCGCACACCATAGTTTTACTACTCGAGGTGCATCTTTAGTATGCCCTTTTCACAAACAATAATTTTGCTTGACAATTGTAGAGGCAGTAAGAACCTACCTCATGGTTCATTGAAGAATTAACGTTTTGCTTCGTTATATGACTCATTGGTATAGACCGCAAAATCAGTGATGTATCCTTCTAGAATACTTTCCAACCAAACTTTGACAGTTCGCAACGCCTTGTTTTCAATTTCCTATAGTTCCTGAATTAACTCAGGGATCTAGGACGTTGGCTCTCCTCCCTATAATTTGCGCTTCTTGTAAGTGAATCGCTTTGGCCACTCATATAATATGATGGGAAACTCACAAAAAAACCATTTGTGAGGACCCTCATGAATGTACCTCTCCAACAATGCGTTTGTTCTCAACTTCGGTTTCTAGTTCTCGGCTTCAGCGAAATCTTGTAGTCTTAGGTAGAACCAATCTCAGGGAAATGCAACAACATATCCTCCTATTCGGTCACAACAAGCTCCCTGTAAGGGAACCATTTGTTGGCCAAAACCCACCAACAGAGTCCCATTGATAGGGGTTCCTTCTTTGTTGACACCTAACTAGTGCGATCTCCCTGAACACTGGCCTAGACAGGCTTTACGCTGCCCATCAACACCCGTAGAGTAGATGAAGTCTCACACGAGGTGTTGAAGGGAGAGCTGTTGGAACCAAGTTTTTGACAGTAAGGAGGAGGATCGAGGCATCAATTATTTAGCAGCATAATTATCAGATCTAACATAGCCATTCATCAGGTATCACAACATTCATCATAGATCTACTAGTATAACGACATATCTAAACATATCGCATAATTTACTTATTCATCACAGGAATATCATATTATTCCTTCATAAAGCAGATCCATAAAAGATCCATCATTGATATCTGTTGTCGCCTTTTCACACACCTGGATCACGTGGCAGAAATCTTCAAGCCACTCGGTGTGTCCTTGGGGGCAAGTCTCGAGTCAAGGCTGTCACCTTGTTCTTGACTCCTCCGTTTAGGCTCAACTCCTAACGAAGCCAAGGGGGGTAGACCCTATTAAGTTACTAAGGATGAATTCTTAGTGGGGTGATGTTAAACTGAATCAGTTATTTAGGAGTTTGAATATTTTAACTATAAACAATTAAAGATGACAAGATACGAAGATAACAAACGAAAGCACAAAGCTGATAAACAATATATATATGAAGCAAAAATGACCAGTGCCTTAATAATGGAGTCAAATCAAAGAGATCTGTGTGCTTGCATGTGTTTGGAGTGAATGTTTTGCGATTGCATCTTGGTATGTTTTAAGTTAAAATTGAAGTATGAATTGATTAAATTAGGTTAAAGGGGGACTCCAGATATACCCGAGAGTACTTGGAGTATGTCCAAAACAAATCCTATACAGCTACCCGCAAGGAATATGTGGGCTGAAATGGAGTCTCTGGGGCTGTGTTCGTAACGCACCCATTAGGGTGTGACAGAGATCGGCGCCCCGAGGTCACTTTTCAGTAGGTTCTCGCTTCCTTTGGGTGCTTTGCCACCGTAAAGGTTTGATCGAGGCGTTGGATTTTCACCTGATGGTTTGTTAATTGGGGAAGGTGAGTCCTAATTACGCTACTCACCCAAGTGCTTTTGATATAGCTTGACTTATCGGACGAACCGCAGCCAAGTGCAGAGCATACACACTGGAGTCTTGTAAATTTTAATAAGTTTTAAAAGATGTGTTCTTGCTTAAAAGAAAAGCCTCCAAGAACCTCTTTCGATCCAAGTGGATCTCAATCAGGGAATCAAGGAGGGGTTAATTTTAAAATGCTGATAAACAAAATATGAGAAAATAACACAACTACACAAATCTGGTTTTGTGATTAATCCTACCACGAATCTCTTTCCCCTTGCGGGTCACTCAGGAAATCGTGGGGTAAGTATTATGATTACTTTTGAAAATAAGATATAGAATATGGAATTAACAACAAGATCAAATATACTACCCTACAAATCAGATCAATTCTAGTAAAAGGAAATAAGCAGAAAAAGACGAAAATGGCACCGACGCGAATCCCCCCCACGGGGGATGGGGAATGGGCTTGAAAGAGCCTATTCAAAGGATGATTTTATTACAGAGGTTAAAATATCAAAGAACTGATAAAAAATATCTTTCTTGGTCCTTATACATGCTGAAACCAAGATATTACAGTGTATACAAAAAAATTACAAGTTATGTGACAAAAGAGAGACCCTTGAGGGGATTTGAGCGCTCCAAAAGCCACTTTGGAAAGCAGCTTCCTTTCTTCTCTGTTATACCTGATAAATGACAGTGAGTGAATTAGGATAACAAATTCCCCAAAGCACTTTAAGAGTGCCTTTGGGTCATCCTACTTTATCTCAAAAATTTATGAAATTAAACTAGCCAAACCGACGAAAAAGGAACCAAGGAAAGCAAGCTTTCCTTAGGATATTGGCTTGCTCTTTGTGCAGCCAATTAAAAGCACTGATATTGCAGAATATTGAAATTATTGAACAGCAAATGAAACTACCTTAACAGCAAGCTATGAATTTTTCAATAAACTACTTGCGAAACTAAGGCAATTTTAGCTAGATCTCTTGAAATTGAACTTTATGTGCACAATGAAACTAAGATCTAGAAATTTGAAGGGATCTTGCTAATTAGATATATGTATGCTTTTATTTATGAGATAGATCATACTTAAAAAGAAACCTTAAAGTAACCAGTTTGAGGAAAGTTTAATAATTTTTAGAGGAGGAAGAGAGAGAAAGAGTGTTGGTTTCCTTGAAGATCCACAGTAGAGCTTTCAGGTGGAATGCCGAGGGACTATGCCTTTGAAATGTTTTGAAGAGAATGAAGAAGCAAACTAGATCAGCATCCTCTCCAAAGTATGAACCTGCAACTCAGCTGAAATCAAAGAACTTGCCAAGAAACTTGTGAGATCCGATTAGTACATACAAAGAGATTCAAGATAACATGCATATAAGCTTATAGGACATGCCAAATCTAGATCTCTAAACATGCATCAAAGGAGAGTGACAGTCAATAAACTTATTGAACAACACCTTTCCTATCAAGATTGTAATAAGCTAATTACCAATCTTAACCACAGATCTACAAGAAATTAGCAAAAAATGACCACAGCTACAGGTTACCTCAGTAAAAAAATGGCAATAATCATCCATACATGTAATGGCACCACACCGTATTGCCTCCAAAGCTTTTCTTTATTTCAAATGAAGAATTACAACAATACAATAGCAGCAGCACCTCAATCCTAGTTCTAACTAGCTTGGAAGAGGAGGCTGTGCCTAGATATATACAATTTGCAGGCCATCTAGCCCAGGGAGGCACAATTACTCATGGAATCAAGTGAAATCAACTGATGGAGAGTCCATCAATGCCTGATCTGATTCTAGCAAAGCCAGATATGAGTCTCACTGAGTGCAACTGTCAATCGGGGGGCTGATCTGACTGACACCTCAACCTGTTGACTGAAGAATCCACCAAAAATCATCCAGT
>LPNX010202852.1:158121-239068 GCA_001517045.1 Pseudotsuga menziesii
CTCATGGGGTATGAACATGTGATATAGTACAACAGGCACTTCCCAGAAATACTTCCAAAGGTCCTTTTGAAGTCCGAACAAGTTAGCCCTGTCCGGTTCACCGGGCTCACTTGATAAAAACCACTAAGTACAACTTAGGTGGTAACAATATCAAAACATATAAGAAAATAAAAGAGACATGGAAGAAAATAGAAATTTATAGCAACATTTGTCATGTCATATTACTTCTGCATAATAGATTCAAACATACAGTATTTCTTAGTGCGCAGATATCCCATGTATATGTTACATTTGCAATTCTAACTCTATATATAGGCTTGTGCCTTTGCATTAAAGGTACACCTCTAAGTAAATCCTAACAACTTCTAGCTTATTTAACTACTAAGGACCAACATTTCAAAGAAAGGGTCAATGATTACAAACATGACATAGAAAATGGACTATTTTCCTCCTGTCACGCTATCTTTTCCTTGCGCAGTGCCTCATGAGTTTGCACATCATCCTATATGCTCCGCGACTCACCTATCTCCACCACCTTTCCAACAAACATGGACCCTCCTCGGACAAAGGGAGAGCAAGTTGATGATATGGAAACTTTCGAGGAAAGGGGGTCTAATAATGAGACTGACATTGATGATAGATGATAGTGATTATGGTATGACATTTGTCTATGGAAGATAGTATACTCTCTTGAGGATGACAAGTATAGCACTATGTTCATCAGAGTGGTCCTTATTAGCTAAGGATGGCCCTTTATATGCTACTCTTAGATGGAGAGTACTCACATTCACTTACAGATGATAGTATCCTCTCTTGAGGATAGCAGGGATAACACTTAGTTCATGAGAGTGGTCCTTACTAGCTAATGATGGCCCTGCAAGATGATACTCTTTTGTGGATAGTATAGCTACATTCATATGTAGATTCCATAGAGTTAAAACTCGCTTGGGAGTGGTCCTAACTAGTGTGGTATGGATTCTCTATGATGAGTCCTCATGGACGATGTAGTATAACACTCACTTGGGAGTGGTCCTAACCTGTGTGGTATGGATGTTTTATGATCGGTCGACATTGTGTATGCGATCGAGATCTGCTCTGCAGACAATACTCTTACTTGGTAGAGTATACCTACATGTGAGTGTAGATACCGTAATATAACACTCACTTATGAGTGGTCCTAACCTATGTGGTATGGATGGTCTACGATGATTCCTCATGGACGATAGGGATAGCACTGGGTGCAGTCGAGATCTACATTTTTTTGTAGACAATTTAGCTAATCAATTTCATGGATCATGCCGATGGACGATTGCATTATCCTTGGACTTATGTCCTAAAGTGATCGAGATTGATCATCTCGCAATTATATCATGTGTATTGCAGGTAGCCTGGTGGCAAAGGATCAAGTAGATCGAAGTGCGATTGAAAAGAGAAGGATCAAAGTGCTGCTATAAAGGATAGAAAGGATCGAAGTGATGCTAAAGGATTGAAAAGGATTGAAGCGCTGCTACAATGGTCGATAATGTCAGAAGGCTTCTGCAGAATATCAAAGTGTTGCTGCAAAGGATCGAGAAGATCAAAGTGCTACTACAAAGGATCGAGAAGATCAAAGTGTTGCTACAAAGGATCGAGAATATTAAAGTGCTGCTACAAAGGATCAAAGTAATACAAAGGATCAGAAGATCAAAGTACTACTGGAAAGGATCTAGTTAATCGAAGTGCTACTACGAAGGATCTAAATATCTATGCGTTGCTACAAATATAGGATCAAGTGATCATGTGATGTAGAATATGAAGAGTAACTGGTCCAAGTTACTAATTGTGAAAAACTTCCTGTGATGTATAGATGTATCTACTCAATGTACTATTGTAATTCTCGCTCTGTTCTCCTATAGTCTATGATGATGTTGTTAGTAGAATAACCTTCTTATTAATGGCGAATGTTGAAATATTGTAACTTCAAAGGATATTCTAAATGTATTTTACTGATGTCACCCAATGGATATGGTATTATTCCTCCGATAAGGTGTCACTATTGTATTTGTTCATCATATATTCATGAGGTAAATCCTCCTCTTGTGTCAAGTCTTTAGTACCCCAATTGATAATATAATATATTGTTTTTAGTATTCCTAGGTGAATTCGGCCCAGACAGTTTATTGGGGCCAAATTTTCTAGTGCAAAAAGTCAATTGACATTTAGTATAAATAGAGGAGCTATGGTTCTTATTTGAACACAGACTCACTCACTTGTGTAGCGCATAGGAGAGAGAGAGACATACATAACAAAATGAGGAGAACAATTGTTTTTGGTTGTATTTTTTATACATCTTATATAGAGGAATTTTTTGCTGTGTTTTCTTCCCCTTGAGGGTTTCCCAAGATAAACTTTGTGTCCATATTGTGACTTTGTTTATTTTAGTGATTCTTGATATGTTACTATGATTTTTGAATTGAATGCTATTGAATCGATTCTAGCATATGAAAACTTAACAATTGTTAGGTTAAACAACAATCAGCTAGCAATTAAGTACACTTATGACACTCAGATCACCCCAAAATTGCTCATTGTTTGAAGGAGGAAGTCTAGTTAGACTTGTCGATTGAAGGGCAAGGCTTAGTTGGACTCCTTTATTGAAGGAAGGCACGTGAATGCTCATGCTGATGTCATGGTGTGCTCGTCTAATTCCAATTAAGTCAATTAAACTTAGGATAGTGGGTAATTAGGCAAAAATTGACCAAATAACAGTGTGTAAGTTGGATAATGATTCCAACACCCCCTGTTAATATATACTTAAGAGGAGTAAAATAAAATTATTGAAATGATAGGGCCCCAGAATCAATGTTCATAGGTCACCCCGTACAAAAATGTTACTATAACAATGCTCAAAATAAAAATCTAGGTGAGGAAAGAGGGAAAACCCAATGGGAAACCCCCCCCCTCAAGATGAACACGGAAGAGGTAATTCGCTCACCCTGATGAAATCCCCCAATAGTGAATGGAGGTAAGTAAACTTTTTCCCTGTAAATATCTTGGTGAATATATCTGCAATATGCTCATATGTAGGGCAGTATTGCATAACAATGGTCCTTTCATGCACAAACTCGCTGATGTATTGCATGTGTATCTCAACATGTTTGCTCCTATTCCTGGTAGCTGTATCTATGGAGATATTGATAGAACTTTTATTGTCACAAAATATGACTTTGGACAAATTACTACCAATCTCAAACTCTGAAAGAATGCCTTGCAACCAAATAGCTTGGATGCAAGCATTCAATGCTCGCTTGTACTCATCCTCTGCTGAACACAATGCAATGGAAGCCTGCATTTTGGTAGACAAGAAAATGGGTCCACCACCAAACATAAATACATACCCATAAGTGGAATTCCAATATATGGAATTCCCTGCCCAATATGAATTTGTATAACCAACCAACTCTAGCTCAGAATTTGCAGCATAGTGAATGTCGTAGGATCTTGGTCCTTGAATGTACTAAAGGATCCTCTTGGATTCCTTCCAATGCAGGTCATGATGCTTCTGTATGTATCTTGATACAACATTTTTGGAATAACAAATATCAGGTCGTGAATGTGTTAAGTAAAGCAAGCTACCAATCTGCTGGCGATAGATAGTGCAATCCATGGGTGGAGTGTTTTTCCCTCGTCAAGGTTGATCCCTGAGAGGGAAGGAAATGGGAAATCCTTGCATTCAGCCATGTTAAAATTAATAAATAGGTCTGAAATGTATTTATACTAATTTACCATTATCCCATCAAATTCTTGGGATATTTTAAGCCCCAGAAATTGCTTCAAGAGCCCCAAATCGCTCATCTCAAATGCATCATGAAGAGCAGTCTTTATGAAAGCAATGGAATCAAGTGTGATTCCTATAATAAAAAAATAATCAACATATAAAACAATGATAATTAAACTACCATCATACTCCTATAGATACACATTTTGATAATATTTACACCTCTGGAAGTTTTGTGAAAGCAAAAAGACATCCATCTTGGCATACCATGATCTTGGGGCCTGTTTCAACCCATATAATGATTTATGCAATTTGCAAACCAAAGAAGGATATGATGTGTACCCATAAGGATTATTCATGTATATATACTCATGAACATATCCATGTATAAATTCACTCTTGAAATCCATATGGTTCACCTCCCAGTGCTTGGATTCCACAATGGCCAAAACTAGGCAGATGGAGTCCATCTTTGCCACCGGTGCAAAGGTATCATGATAGTCCACACCTTGTTCCTGGGAGAACCATTTTGAAACCATAATTTCCTTATATTTCCATGTTTTTCCATAAATAGAAACCTTTTTTTGAAACACCCACTTGCATTGAACTAATTTCCTCCCAGGTGGAAGAGAAACTAGCTCCCAAGTAGCATTTTTTTCAAAGAGAATTAAACTCTTCGTCCATAGTAGCTTCCCATCTCGGATATTTATGAGAAAGGTATTAGGAATTAGGATATGAAAAAATAATTAAATAACAGGTATTATACAGCAATGAATCATCACAAGAGAGATAAATACATTCTCTTTGAAAATCAGACCAGGTTATTCTTGGATCAACAGGATTTCCAATGTTTTCCCCGGCGGAAGAGAGTGTCTTCTTGGACCAAGTTGGGAGATTTTTTTGCACTTAAGAATATGATTCTGAACCTGATATTTGTTTTTGACTGATATAAGAAATCATCTCATCAAAATCAGATCTACCACTCCCAATTTCATCATCCTAATAATCAGCAGAACATGATGGACTTTCAGCAGTTTTCTCCTTGACTAGTTCTACATCTTGGAGAGGATCTTTAAATCGGAAACTTATTTCAATGATAATTTGTTTGGTTCTGGTATTAAATAGGAGTAATCCTTTATATTTTTCTTTATATTCAATGAAAAAACATTCAACACTCTACGGTTGCAAATCCTTGCGCTTGTGATGTGGAATTCAGGCCCATACAGTGGACCCAAACACCCTGAAATTTGACACATCCGACTTGTGTCCAAAATAGGATTCTAAAGGTGTATTTCCTTTCAAGGAGGAGTGAGGTAATATTTTATAAATTTGTGAAGAAAATTTCATGGCCTTATACCATAAATTTTCAGCCAATCCTTATCCTTCCAACATGCATGTGGTCATCTCCTTGAGAGAGTGTTTTTTCCTTTCTGCTACACCATTTTGCTGAGGAGTGTAGGGAATGGAATGTTGGATATTGATCCCACTAGATGAATATATTTGAAGTAATTAATAACTGATATATTCCCCTCAATTATCATTTCTCAGATATTTAATATTTCTCCCAAAGTCATTCTCAACCAGTGCTTTCAACTCAATAAATTTCTCCAAAACTTCGTATTTTTTCTTGATGAAGAAAACCCAAGTGTATCTAGAAAATTCATCTATGAAGGTGAGTACATACTGAGATCCATTCATGGATATGGTGGGAATTGGTCTGCTAATATAATAATCAATCATCCCCAATATACTTGAGGCATGGATTGCCTTTCCCCGATCAAACTTGTGCTCAAGGTGTTTGCCAACAATACAACCTTTGCAAAATCTGGTGGTAGCTTTGATGGATGGGAGGCCTTCAACCATGGAATTTTTATGAATTTCATTCAAGTAAATGAAATTTAAATTACCAAATATCTCATTCCATATTTTACTGACCTCATTTCCATGAGTCAAAAGAGCGGTGGGTATTGCATCCGCCAGAAAATGGGAAAAATCATAGGCTTTTGCATGATGGTTTGATAATACTTTTGCAAAACATTTACTGGATAGAATATAGGTGATTTCTAAATCATTGGGGCTGAAGGTTACTCTCTTGGGCACTCCAGTATGATTCATTTTATATACACTTAGGAGGTTGGAGGCCAAGGAGGGTACATACAGAACATTGAAAAAGCTGCCATGTTCAAGATATATTGTACCTTGTCCTTTCAAAATGATGGTAGAATTATCTCCCATGTGGATGGGAATGATTTTTTCAATGTCCAAAGAAGAGAAGGAATCTCTTCTTGACATCATGTGATTCGAAGCTCTAGAGTCTATGAGCAGAGATTTGGGCTTCAAGGTGCTTCGATGAGAGCATGTCCTCTTTCTTGCTGGGTATCTTGATCTTGGTTATATCTCTTCCGAACACTCTCCATAAGATTGATAGTGTTTATCTCGAGGAGAGAACTCAACTCATCAAGCTTCTTCTTCATGCAAGCATGTTTAGGGTGGAATCCCTTCCTGCAATGTCAACACTTGACTTTCTCCTTTCCTTGGTTTCATTTGTTCTTGAGTTTCTTTGAGATGGAAGGCTCTTCATGCTACTGGTTATTTTCTTTAGGCTTTGGTGCATCAAAATTACTCTTTTGATGCTTCTTCCCTTTTCCCTTTAGATATTTGGGCCCCGAAGAAAATAGGATTTGATATTTTGAGGATCGAATGATCCCCATCTAAACAAGCTTGTCATGCTCATTTGTTAGGGACTCAATGAAGGAATTGAGAGATGGCATATTCCATCCATGGGTTGTGAGATTCCCGAAATGAAAAGTGGAGACAAATACTGAGTAGTCCACACCAAGTTTTGAAAGAATGGAAAGGATGAGGTGATCATCCTCCTTCTTCACCTCACACTGCTTCAACTGTAGGACTAGATACTTGAATTTTGTGAAGAAGTCATTGAGAGTTTCAAAATTGCCAGGTTGAAGAGAAATCAACTCATTCTCCAGCTGATAAATCCTCCAATCATCCTATTTGTCATACATGGAGGCAAGTTGGTCCCAAATTTCTTTCAGAGTCTTCAATCCCGAGAGACGGAATAGAATATCCTTAGAGATAGAGAGACACAGAAACCCAAAAGCTTCATCTATTTTGTTAAAGAATCTAGCCTTGTCCACAACATTGTTTGGCTCTTACTCCGTGTTCATAGTGACTCTGTAGAGTCCTTTAGCATGGAGCTGGATATCCATATCTCCTTTCCATTGGTGGTAATTGAAAGGAGTTAGAAGCTCTATGGAAGAATCCATTCTTTTTCTATAATGAATGTAGTGAACCTCTAAAAAATCCTGCAATCAACACAAAAAAGTCATCGTAAGGTCGAACAGCTTGCACATTTGAGGTTTTCATCACACCCAACATAATTGATCAAGCAAGTTTGATCAACAATTCCTTAACTTGGGGTATTAAGTGGTAAACCTTATCCTTCTGGTGCAGTGCTAGAATTTGAGCATTTACTCAATTTTGCAAGCAAGATCCATAAAAAATCATGATTTTCAAGAATAGATCTTTTTCCCTTCATGGCTCTGATACTGTATTAATTCTATCACGACAATATTGGGACAAAGCACAAACTCACAAGTGATTCGAGAAAACTTAGACATGAAATGATGTAATGGTACTGCAATAGGAGGTTATAGCTCTATATATTCAATAATAGAATGCAGGATACAATACAATGTCATGCATAATGCATGAATGCCAAGCCAATTCAAACTCACTAGGAGTTCATTCAAATTTCACAGATGGGTGTAGCTTAACTCACTGTTAGCCAACACTAGACACACTTAGTTAACTACTGAACTAGCCATAACTGACTCTCACTAAGTCCTAACTGAATCAGAGTGCAATAGATGACTAAGTCTAACTAAATGTAACTCAGACACATGACACTGCATGTCAATCAATAGGTGGTAGTACATCATTAACTCCAATTAGATCCAATGAAGTTAACCAAAGTGATATTGCTCATCATAAGTGGTTGGAGGCACATTAACTTACTCCAGTTCATCCCAATCAACCCAAAATATAAATTTGCATGATGGAGGCTCCTTTGCAACTCAGCTTAACCGATTGTTAGGTGAAACAACAATCAGTTAGCAATTAGGTACACTTATGACACTCATATCACCCCAAAATTGCTCCATGTTTGAAGGAGGAATCCCAGTTATCCTCCCCGATTGAAGGATGAGGATTATTTGGCCTCCTTGGTTGAAGGAAGGTGTGGGTGTGCTCATCTGATGCCAATTAAGTCAATTAAACTTAAGATAGTGGGTAATTAGGCCAAAATTGACCAAATAAAGTGTGTAAGTTGGATAATGACTCCAACAATGTGAAGGGAAATTTCTAGATGAGGATTTACCAAACAAGTTGGATATTGAAGAATTTAGCAAATTTTATTATACTTTACTAATGTTCATTTGTTGGGAAATTTGGTTGGAAATGAATGCCACACATTTTCAAGGAAATGTTTGACTTCAAACATGGTGTTCTTCAATGTACTATGGTTAAGTAAAGAATCATGAGAATGTAAGTGTAGTTTCATATTTAGTGGTGGGAAAGGACAAGGCCTCCAAGCTCCAAGTCCATAACCAAAACAAGGGTTCTATAAAGCTCTTTAAACATGATCAAGATCTATACTAGGGTCGTCCATATAAAAAAAAATAGACATATTTTGCATGCAATTAAAAAATCCTCCATAATTTCCATAGGATACTCAACCTTTGAACAAAAGAGACAAGTTCATAGTGCTCTAACACTATAACACCATGCTGAAATCATGAGTGGTATACCAAGGAGTGCACCAAGAATAATAATTCATGCAACAATTATTGAGGCAATGACATTTACATGGTAAACCCCTAAAAGAGGAAAGAATCCATGGAGAAAGAGAGTATTTGTACCACCACTCAAGAATGGAAGGCTATGGCATCTAGACATCATCAACAAATGACAGTTGTGATCTTAAGTTTAGATAGAAATCATGGACATGTGAAGTGAAAAGCCAAGAATAGGAGAATTGTCTAATCACATATGCACAAGATAGAATGCTTGGATCACTAAAGTACAAAATCTCACTAAATAAACATGTTAGAAAGCACACATGAACAGTACGTTAACCAAGTTGACCAAAATCAACTTGGACATTATTGTGTCTTAAGTCACGATAAGCACTCTTAATGTTCCAAACTTAGAATGGCCATCATATCCTAATCACATGAAAAATATCCCTTTGAAAGACCTTTGTGGTGTCCAAGCGACATAAGTATGTCTCATGAGCCTCATATAGACAAATATTATGATATAATATACCATACATTTTGGAATTTAACCCCATATCTAAGCCATAAATTTAAACCCTAGACCAGGGTGTGGGACAATAGATCCATAATTGGTGTTAAAAATATCAAAATACCAACATCTCCCACTTGTATTTAAAACAATATTCCTTGGATGGGGGATTGCATGGTTATTATAAGCCCTACCCATGTACTATGAACTAAATATCCAATCCATGCCCATATACCGTGTGTTGGGAAAATATTATTTATGTAGGGCCTATGTAGTGTTCCATGGCCCATGATCCTTGATATGATTAGTATGGTATTAAGTTTATGCATTTTGTCCATGGATAACAACTTATTAGATCTTCAATCAATTACTTATTACTGCAAACAACTAAACACACCCAACACAACCAACCCACCTAGATGACTCATGACCTAGCACACCCAACCCATATAATAAATTCATGGACCTTGGAAGTTTCAACATATAACACCCTAACCTTGTAGCTTACCCTAACCTCATACCTTACCCTAATGTCTAACCCCTAACAAACTAACATGTCAACACATATAATACTTACCTACTAGTACCCCCCAAAACTAAACCCCTTAACCACTAACCCACTACACCCATGGTTATGAGCTTATCCAAATAAGGTAGAATTTATGATTTTTGAAATCGACAAACCAATGATATCATGTTAGATGTCCAAATTACTAGTATTGAAGCTATATACTTTCTTTAATATCCATGTATAATTCAATTTATGTTTCAAGGCATTAAACTTAAAGAATACATATTTTTGAGAAAGTTGTGTTTGTGTATGTGTGTCCTTGAAAGAAGATGTCGATTTATTTGAAAAATGCATTTCCTAAAAGAACGAAATTGGTCACTATGAAGAACACGCATAGCTTTATGAACAAGATGATAATGGATCATGGTAAATAGTTACATAAATATGCATAACATGAGTTAACAATTGATAATAAAGTCGAGGATTAAAGGAAACTAATCCCTCCTTAATTGAACAATGTTTGTAATATCTCAAATTTGTAATGAAGGATTTGTTGTCATCACACATCCTTTCATTCATCGAGAGGTATCATAGAAGGGATAATGTGAGGAAGAACACTGATTCAAAGAATTGGTTGTTTACCATAGACACCAAGGACACCATTAATACACCTTAGAGTTGCCAACATAATTTAAGTGGCTTGAACCATGCTCCTTAAATATCGAAGGGTATTCTTGGGATTAAAATCGATATGAGGGATATTGTTGCACCCTCCACCCCTTTTTTTGTATAACGGCTTGGTTTGAGAGCTCGCGTTTCCTGGCTGCCTACGCGCTAGGGCTGCTGTTTGTGTGTAGGTATGGCGGTACCTGGGGGTGGGGAGGCTGCGCCCCCCCTCCAGATTCGGACGTGGATTCTTTCAAAAAACTTCTGGCTAGCAGAGGGAAGAAGTCCTATGGCCCGGTGATCCCGAAATTCATTAAAAAACTGGAGGAAATTCCTAAGATTGCCCTTCCTGAAGAGAAACCAATGAAAATAGCTCTAGCTCTGGCCAAGCGAGGTTTAGTGGTCCAGTTCATGGGGTTATGGCCCTCCACCAAGACCACATATGACTGGATACAGAGGAACTGGAAGCCCAACCTGAAACATGGAGTAACATGCTACCCCGTCGGGAGAGGATTTTTTGTCTTCGAATTCATATCAGAAGAAGACCGGGATCTGGTTTTTAGAAATGGCCCCTACTTCATGGGGACGCAGGGCCTTTACTTGAACAAATGGATGCCAGAATTTGACCCAACAGTTGATCTCCCCAAAGAGGTTCCAGTGTGGGTCAGGCTTCCCAACCTCCCGATGCATTGCTGGAACTATGAGTCATTGCAGAGAATAGGAAACAAAATCGGGCGCTTCATTGAAAAAGCCGATAACAAAGGCCAATACACATGTGCCAGAATCTGTGTTGAAGTGGATCTCGAAGAAGGTATCCTGGAGGTAGTGAAGTTAGCAGTTGGATCTTGGACCCATTATCAAAAAATGGATTACGAGCATCTGCCATTCAAGTGCAGAAACTGCCAGGAGCACGACCATTTCCAAAGAAACTGCCCCAAGCGGGCAGAGGGGAAAGAATATGAGGAAGGCTGGCAGAAAGTCAGGAAAGGGAAAACCTCCAACAACACCAAAAGTAAGGAGAAAGACATCCAGGATCCGTCTAAGGGAGGTAGCTCAAAGGCCAACCCGCAAGAACCCCCTCCTGAAGCTCATCCAGCTATCAGCGCTCCAGAAAAGGAAGAAGTTAGGGATTCTCAAGGACCTATAATATCAGGCCCCCACCCTGCTATCCCCAACCCGTCAAAAGAACCAATAAGTCTCGGATCAGAGACAGGAGCTGACTCTTCAGAGGAACGAGACACTGAAGTCAGCAGCCCGTCAAGCACCCCAGATCAACCAAAGAGAGGAAGGAAACCTGAGAAGAAAAGAAGGGAAGAGAAGTCTTATAAGGATGTGGTCCAAGGATCACAACACACCATTCCTAAAATGATGAACACAAGATCCGGAATGAAAATTGGGAAAACCCCGAAAGGGGGCCATCCCCCTCAACCAGGTAAATAATGCAGTACGTCTCCTGGAACTGCAGAGGACTAGGCAGTACCATTAAAGAAGAAGCCATCAGAGATTTAGTGAGAACAAAAATGCCGAAATTCCTCCTAATCCAGGAGATGAAGATGGAGGAGAAGGCTCTCCTCCGGGCAAGCAACTCATTCTGGAAGAAAGTCCCAGGTAGAGCTGTGAGTGCACGTGGAGCATCGGGAGGCCTGGCTATGTTTTGGGACTCTTCCAAGCTCGACCTGGTTGAAGAGAATGGGACCACTCACTGGTTATACACCAAGTTGCTTCACAAAGACTCCGGTCACTCTGTAAGTATCTTTAATATGTATGTTCCTGTCTTGTTCGCAGAGAAAAAAGAATGTTGGAATTCTTTAAAACTCTTTCTCAACCAGCATAACCCTAGAAACCTAATAGTTGCTGGGGACCTTAATGTTACTCTTTCTTTGGCCGAGAAAAGATGGGGTTCGATTGTCCGGGACCCTGCAAGAGAATGGGTAGAAGACCTGATTCTGGACTGGGAACTTGAAGACATAATACCTGAAAATGGGAAATTTACTTGGTCCAACAAAAGGTTAGGGCCTTGCCATATTGCAGCTCGCCTAGACCGTTTTCTTATCCAATCCTCCTTTCTTACTCTCGGCCTCATGGTGTCCTCCAAGATCCTCCCACACTATACCTCTGACCACAAGCCAATATCGCTATCCCTCTACCCCAGGGAAAAGTTAGGCCCTATCCCCTTCCATTTCAACCGAATCTGGGTCAATCTGGAAGGCTTCCTTGAGATAGTGTCCAATTCCTGGAACGAGCCCGCTTATGGTTCCCCCTTCTTTGTCTGGGAAAGTAAACTCAGAAGACTCAAATCTGATCTGAAAGCTTGGGCCAAAGGTCTCAGATCCCCCACGGATGAAAGGAAAAGAGCTCAGCGGGCCCTGGAACGGCATCAGCTAGTCTTGGAAGAGTCCCCGGTCACTCTTGCCCTTCTTATTCGGGAGGCTGAGCTTCAAAGGGCTTACCACAAAGCCTGTAGAGAAGAGGAAATATACTGGAGAACCAAGTCAAGATCGCTTTGGCTCCAAGCTGGAGATAAAAACACAACCTTTTTCCACAAGCAAGCTCAGGCCAGGAAAATCTACAACTCCATCAACGAAATTCAAATGCAAGACCAAGTTACATCTGATTTCAATGAAATGAAGGAGGCTGCCCATTATTATTTCAAAAATCTCTATACTGCTCCGAACTCGGATCCGATGGATCCAAAGTCCTACCCCCTATCAGAGGTGCCAAATTTGATCAATGATGAAGATAACCAGATCCTGAACAGGCCTGTAAGTATACGGGAAATCAAGAAATTCCTGTTTAAAATGGAACCGGACAAAGCCCCTGGGCCAGATGGATTAACAGCCCGGTTCTACATTTCTTGTTGGGACATCATCAAATCAGAAATGTACAGAATGGTTAAGAAGGCTCAGCATTGCTCCAAGCTGGGGGGAAGCACCAACTCCTCTTTCTTGGCACTAATCCCAAAGGAAAAAGGTGCCAGGAACTTCAGCAGATTCAGGCCCATATCTCTCTGCAATACGGGGTATAAAATTGTCACCAAAATAATGGCTAACAGACTTAAAAACTTCTTGCCTAAGCTGATCCCGGAAAATCAAGGCGGGTTTGTAAAAGGAAGACAAATTCTGGACAATATCATCCTTGTACAAGAATCCATTCACACCAGCATCAGAAAAAAGGAAAAAGGCATGGTAGTAAAACTGGATCTGGCTTGTGCGTTTGATAGAGTCAGGCACAATTTTCTTTATGTTGTCATGAGCAACTTTGGGTTCAATCAGAAATTCATAGGCTGGGTTAAAGCCTGCATTTCAGCACCGTGGATAGCTCCCTTGGTTAATGGTCGCCCTACCAGCTTCTTCAAAGCCTCAAGAGGTCTGAGGCAAGGCTGCCCTCTCTCCCTGGTGCTCTATGTCCTTCAAGCTGCTGTCCTAAGCTTCCAGCTGAATAGGAAACTCTAGAACAGATCTCTTTCAGGCATCAGAATTGTTCCAAATGTTAAGGATGTCAATCACGCATAGTTTGCGGATGATACCCTGCTTCTGGGTGTATCCAATCTCAACATAGCTGGTAAATTCAGAGCATAACTAGACTTCTACAAGATCAGCTCTGGAAGTGAAATAAATTACCAAAAAAGCAATATCTTTGGTTGGAACTGCATGCCCCGGGAAATGCTGGAGATATCCCGAATTCTTGAAATAGAAGGCCTGACTGTCTGGGATACTTTTACCTATCCGGGCATCCCAATTTTTAAAGTCTCCCCGAAATTTATTCATTGGCTTCCCCTGTTGGACAAGCTAAAAAACAAAATTCAGGCTTGGGGAGCAAGATGGCTCAACAGAGCAGGTAAAGTCATCTTGATGAATTCAGTTCTTGCCAGCCTACCTATCTATCAATGTTCTGTCCTTCTTGCCCCCAGAACCATTACAAACAAGATCACTGAGCTGCTCCAGAGATTTCTATGGGAGGGTGGCAGAAACAATGAGAAGAATCTGCATCTGGTAAGCTGGGACAAGGTAACGAAGTCCAAAATGGAGGGGGGTCTTCAAATTAGAGATGTGTCCATCCAAAAAATTGCTATGGGCGGTAAGATTCTCTGGAATATTATCACTAGAAAGAGAACCTGGAGTAAACAAATCCTCAAGAAAAAATACTTCAGAGGAGATAAGGAAAGATGCTTGGAAAGAGACACCAAAGTGCAGAAGGGGTCTCCAATCTTCTCGCTCTGCAAAAAAGCTCTCCCGTTTTTCACTTCAAAGCTTACCTGGATCCCTGGTAATGGTGCAAAAATTTGAATCTGGGATGACTCCATTCTTGGAGATAAGCCTCTTAAGGAAGCCCATGATCTGGCTAACATTAAAGATTGGCTCAATGCCAACAACTTTAGAACCTTGTGGGACATTTCTATTTGGGGAAATGATGAAAACACAGGCTGGGTAAATTGGCATTTGGGGGATTACCCAATCGAGCTTCAGGAGGAAGCACTGGATCTGATGAATCTTCTCCAAGGAAAATCGCCCATATGTGCCAGAGCTAGAGACAAATGTGGCTGGGGCTCACGTTCTGGAATTTACAATGCTGTTGAAGGTTACGCTGCTATCCTGGCGATTCCCTGGGCCTCTCCAAACCCAGCTCCGTGGAAGTCTCTATGGAATTCTCTGTCAATTCCCAAAATTGATGTTTTTATTTGGACAGTGCTGCATAATGGAATTTTGACCGCAGATAATCTAAAGAAGAAAGGCTGGGCGTTGCCTTCTCGCTGCCCCTTATGCACCTGCGCTGAGGAAACAGTTGAACATCTATTCATCTATTGCGACTTCACTAAGGAGGTTTCGAATGCCATGCTTTGGCCCAACACTGTCAATTTTCCTGGTTCTTTTTCAGAGCTCATCAGTTGCTGGATTTCACTCTCTCCCTTTAGTCTAAGCAATAAAATCCTCCTCAAAACCATTTGGATGTGGATTCCTAAATTTTTATGCTGGAAAATATGGCTGGAAAGGAACAATAGAGTATTTAAAGAAACCAGCAGAATTCCTCTGCAAGTGGCTGTTCAAGTTAAAACCATGCTCTCTGAAGCTCTCATTTGTAAGCTTGGTATAAGCAACATGGCCACCCTCTCTGCTGAAGAAGAGCGCTGGGTGCAGAACTTCCATCTGAATCTCCAAAGCAAAAATACCAGCAATCTTCCTCACAAGGCGAAGTGGGAAATTAGACTTGAAGAACAGGATTTTATTAAATGGCGATCAGCTCTTGGCGAATGGTGTCTTTTCTTTGACAGGGCCTTGAAAGGGAATCCCGGTCAAGCTAGGGGAGGAGGCATCATTCTTGGTCCAGACAGCTATCTCCACCTATCCTTCGCCTGGGGTCTTGGGCTAGCCTCAAACAATCAGGCTGAGTATCTAGCATTGTGGCAGGGTCTTTGTCAAGCGAGATTGCTGAATATTCAAAATCTCTCTATCTTTGGCGACTCCAGCTTAATTATTAAAGCTTTGCGCTCTAAGAAAAAGCCAACGGACATCAATCTTGCCCAAATCCACAGGAAAATTTTGCTCCTTTTGTCTCAATTCAGATCTGCCAAAGCCTATCATGTTTTAAGGAATTTAAACAGCCTGGCGGATGCCGAAGCCAACCGAGGTACTCTGCTGAATAAAAGCCAGTTGTTTATTAATGGAGAATACTCAAATGTCAGGATTCCCTAAGGCTAAAGCTGCTAGCCCGGTGCATTTGGTTGGCCTTGTTGATGCTGACTTTTATATGAGTTCAAGTTCAGCCTTCTTCACAGTCCTCAAGTTGAAGAGGAAGTACCGTATAGCATTCCGACACAAGTATTGTAAGAACGAGGCAGCCTTTCTGCCAGACCATTAATAAAATTCTATCCGTTTTTGTAAAAAAAAAAAAAAATCGATATGAGGGATATTATACATCTCATTAATAGATCTAGGTTGAATCTGTTCAATCCTCTTTTAAATATTTACGATGGAGATATGCATTGTTTCAAGCATGGAGAGATGTTCTTACATTGGTCTTATTGTTTCTTTATGTGGACCTAATAGATGGAGTGGCTTTGACATACCCATTACAATTACCAACAAAATTGCCAAAAGGTGAGGGAATTACATCATGGTATTTTTTAATATTATCATCATATTTTGGACATTGACCTTCATTTGTCTAAGACATGAATAATCAATAATTTGAGGGAGTAAAATAATGTAATACATGATTAATGTGTTAAGGAAAAGGGACAAATACAAGGAAAAAATTGGCCATTTACAAGGTGTGAGGACACATTAATTAAAAACAAAACCTCACACATCCAAATATTCAATGTAAGAAGAATTTTTCTGCATAAACCTTACCTTAGTCCATTTTGTCTTTAGGGATCATGCGGCATTAATAGGCCTATGTCCACCACACAAGCCCTATAAAGTGAATCTTTATCATGTAAGTGGAATATAATGTTTGTTTAAAGTTTGTCACACTAAGGATGGCTCTCATGGCCTCGTCCATGTTCTAGGCTAATCATACAAAGTCCTAGACCATAAAATTTTCCTCAAGGGATCAGGGCCCACACATGGCGCCCTAGTCCATAATGTCATCTGTATAAGAAAAATATTTGGATTACTAGCAAGAAATGGCCATTTCAAGCTCTATTAAACCAAGAATGGTTATTAATGATTGCACCATATTATCAATTCAAAACATAACGTCTAAGAGTAAGGGGCTCATGTGTCATTTGTGATTCCCTAAAGCACCTCAAAATACCTATATACTACATAGGTAATATTTAGCAAATGAGTAAGATATGTCATCCATTTTGAGGTTTGGCACATCAGGTATGGATTTTAGTCCCTAAGCCATGGTTTGATGCGAAAAGAGTTGTTGGGCCAAAATGTTTTCCCTTAGGGATGATGAACTACGTGTGGGACCTTAGGAAACCACAAATTCCTATAAATGGAATATTGAGCCATCTATGGACCCATAATAACCGCACAAGAAATTAGTAGGAAATCTCGTCTCGGGAGTGCATTATGGTGGTGATTTTGAGGTTTTCCATAATAGAGGTTAGTTTAATTTAGTGCCTAATACATGGATTTATGCCAATTTATAGGTTGTTTGTCCATAACAGTTGTCCTTGAGCCTCATGGGCCATGTGTGGGGCCTCAAACCACAATAGTTTTTCATGTGAGAGTGATATGGTGCTCATTAATTTAAATCTTTGGGATGCTAGGTGTGGTTCTCATTTCCCATTTAGTAATTCCAAAACAAAAATCCTTACACCAATATTTTCCTCTATGGCTAATGGGAAATGTGCATGGACTTAGCTTTCACATTACCCTAAATAGGAAAATTTTAACACGTGAGAGGAATATGGTGGCCATATCAATATTTGTAACATGTCCAAGGATGGTTGTTATGAACCAAGATTTAATTTGAGGCTATGATTCTTTACCAATTCTAGATAGGTCTCATAGTCAATGCCCATGAAGAGCCTTAGAGTACACTAAATATTTGACCCAACAACCTACACTTTTGGCATTGAACTCAAATTGGTGTAACAAACTTTAAATGGACATCATATCCTACTCACATGAGAAAGTTCCCATTTATAAGGCCTACGTAGTGGCTAAGGACCCCACAAACTATGGCTCATGAAACCTTCAGTTTAGTATCATTTCTAACCATCGATGTTGTTATAAACCTCAAAATGGTCATGACCATATCCAACTTACATGCCAAAGATTCCATGTGGAGGGCTTGTGCTACAAATTTTGGGCCCCACATATGGAGAATGAGCTTTAGAGGCAAATGTTACATCCTAAGACCATATCTTTGACTATATTTTAAGTCATGCATCAAGAACCATCCCCTATGTGCAAGTTTTCAAAATGATGACCATATCTCACATGTAGACTAGATATTTTCTATTCAGTTTCATGCTATGTGATGGTTAAGGGAATCGTGATGGTCCATGACCTTGTAAATAAAGAGTGTGAACTTAGGCTATAAATTTAAACCTTATACGATGGTGTGGGACAAGAGATCTATTATCGATATTAAAATTATCAAAATACAAACATATCCCACTTGTAGTTGAAATAATATTCCCTCCATAGAGATTATGTGTGGTCTCAAGTCCTTACAATGCATCACTCATGAGTCACATTGTTACATGTAGGATAGAGTTTCCATACGTAGTTATTATGTGGTACTCTAGTTTAACATGCATGGACCATCAACTGCATAGAAAATTAATATGGAATAAGACCCTAAATTTAGTGTGCAAGCCATGCTATAGGCTATAATAACCATGCTTTGTTGGACCAATTACAGAAGGAAAAGAAGGTGGGGCTTGTAAACTGAATGACATCTTCAAAAATAATTCTAAATTATTATGTGAAAAATAATTTTCCTTTATTGTTTAGGATCCAATGGAAGTGAATAATATTTTGGTCATCCTTATCAATGTTACACATATTGAAATGGTCACCATATCTCACTTGTAAGGTAAAGTAATTATGTGTAGGGCCCTACATAAGGACCAGGACAACATAAGGTCCTATATTTTTCCCTACATAGTGGAATGGTCCTCAAGATCAATCCCTAGTGTTCCCCTCCTCAATATGCTGGCCACATTCAGGAGTGTTAAAGTTGAAATGGATGAAAATTATGTATTGAATTCATTACAATAGTATTGTTCTGTATCTAGCTTTGTTTTAGTTTTTTTTTGTTCTTTAAGGTTTAAAATTATAATTTTATCATATCAAACCCTAAACTAACCCTAATATTCAACATGGCCTAGCCACAACATCATCACAAATGAAGCCTCATATCAAGTACGCCATCCCCAAGGA
Organism: Pseudotsuga menziesii; assembly: GCA_001517045.1. Taxonomy (NCBI): domain Eukaryota; kingdom Viridiplantae; phylum Streptophyta; class Pinopsida; order Pinales; family Pinaceae; genus Pseudotsuga; species Pseudotsuga menziesii. The sequence continues at coordinate 177,227 of LPNX010202852.1, forward strand.
GAAGTAGAGCCAAAGCCTAGCTCATATGCAGCATTGAACAAGTGCACTATCAATGTAGACAGCCATAGATGCTACAAGGAGTAGTGATCCATAACTGAAGAGACAAAGGAGTTGTTACAAAAAACCCTATGGATAAATCCTAGCTCACCACAAGCACGATGAACAAGGTGTGTCATCATCAAGGACAAATCGTAGACAAGTTCTAGGTCTTTCAAGCATATGTGCCAATCCTTGAAGGTAAACTCTAGTCAACTGCTAGGTCTCCAACAAGTGTGTCAAGCCTTACCAACAAACCCTATCCAAAATGATATGCCTCCAACAACTACGTCAAGCATCACCAAAAAACCCTAGCAAGAATGCTATGGCATAATCATGTTAAAGTTTTAGGGTAATTATGAGTTTTCAAAGAATGTTCCCATATTTGTTTATTTTTTGTTGTCGGTGTGCACAGGTTAACCTAGAATTAGGTTTATTGCTTCCATGAACTCAAAAAATTTACAGAATTGGCATTATAGTTCCTTTTACCACTATTTTGATGCACAACATGTTTTGTTTCAGGAAAAGGTCTTCCTAGAAAGTGGCCAAAAATTTCCAAGATTTGAGCTTCATTGCTTTAAGCCTCATATCTAGTGCGATGTCACCAAGGAGTAGTAGAGCCAAACCCTAGCTCATATGCAACACTAAAAAACTGCACTCTAAATGTATACAACCAAATATACTACAAGGAGTAGTGCTCCATAATTGAAGAGACAAAGGATTTGTCACACCAAACCCTACAGATAAACCATGGCTAACCACAAGCACCATAAACAAGGTGCATCTTCATTAAGGACAAAACCTATACGAGTTGTAGGTCTCTCAAGCATGTGTGCTAATCCTATAAGTTAAACTCTAGTCAACTTCTAGGCCTCCAAAAAATGCATAAATCCTCACCAACCAACCCTAGACAAAATGCTAGGCCTCCAATAAGTGTCTCAAGCCTCACCAACAAACCTAAGACAAAATGGTAGGATTCCAACAAGTGCATCAAGCATCACCAACAAACCCTAGAAATAATTCTAGGGAATATCATGTTAAAGTTTTGTGTGACCATCTGACCATATGGATTGGTCGTGACTATTTTTCCTTGTCTTTAGCAGGTGGTGACTATAATTTCCTTCTCCTAGAAGGTTGTGACTAATTTTGGAGCCCTTTTGGGCTAGGTGTGATTGTGTTGACCTCCTACAAGCTAGTCATCACTTTTTTTCCTCCTCTATAGTAGGTTGTGACAGTGATTTCCTCCTCTTTAGCAGGTCGTGACTGTTCCTTTTTCCCTATGGGATGGTGGTGGATTTTTTTCCTCCTCTTTAGGAGGCCACAACTGTTATGGAGTCCTTTTGGGTTGGTCATGATTGTATTGGACTACTCATAGCAGGATGTGACTATGTTTAAGCACACTAGGCTTGGGTCGTGGGTTGTATAAGCCCTCTATGCTGGGTTATGGACAGTAAAATCCCTTTTGGGATGACTGTGGAATATGGTGGCTCTTCCTAGCTAATTTGTTGATTGTTTGACCTTCATTTTTCTAGGTTGTGAATTTTTTGTGACCACTAGAGTTGAACTGCACTTTCCCACTACTGCAAGACCCTTACCGTGTTCATCTTTGAGGATTCCTATGTAAACTTTGTCATTCTTGCAACCTTTAAGGTTGAGGGGTCTTCACTCATGGTGACTGATATATATTGTTTTATTACACAAGTTTTCCTAGAAAGACACAAAAATAGCCCAGATATGAGATTTGTTGCTTTCAAGAACCTAAAATATGACTGGCATTGGTGATTGATTTTCCTGAAGTTTTTAAAGTTCCCATAACATCCGAAGAAGTGAGAAAAAGTTGTTTGTTGAATTAGAGTAATTTGCAATTGGGGTTGGCCATGCTCTTTGGAAAAATCACATCATTATCTTTAGTGATAGACCACTCCCATGAAGAAGGAACCAAATATCGATTCCTTTAACATTGCTAAAGTAAAATTTCATTCCACGTGATCATAAACTTTCTCATAATTAATTTTGATGAAGATAGTTGTTGTTCATGATATATAGAAGAATTATTATTTTTCCGTTGATGTTCTACCTATGGATGGTGCATTTCCCTTTTAATTTTGAAACTTGTTGGATCAATTAATCATTTAAACAAATTTATATAGTTATGTACCTTCAGTTAGCAATTGATTGATGATAGACTTTATTCTTTTGGTTATGCATGATTTGTACAATTGGATACATGGAGGTAAGTGATTTTTTGTGATTGAAGTATATCATTATTTTTATGAATATTTAAATTGTTAGAACATATTACTTTGCAATTACTCCAAATGTTTGCAATCTTATGATGTTAGTCCAAATATTTGTAGTTTTGGCCTTTTAACATGTGATACCTTGTGAATTTCTTGTCTTCACCCCATTGGTCACTTTGGACTCCACATTACCATTAGGATTGTTCTTTGACTTACTATTGGTATGCTTGAAGGGCCATGTAAGGTTGGAATATTATAAACTAAATTAGGAGGAAGGGTATCAAAAATATTTAAATGGACACCATAACCTTCTTCTTGGCCAATAATTCCATATGCAAAGGCTCATTTGATGGCATGGGGCCCACACATAGTCCATGAGTCCTAAAGGAAAAATAGTATGGCTTCAAACTATCTATTTTGACCTTGGACTATGTCTAAGACTATTATAACAATCCTTAATGTACTAAACTCAAAATGGCCATCATATCTTGATCACATGACAATGATTCCCTTCACAGGACGTTTTGTGGTGTCTAAGGGATACAATGATGTATCATGAGCCCTATAGACAAACATTATGGTATAATACCCTACATTTTTGCATTGAACCACATCATGGGAACCAATAACCATGTCTAGTGTTCTAATTAACTTCAAAACTAGCACCATACCCCACTTCCAAGCCAAAGTTTCCCTATGGATACGGTGGTTTGGGGCCACACACTTGTAACATATCTCCATAGTAATATGCTAGAATGTAAGGTCCTATATTTTTCATTATACCATGGAATACTCCTCAAGTTCCATCCCTAATGTACCCCTCGTCAACGTTTTGGCCATATCTCACATGTAGACAAAGGATTCCATACACAAGCCTTATGCAATGATGTGGGTTTCTATGCAAAGAACATGAGAACCATATGAAAATGTTCTATCCCAACAACATGGGCTTTGTTATCAAATGAAATATTAATGACCAAGAAGAATCCATAATGTGACAAATCTCAAAATATCCACCATATCCCTATGACAAGAAAAAAGTGGACTAGGGCCTCATGGATGGCCTATGTAGAACCCAAAAGTCTAATGTTATAGACTAAAACTCTGGATCTTCACCCTGTAACATGAATTGGTTCATGAGAACCATCATTGGTATACTAAACCTTCAAATATGATACAACATCTTAATCACATGCCAAATATGTCCTATGCATGGGATATGTTGTGGGATTTTCAAATGTGATATAACCACTGCCCCCAAAAGTCCAAATTCTCATGTCTTTTAAGGGAGTTTTTTTTTAAATCAACTTAAAAATTACCTTTAGGTTTTTTTTTTTTTTTAAATCGGCTTAAAAAAATTCATGACAGTTGGACTTTTGAGGGCACCTTTATCACCACCACCCCCACAAGTCCAAAATCCCATAATTTTTGGGGGATACTTTAAAACAACTGCCCCCAAAACACCAATTATCATGCCATTTGGGTGCGTCTTTCAAAAAACGGCCCCCAAAAGTAAAATTATTATGAATTTTGGGCTCATATTTAAAGGGACCGGCACCAATAGATCATTTATCACTAATTTTGGGGAGGGGATTTAAAAAATTCCTTAAAAATAACCTTTACGGGGGGTCTTTCGAACCCCCCCCCCCCCGCTAAAAAAAAAAAATACCAACGATACTTTTGGGGTGGGGGTTTAAGAACTGTCCCCAAAAGTCATGAGAATTGGAATTTTGGGCAGGAGGGGGGTTGAAAACTACCCCAAAAGTTCAATTCTCATCACTGTTGGGGTGGGCGGGGGGTGTGTTAAGAAACACCCCCAAAAGTTTAATTCTCGATACTTTGGTGGGGAGGGGGCGGTTAAGAACCACCCCCAATGGACTAAAAACAATTTTAGGGGGTGGGTTTATAAAAACCGCTTCAAGGTAAAACCACCTTGAAAATGTCTTTCGGGGATTCTTTAAAAAAAACCCTCCAAAAGTCATGAGAGTTGAAATTGTGGGGACACTTTTAAAACAACCTCCCCCAAAATTCTAATTCTCATGACTTATGTGGGTAGTTTTATAAAAACTGCCCCCAAAAGTCTAATTCTCATGACGTTCTGGGGGGTTTTTAAGACAATCGCCCCCAAAAGTCAAATTCTCATGACTTTTTTTTTTTTGGGGGGGGGGGGGGGGGCTGTTAAAAAAACTTCCCCGAAAATGCTAATTCTCATGTCTTTTTGCGAGGGGGGGGGGTCTAAAAAACGCCCCCAAAAGTCATACTTTCGAGGGAGGTTTTTAGAACCCCCCTCCCAAAAAGTCATAAGAATTAGACTTTTGGGGGTTGTTGTTTTAAACCCCCCCCGCCCCCGCTCCCCGCCCCCCCCAAAAAAAAAGTCCTGAGAATTAAAATTTTGGGGGTGGTTGTTTTAAAACCACCCCAAAAAATCATGAGAATTAGAATTTTGGGGGAAGTTGTTATAAAACCATTCCCACAAGTCATGAGAATTGAACTTTTGGGGGCATTTTTAAAACAAACAGTCCCAAAAGTCTAATTCTTATGACTTGTGGGGGCTGGTTTTATAACAATTGCCCCCAAAAGTCTAATTCTTATGACTTGTGGGGGGCGGTTTTATAGGGATCGCCCCCAAAAGTCTAATTCTCATGACTCTTTTGGGCGGGGGGTTAAAACAACTTCCCCCAAAAATATAATTCTCATGACTTTTGGGTCGGGGATAAAACAACCACCCCCCAAAAGTCTAATTCTCATGACTTTTTTTTTTGGGGGGGGGGGGGGGTTATAAAAACTACCCCCAAAATTCTAATTCTCATGACTTTTTTTGGGTGGGGGTTAAAACAATCCCCTCGAAAAGTATAATTCTCACAAATTTTGGGGGGTTTTCTAAACTTGCCTTCAAAAACCCCTTTAGGAGGGTCTTTCTAACCCCCCCCCCCACAAAGTCCTGAGAATTAGACTTTTTTGGGGGGGTGGGGGAGGGGGTTTAGAGAAAACACCACCGAAAGTCGAATTCTCAGGACTATTGGGGGGGGGGGGTTTCTAATAACTACCCCCAAATACATTAAAAAAACTTTATGGGGGGGATTAGTGAGCAACAGTCATTTCCCTACATTGGATCAATCCATTTTTTGGTTATATAATGGAAGAATGGTCCAGCTTATCACTTGATGAAAGGCATTGAATAAATCACATGGCAGAGTGCATTTCAAAATGTACACAGAAAAGTAGTTAACATATAATGTTTGATAAACGTACCATAGTAAAGAAGGGACAACAAATAGAAGATATAGTGGATGGTTAGGAGATCTTCAAATTCAAATCTATACAAAAAGTGGGTTTTTAAATTATATCTTGAGTTTTGTTGGATCTTACATGTTATTGAGGTTACCATGTTTTTATAAACTTTGAACTAGATCAATTCACTTTTGAGCTGACCATCTATATTGTGAGACGTCTGGATGCATTTCAATGGTTTTTATCTCTTGCCTTGTTTTTTGGGTTTCCAAAATTTCATTTTATCCTTGTGATATTGAAATTTTGTTTTTTCCCCTCGTTTTTTGTTAGGTGATGATTGTTCAATTTTTAGGGTTTGCAAATATATTTTGGGGTGTTTAAGGTCATTGATTAGAGTCTCCTTACGGTGAATTGATGCATGAAAGAACCTAATTTCTGCATTTTTAGGAAAGTTGATACTATAGCCCAGTTAACTTATCTATACTTTGAATAGAAGAAGGACTACATGACCTCTTCTTTGGATTTGAATTTGAATAAGAGGGTAGAATGACTCATAGGTTTTGTTGACATGGGTTTTCCTATAGAGGATTTTCACTGGGTTATAACCAATGCTACAAAAATTGACAATGATCCTAAGAATTATTATTTAGAAAAAATGGGAGAAGTTCAAAATTGGAATGAAAATCACTTTTTCATATGAATTGTATATATTTCATTATTGTTTTGTTATGCTTTGTTTTCCAATAAAAAAATGAAAGGAAATCAAAATATAAATTTGACTGAATTTTGGCTCTTGGTCCATATTCAAGAGTGTATTCCACTTGAACTACTATTACTTATTCCATTCTTTCCTATCAGAGACGAGATCTTCAATGGCCACACATTTCTTAAACAAAAAGGGTCATGAATGTCCTATGCTTTACAAAACATTGAACATATCATGACTTAAGTTGTCCTCTTCTGATAGAAAAATAAACCAATTGAAAATGAGCCTTGATTGCTTATCCCTCATATTCTTGCTTAGTCAAAGTTACCTCATGCAAAGAAAGAGGGGATTTTTTTTGTTCTCTTGCATTGGTAGTTAATCAACAGTTCTGGAAGTAGTGGTGCTTACTCTTTCTTCACTTCACTTTTTTGATATATTTATGTTTGCCACTTTACAATTGGGTCTTTCTTTGATTTTGTATATATTCCTCATTTTCGACCTCAGCTCACTACTTTGTCATTGAGGCTCAGTTATTCATAAATTATGTATGTAGGTATTGCATGCAACCCACTAATCCACCATGCTTATGTATTATCAATTTTAAAATTAAAAGGAAATTATCTTGTAGGCTCAAGTTTACATATATATGTGTGCATGCGTACAGGCCTCTAAATGTGATAACACATTCACTGTCATTTAAAGTCATGGTTGGTAATGGGAATATTGTGATATTGTTTCACTACAAATACTCCCAATTTTATGGCTAGCATATCACTTACCTACACTTAGTTGTCTTCCCATGAATCCCATATTACTGAATTTAAATTTGTGGTGAGACTTGAACTCAATTATCACCATGTTTTTTTCGGTTTTTTAAGTAATGGTCTATGCAAAGATGAATGGGATATAATATGGACCGTTTGATGTTTTATGAGTTTCTGAAATAAGTGATTCCAGGGGTTCCAGAAGAAGACATAGGTATGGGCCTCATCACAAAGTTTCTTCTAATTGTGCATTTACTTCTTGTTGTAGCTACAATAGATCCGATGTTTTCATTAAAATATGGGAGCCCCAATTTTGATATGCAAAGGTAATGTTTGATTTCCTTAGTCAATTTTGGGAGTTGTTCATCCTGTCTACATGCATTCTTACCTTTGACATGTTTGATTTAGTTAACAATTTTCCCTTCTGAAAGTTTATGCATTTTTGTGTGTTTTTTGTGAGTTGCGGGAAGAATTAATGTTTCCCAAAAGTTTTTATTTCTCGCAATCCACAACTCGCTAATGTGGATTATGGGAGCTTGGTTTTATGTTTGAATCTTTTCCATTCCGCAACCCGCAACCCACAATATGGATTGCGGGTGCGGAAACATTTTTCAATAATTGTATTTTGTCATATCTGTAACCCACAACCCGCAAATGTGGATTGTGGAGGGGTTATTCAAATAAGCACACTTTACACACACGCAACCCGTAACACACAAATTTTGGATTGTAGAGAGTAGTTGGGTTAATAAATTATGTCGTGTGTTTCCACAACCCGTAACCTACAACCCGCAAATGACAGACTGCGTATTGTGGTAAGGTTACTTAAACGATAGGAGCGTTTTCAATCCCGCAACCCACCACCCACAATTCCAAATTGTGGATTGCAGATTGTTTCGGTCTCTTGTTGATTTTGTTCTTTCCGCAACCCACAACCCACATTGCGGATTGCATAATGCACATTATTTTCATTTTCACTTATTTTTTTTTTATTCATTTGAGTTGGTTTTTATCATTTCAGTTGGTTCTATAATTTTGATGGTTAACTTAGCATGTTATGTTTCACAGTCCCCACCTAGATTTGGTCTTCACTGCATGAGCTGATTTATTTTATTGGTTTTTGGAGATTTCAAAGATATTGTCATTTTATTCCGACTATTGTGTGTAATGATTTCTTATCCTTATTTGAACCTATTTGATTCATTTACATGCTTCCATTTTCATTAATTAATTTCATATGATGTTACGGTAGTCTTGGAAACAATTTTGAACTTCATTGAATCAACAAGTTTAAAGAGCATCTTGACGGGTTAGAATAATTTGATTGAACACTTATTTATAAATGTTTTGATTTATGACTTAAAAATGTGTACATCAAATAATGCAAAAAAGTCAACAGCTTTTTCATTAAGCAAAGTATTATATTTTAGAAAGAATAATTAGATTTGCTTGCTAATAGATTATTATTGTTGTTTAAATTATATTCAATATACTTTAAAATACAATATTAATAATATATTTATATGAATGACCTTTGATATCATACTATTTACAATGTTAATGCATAGTATTTCACTAAACCCTAATTTGTTGTTGTGGTGAAGGATGAATTTTTTGCATAGCTGAGCGAACCAGACATTTAGGGATTTGATGCTATCCTTCCAATGCTATTGATTTCTATACATTTGATCTAATCATTCAAAAAAAAGAAGAGGGGCTGATCTATACATAGGAAGAATAGAATTTCTTCTTTTCTCTTCTCTAGCTCTTTAGTGATCAGTTTATTGTATTTCAAAGAGTGGAGTTGGAGGTGCCACCATGAGGGAGAGAATCACCAAGGAAGGATTGGAGAAACATTGTTTCACTTGTATCATGTAATTTCATGTAGAACAATGAATCAAAGTTAGTATCTTCGATCATATTCTTTGGGTAAATTATCAAATTTCTTTGATGATGTATGATTTCTTCACTCCAATTATCAATGAATACTGTGGATTTTGTAGCCAATTATTAATGCACTGATTTATGATTTGGATTTCTTTTAATTCATGATTCTTTGTATATTTAGTTTTAATTAAATTTCTTTGATTAAAATATCTATCTATTTCTGCAAATTATTCATAGAAACTATTAAATCAATAATTCATGTTAATTTTTAAATTAACATAAGGGTTACAAGGTAATCTTGGATATGCTTGATCTTTAAATTATTATCAGTAATTTTAAATGCTTGATTACATTTTAAGTAATAAGTTAAATGATTTAATTTTTAATTTTTGTCAAGTTGATAAAATAACTTATTTAAAGTCGAACCAAGTTACCCTGCACATGGTGAATATACTTCTTTCAGATCAGATCCAACCTAGCTTAGATTTCTTTTCAAAATAGATTTATCTTAGGTTTAGATCCACGTTTATAGTTAGGACACTTCGATCTTCCCTTAGAGGAAGACTGATCCTTTTGGATCAAAACTCACCGACTCAAAGAGTGTCAGCAGAGGCCAAATATCCATGGGTGTTAACCACACCAAACAAATCAACGATAGGGTAATACTTGCATAGGATTATCTAAAGCCTTTGGATAGGTTTTCATCGCCTATTGTTTTCCTTGGATACCATTCCAGCACCTACACAACCGAAGCATCAACAAATGGCGCTATAAGGATGGCCATCGGACATGTAAGGTCATTTGAGCTATCTTAATCAGATTATGTTGAAATGGCTCCAACCCAAAAATCTGTATATAGTTCCTTTTCTTCTCATGAATCTGTATTCATATTTTTTCTAGACAAATTAGTTTTCATTTTCAGATGGATTTCCTCAAGCAACTTATAGAAGTAAAATTCGATGGTGAGGGAGAAATCTTAGCACAAGAACATGTTTTTAAATTTACTTATAATTGTTTTGTTAACAAAATTTTGGATCAAGATGTTTTGTGAATATTGTTAGCCTTCACATTAGAAGGACGAGCCAAAGAGTGGGTTGTAACCTTACCTTTTTCCTCAATACATTCTTTTGATAACTTCGTAGATATTTTCATACTTTCTTTTGGACACTATGACTTTGTTAGATTATGTAATGAATGAAAAAAAATCACTATACAGAAGGGAGAATAATTATAAGATTTTGCACTTAGAAATTTTAATCTCTATTGTAGATTCCCTTTAACAGATCGTCCTATGATACATGAATGGTTTTAGCACAATAGTTCTATTACACATGAATCTAATCAATTAGTAGATGATAAATATGAGTTATACATTGATGATCAGTCACCTCTTAGTTTAGATTTGCATCACGAATCTAAAGATTTGAAAATTGTAGAAATGGCTTCCTTCTCTTTCTTAGATAAGTATCATAATCATTATGATGATTCAGATGAATTAAATATTGATATGCCCATATCTATCTCACATGAAAATCAAAGTCTAACTAATCATGAAGGAGATCATTTTTCTAAAGTACAAGAGAATAGTTCTAATCATAATATTGAACCATCTTATTCTAGCATAAGTAAAGAACTTCAAGATTATGATATTTATTATTCTAACAATCCTTTAATCAATCTTGAATCAACTAATTATTCTGAAATTTGTGATATGTTTTTCCAATTACCCTTTTATGACCTAAATGATTTTATAGAAGAACATATTTCACGATGTGGTGATACTACATTACAAGAAGAAAAATATTCTGATATGAAACATTTCATATATATCTCTTTTGAAGAGAAAACCCCTCTTAAGGAATCTCGATATGAAAATATTCTACAAAGAGATGAATTTCATGCACTCATTTCTTCTTAATATTTTTCTATGTACCATGATCTATTTGATAACAATGGAATTCAATCATATATTTCATATTCTAATTCTCCATTGTTAAGTATTAAAGAGGTACAAGTTAATTATGAAATGCATGAGGAAGACCAAGAAGATTCTTATCCTTGTCATAAATCCATGTCTTGTTGTCATTCTTCTTTGTAGGAAATGAATACTATTTGTAATGATTATTTTCAGAACTCTTCCTTTCATGTTCAACATACAGTGAAGAAACATTTTCTTCTTGCAATCATTTGATTGATGGAGAATATTCTTCCCATGATGTTAATGATACTAGTTCTATACTTGTAACATCTCATATCTTTAAGTCTTCTCAAGTAAATAACCAAAGGCAATTTGATGTCTTTGGGAATTTCAAATTTAATCAACCTATTTATGATGATTTTTACGATAATAAGTTGGAACAAATTGGATGTGATGTTGTTGATCTTATTCAAAAAAATGTTTCTAAGGAGATCATTATTCAAAATGAAGATTTGGATTCTTATATTATTGATGTTGATTTTCTTTCAAACAATTTATTGCATAAATGTTTCGAACTCTTTATGTCATTCTTTTGATTTTGATTGTACATACCATGATTGGGTTGTTGATTGGCTAGAGAAATCTTTCTTAACAAAATTTCATGATTATGGTAAAACTCAGTTTCCCTTATTTGTATATAAAGATGGTAAGGCTCCATTCTCTTTATTTCTACATAAATTTCATTTTATTTTATTTAATGCATTTTTTTCATTTTTATTTACAAGCATTCATATCATGCTTTGTGATTGTTCACTTCTCCCTTTTTGCAGGATTTCATACGCTTTCAGGGTTGCATTGGAAATTCATTTATACTTATTTTTTGGTTTATTTTTTAAAGTAGTGTAGGAGTAGTTATAGAATATTTTTTGATAATTCATTTAATAATTAGATTAAGCTTTTGGTTTTCTTCAATAAAATATTTGCGACAACAAGCAAATTGCAAGTTGGAAATGATGCTTCTTCAGATGCATTCATGGAAGTATTTTTATTCTCTTCCACTTTCTTTTATTTATGCCCTCTCTAATTATTTTATTGATTCAAAGAATTCATGTTTGATGTATGTCTTTAGTTTTAAATTATACTGATCTTTTCATGAAATGTTTTGAATTAATTCTTTCCCAGTTTTAAGAGCAAGAATATTTTGGTAGGAGATAAAGTAAATAAAATCAGAACATCTTCATTTCTCATTAATTTTTATCTTTTCTAGATATCTACTTAAAAGGGGGGTTTTACATATTTTGATGTTGCAAATTGGACACAATTTAGTTTTCTTTTTGCATAATTTTAACAAATGAGGCCTTATTGTCCTAAACAACTTTGTGCGAAGTAACAATGTTGATCGTAATTCTTCAACTAGAAGAGAATAAATTTATTTTAAGATTTTTATTATATTCCATTCAATTTACAGATTCAATATATTTACAATTTCTGAATTGATATAATTACTCTCTTTACAATAAAAAATTCTTTCAAGTCTACATACATGACAAACAAATTTCTCTTTTGTTCACATGAGACAATTTCTTAAGGTTTATTTTTGCAATTATTTTACATTTCAATTTAGGATTCTTTTGTTTTTAATAAATACCTAATTAAATATAATATCTCATGATCTATCAAAAACAAAATTCGTAATCACTAAATTTTATTTTAGTTAGTGACATGGTTATGAGATTTTCATTTGCTTTTGGTTCCACTTGTACATATGTTTGATTTTTTCATTTTTACATTTTCTTTTCTTGTCGGTTTGCTTTGAGTTTTTCATCATTTTCACTTTTAAAATAAAGGAGCTTATCACTCTTTTACAGTATTTAAGTCTTATCTATAAAGGAAACTTTTATAAATGTTTTATGCTTGCTGAAAATCAGATGTTTTAATTAGTTAATCCTTGATTGTGAAAAAACAATAACAGACTATGGTGATAATTCTATTTGAATCTTTCCATAATTATCCTAGAACTTTATCTTTAGCTAAACATAAACATATGAGTTTGGGTTTAATTACTTTTAAGGGAATCAGTTTCGGTAAACAAGTTTCAATCTATAAATATTAGTAATCTATATATTCCTTACGGCATTCTTCCTCTTAAGGAGTTTCTAATTCTGGTCCCCCATTTACTAGGAAATATCAAATTGAGATTAGCACATTACACATAGTTTGCAGATTTCTAAAACCTTATTTGGGATATAAGCCATCAAGAAAAATGGGTTAAAAGACGTCCTTGTCGAGGCTATGGATGCCCGTGGGCTGCAGTTGCTCCGTCAGTGGTGTTTTGGGATTCCAAATCATAAATATTATATATATAAATTATTAAGAATACTTTTCCATCCCACACTCATAGAGAGTTGTCTGATGTTGCTTACCCATTAGTAAATTGAGTCACTGTATAGCTATGTATCTAAATAAGTAAATTGGGACCAAAGCTCTTGGAAGAGCAGTTAAAAGGCATCCCTGTCACAGCTATAAACATTGGTTGGCAGTAGGGTCTTGTCTGTAGTATTGGAGTCATTTCTTAATACCATGTCTTATATTATTAACTTGATTTCTTGAGGTTAATTCCCGATAAAGTTATTGATTCTTACATTTTACAAGTAATTTATTTGAAAAAAAATTGAGTTTATCATTAGAAAAGTTTTTGGATAATGATGGGAATGACTTGGATGTTTTAAAAGTTTTGAAGTCTAACCACTATATCAGTTAGTTATCAAGCTACTCAGATTATCCGAAATTTAGCATGTGAAGGTATTTTATTTTTATTCTTGATTTTTATAGATTCCAATACTGTAATTCAAAGATAACTCGTTCTTCCCTCCCAGTCGCCATTTTTTGTAGCTACAACAGATCCCATGTTTTCATTAAAACATGGGAGCCCCAATTTTGATATGCAAAGGTGATGTTTGATTTCCTTAGTTGATTTTGGGGGTTGTTCCTTTTTTCCACATGCATTCTTACATTTAACATGATTGATTTAGTTAACAATTTTCCCTTTTGAAAGTTTATGCACTTTTGTGTGTTTCTTGTGAGTTGCAGGAAGCATTCAATTTTCCCAAAAGTTTTTCTTTCCCACAACTCATAACCCGCAAATTTGGATTGTGGGAGCTTGGTTTTATGTTTGAAGCTTTTCCATTTTGCAACCTGCAACCCGCAATATGGATTGCAGGTGCAGAAACATTTTTCAATAATTGTAGTTTGTTTTCTCTACAACCCGCAGCCTACAAATGTGGATTGCAGATTGCAGAGGAGTTATTCAAATAAGTGCACTTTATGCTCCCGCAACACGCAAATTGTGGATTACGGAGAGTAGGTTGGTTAATAAATTGTGTTGTGTGTTTCTGCAACCTACAACCCGTAAATTGTGGACTGTGGATTGCGAAAATGTTAGTTAAACTATAGGATCATTTGCATTCCTGCATCACGCAACCCAAAACCCATAATTGTGGATTGTGGATTACGGAATATTTTGGTCGCTTGTTGAGTTTGTTTTCTCTGCAACCCGCAACCCACATTGCGGATTGCGAAATGCACATTATTTTCATTTTCACTTTTTTTTTTATTCATTTGAGTTGGTTTTTATCATTTCAGTTGGTTCTATAATCTTAATGGTTAACTTAACATGTTATCTTTGAGATTCCCCACCTAGATTTGGTCTTCACTACATGAGCTGATTTATTTTATTGGTTTTTTGGATATTTCAAATATCTTGTCATTTGATTTCAAATATTGTGTGTAATGATTTCTTATCCTTATTTGAACATGTTTGAGTCATTTACATGCTTCCATTTTGATTAATTAAGTTCATATGATTTTTTGGTAGTATTGGAAACAATTTTGTATTTGACTGAATCAATAAGTTTAAAGAGCATCTTGACATATTAGAATAATTTGATTGAACACTTATTTTTAATATTTTTGATTTATGACTTAAAAATGTCTACATCAAATAATGAAAAAAAGTCAATAACTTTTTCATTAAGCAAAGTAATATAATTTAGAAAAAATAATTAGACTTGCTTGCTGATAGATTATTATTATTGTTTAAATTATATTAAATATAGTTTTAAAAGACACTATTAATAATTTATTTATATGAGTGACCTTCGATATCATACTATTTACAATGTTAATGCATAGTATTTCCCTAAATCCTAATTTGTTGTTTCCGTGAAGGATGAGTTTTAAAAATGGATCGCGCACCTGTAGAAGACATGTTTTTGCATGGAGGATTGTGATCAAACTGTGAGGAATTAGCTCAAACAGTTGAAAACCCTCTTCCAGAACAATCCCATTTACCCCTAATCGTTGAGATTTTTTCAAATTGATCAACTTTTTGGGTGGAAAATGTGACCGAACAGAGATGAATTTTCTAGAAATCCATTCTGGTCAATTTTTCATAGCTGAACCAACCAAACATTTGGGGATTTGATGCTATCCTTCCACTGCTCTTCACTTCTAAAATTTTGATCTCAGCATTCAGAAAAAAAATGGGGGTTGATCTATGCATATGGGAGAGTAGAATTTCTTATTTTCTCTTCTCTATCTCTTTAGTGATCAGTTTAATGTATTTCAAAGAGTGGATTTGGAGGTGCTGCCATGAAGGAGATAATCTCCGGGGAAAGATTGGAGAAACACTGTTTCACTTGCATCATGTAATTCCTTGTAGAACAATGAATCAAACTTAGTTCCTTTCAGCATCTTCTTTGGGTAAATTATCAAATTTCTTTGATGATGTATGATTTATTCACTGTAATTATCAATGAATACTGTGGATTTTGTAGCCATCTATAAATGCATTGATTTATGATTTGGATTTCTCTTAATTCATGAGTATTTGTATATTTAATTTTAATTTAATTTCTTTGATTAAAATCTCTATCTATTTTGGGAAATGATTCACATAAACTATTAAATCAATAATTCATGTTAATTTTTCAATTAACATAAGGGTTACAAGGTAATCTTGGATATGCTTGATCTTTAAATTATTATCAATAATTTTAATTGCTTGATTACATTTGAAGTAATAAGTTAAATGACTTAATTTTGCATTTCTATCAAGTTGCTGAAATAAATTATTTAAATTCGAACCAAGTTACCTTACACAATGTGAATATACTTCTTTCAAATAAGATCCAATTTAGCTTAGATTTATTCTTAAAATAGAGTTATATTAGGTTTAGATCCACCTTTACAGTTAGGACACTCTCATATTTCCTTCTAGGAAGACTAGTCCTTTTGGATCAAAACTCACTGAATCAAAAAGTGTCAGTGGAGGCTGAATATCCATGGGTGTTAACCACACCAAACAGCTCAAGGATAAGGTAATACTTGCGTAGGATTATATAAAGCCTTTGTCTAGGTTTTCATCCCCTTTTGTTTTCCTTGGATACCATTCCAACACCTACACAACTGAGGCATCAACACTTTTGAAAAATATTAAATGAATACTTTCAAGTTTAGACCCAGTGTGTAGATGATTGTGGCTTTTGAAAATGTCCACCCAGAAATTTCATGTTAGTAGGATAAACAAAATTACATAAATAAAATAAATAAAGAAGTAACTTCATGTAAAAACCAACTATATTTCGATGAAAGCAGAGTTTGGGGAATATCTGTGTGGCTATAAACCTAGGGTGCCAGTCCCGTGTCTCTTCTTATCTAGCCCATTGGGAGGTTAATCTCTCTGGTTTGGATATAAGCATTTTCAAGATCAACAAGTACTATGGGTAGAAACCACATAGAATTTAAAATATACCATGTTTGGAATAGAAGAATACTTCTGTATTACCGAAGAATGTCGAGGATGGTGTCCATAGGTCCTACAAATTTCATAGTATTTCCCAGTCCATAGTTGAAGTTACTTGCACAAATCCATAAATGTTCTTTTTATAAAGAGGCCCACGAGAGGGTTCAATGCCCCTCTTTCCCTTTAGTAATGGTCATTCAATGGCATGATGGTCCTTCGTATTATACCCTATACACCAGACTTGTTCTCAACCAATTTTTGATGTAGTAATCTCTTTATTTTTTTTTTCCATGCACCTATTTGGTTATGAACCTAGAATATATTTGGGGCTACACCGGTGACTACAAATTTAGTGGTCCCAAAATATCCTAACATATAGTCGATCCTCATGGTTTTATATAAAGCCTCCCTAGCATCTGCAATCTTATGAGAGATAAATGGAATTTTGGTCAAGAGGAGTAGTCCTTGGATGACCCACTCCATGTGATGAGTATCATGGATATTAAATGTAATTCTACTTAGGAGTTCAAGGAACCTATGGGAATACTTCCAAGTAGTATCCCCAATGTCTATCTGATCTCTTTCCTCTCAGCTATGCTCTAGTATTAAGACTTGGTCTACTCGAACTCTGTTAAGAAATGTTGTTTTACTTCTGGAAGAGTAAGAGCTACCCCACTCAATGGGAAATTACAAGACTTCATATACCATTGTAGTTCTCTCCCTTTAAGTGTCATCTAGAACTCTATAAATTTGGTCACAGTTGGGATCCCCTTATACCTCCAAATGGCCTCGCATAATAACCAATGTTTTTCTACATCTTACTCTCTCTTCCCCAAAAAATATGTTAGCCTTATAGGTGAACCTTCGTGGTTTCCTTAGTGTTAAAGTTAGTGCAGCCGTGAGACCCATTCTCAGGGAGGATGGTATCCCAGTTAGTTAACTAGGGTAGAGTAAGACTCTAGAAGGTACCTTTCAGCCCCCAGTCATCTCCTCGGGTTTTTGGTATGGTAAAAAGCACGGTGATGCCATGGAAAATTCCCTAGCATGTGGCTAGGGACCTTATATGCCTCTAGGGTATTCTGATCTAGGACTAGGGACACGATGTCCAAGTAGAAACTGCATGCAGAGGCAGAGACATATTATGGTCTAGGACCAGGGACGCGATGTCAAAGTAGGTTCTACATATAGTTGATCGACTTCGAGTCTAGGACTGAAGCTCATTTTAGTACTGAGGACCATTCTCCAGGAGAATAGAGGACTCAGTCAAGGTCCAGGAGTTGATCAACATCATTCAGTGTGAGACTAAAACTCATCCCAGGGCTAAAATCCATTCTTAAAGAATGGAAGATAATGATGTGTGATGGCCCCTCTCCTAATCATTTATTTCTAGGTTACTTCACAAGGGACTGACCACCCCTTTGACGATGTCACTAGAAACTAACCCTTAGGATTAGTATTGAGGACCTAAGGGTTGTACCATCCCAATTATATGTTCCTGTTATATAGTGATGAAAAAATATATAAAACAATGTACGTTGAGAGAGAAAAAATATTACTGGTCTTGTTGGTCCTAAAGAAGTTGTTTTTCCACCTTATATGGTTCACCTTGATCTTGTGGGTTTGTGGGTTGTTTTATTGTGCCCCCCTTTGTTGACTCATGGTCATTTATCCTACTTGGTCCTAGAACTTATTGTGTGTGTACCCCTAGCTTATGGGTTTTATTTTGGGTACACTTTACTTCATGGTTTTATTTATAAAATATTTGACCATTTAGCTTTATGGTTACCATTTACTTTATGGTTATTATATAACCTTTGGACCTTTTATTCACTTTATTTTTTTGGCCTTTATACTTTTCAAGGACTTTTTTTATTCTATCCTAAGTTATATTTACATTATGTTTTTATTAATAAACCTTTGGACCACCCTTTATTAGACTTTTGGACCATTGTCTATGATTTTACTTTTCACCTTTTTTTATGCTGAACCCTTCATACCCTATCAATTATAAATTAAAGGTCTAAACTTGATATTCATATCCAATTCATGGTATGAATCTTCCACCTTCTCAGCATGACCTCTTCATATGCGTGTGATTTTTTACTACTTGTCTTCCTCTGCAAGTGATTTGCTTCTCCCTCCATGCATGACTGTTTACTACTCCTCGTAGCTACCTCTCCACGTGACCTAATTCTCCATGTACATGTGATCCATGTAGCTACCTCCTGCATGAATCTTCATAGCCACTGCTCCACAATGTGACCGTGGCTCTATCTTTGTTTGAGCTATCTCATGCATGCACATGACTGATATCTAAAAAAAGTGTTGGCTAAACTCCCACATGGCTACTCCCACGATATTGACCTTCTCATACATGCGAATGAGATTGCGTGGTTTACCTCCCGCATGGATTAATTATGCTCATGTGTGACTGCCCCACATGGCCTTTCACTACTACATGGGAGTGGGTATATCATGTATGTATCTACGTGATCCTTCTAGGTTACTCCTGCATGATGGTATCTGTGTGATCCTTCTGCGTGGCTACATTTTAGGTTCTTCTCTACTGCTTCACAAACTAAAATATCCTATGACTCTTCATTGTTCTCGTCAACAATTTGATCTTATCTCTTGTTACAACATAATGGTTTCTCTCCCTTGCATAATGAACTATTTGTCTTTACTTAGTATAACTATGGGTTACTTCCCAGTGTGCAGTTGATCTCTAACTGTGTGTGCCACCGGTTGGTATGATTGTGTATCTCTGCTTAGTGTGAATGCATTGGGTATCACTGTGCTAATTTGAATAAATAATATGAGGCATGTTTACTTCAACCTTAACCCTCTCTCCCTCAAGGTACATGAATTCTCTACCTAGTTGACTTCTCCCCTCGGTGACAAGATCAACCTAAAGTTTATTAGTATAAGGTTAATTCAAATATTTGCTATGATTATTTACTAATGATATCTATTGTACATTATTTTATCATGTTTTTACTATACATGTAATCTAATGATTCTCAAGGACCAAAATTAACACAGTAACTAATGGAGCGTTAAGTTGAAAGAGATGAAAATTATGTTTTTTTGTTTTATTACAGTTTAAATTTTGTTAAGTGGCACTATTCTAAATCTGAATTTTTATCTTCATGCATTTAAGTTCATTACTGGTGTTAAGACTCAACTAAGCATTAAATTTAAATAGTTAGAATTCTATTAAGACAAAACCTCTTAGGAGGGGTTCCTTAAGGTCATTCCTTCTCTATGTGGGAATTGGATTATTACTCACCTGATTAACCCCAATATGTTATTCACTACCACTTCTATGTATCTCTAACTATATTACACTATCACTACTACTTGGGTTTTTAAACAAAGGAATCTGTAAATTAGTAAAATAAAATGATTGTACCTCGGTATTTGTAAATTCCTAACAGATGGATGGGTCTGGTTCGGATTTGCTAGAAACAGGTAGTGTCTCTTCAGTCTAGGGGGTATTCCTATTGAAATACATGGAATACACCTGAAACTACATAATTCAAGTCATTTCTAGAACTAGCATCCACTGGGTGTATGGATTATAGTTGTCATACAGTTATTGTTGAGGTTAACTCCACTCCCTTGGTCTGTATTCTCACCTCTACTTACAATTTAGGTCTCTTCCTTCCCTTAGAATTCTTCAACATCCCTTTTCTACTACTTACTCTCACTCTAATTCCTTCATATACCAATCCTTTCCGGTTCAACCATGAGCTGACTAACTCCCTTTGTCTTTGCAGCTTCTACAATTCCAGTAACCATTATTCGCTACTTCCCTCATCACTGATCTCTCTCTGCAGCTGCATTTTATCTCTTCTACTGCTGCTATGCTTAAAATTTATAATTGTTCTGTAACCTGATTATGATCCCTTAGTTATAGAATTTGATTCTCCACCTATTTTTGTAGCACCAACCTTTGATAAGGTTGGTGCTTCTTTTTTTACACTTTTCTGGGTTTATCTTTTCTTAAGATAACATCTCAACTCTAAGTGTTTCCATGCTTATCAAGAAGCCATAACTTGTAACCCTTTACTCCTATGAAGATTTATCCAATGAACAGACACTTTTGGGATTATTCAACCAACTTTTTCATGTTTTCCTTAGGTACATGCATATAATCCTCACAACCACAAACTCCAAAGTGATAAAAAAATGGCTTTCTCTTACTCCAATCTTCCTTAGATGTCTTGTCACCTAATGCTGAACAACGTGGAAAATTGACCGAGTCACAAGTTGTTGCAATTGCTTCATCCCCAAAACCTTGAATCAATTTTGCGTTAATATAATGCACCTTTACTTATCCACTAGAGTTTGATTCATCCTCTCTATCGTTCCGCTTTTCTATGGAGAACGTGGTGTATTTTTATGCCTCAAAACCCCATGCATTTTATAGAATGCATCAAACTCTTTTAAGCAATATTCCCTACCATTGTATGTTTGCAACTTCTATGGATTCTACCTCTATATTGGTTTTCTTCTCCACCATAGCAACAATATTACTGAAAGAGTTAAAGATATCACTTTTCTTTTAAATAAATGCAACCCATGTCTTCCTGGTGAAATCATATATATATCTAATGTATTTAGTGTTGAAATATTGTAAATTTGAAGAATATTCTATATGTATTTCTTTGTGGTCCCTGATGGTCCTATTGGGAGAACCACTTGTATTACTTTGTACCTCGATGCTCCTAATCGGAAGAACTAATAAGAGTCATGAGGCAGTCCCCTCTAATTGTAAAGGTGGGTCATTAGCACCCCGGTGTGGTTACTTGAGCCTACATGTGTAACTCGATCCTGCATGATTAACTCAAGCCTACATGATAGATGAGTTAACTTAAGTGAATGGATGAATATAAATAGAGGTGTATTGCTCCTCATTTGGAACATACACTCTCACTTGTGTAGCGCATTAGTGGAGAAGAGAAGTAGCTGGAGAAGGAGGAGGATCAGGTTTTGATCTCCTTCTTGGTTTTATCTTTTATATTTTATCTTTTTAGGGCATCTATATTGAGGAATATTTTGCTGGGTTTTTCCCTTTAGGGTTTTCCCAGGATAAATCCTTGTGTTCCTTTTGTATGGTTGTGCTTGTCTATCTTTCAGTGATCATGTTTATATGCTTTTGTTATGAAAATGAAATGAAGTACTGATGGCTTAGTGAAGCATATGAAAGAAGACATTGTGCAGCTAAAGAATCTATGGATTCTTATTTTTTTTGGGTATCTATCCATGATTGATCAGCAAAATAAGCCTAGACTGACTCTCCATTGAAGGGCACATCTTTCTGTCGAAGCAGAATTTGATTCCGAGCATTTTCAGTTTTGGTGCGGAAAATTAGGGCTTTCTACAGAAGAAGAATTTTTGAGTGAGCCTAGAATAGGATTGTTATCCTAATCAAAATCAAAGTTTGGAGACCTGTATCAATAAATTTTGTTGGGTGAAACTCTAGGAAAGTCAAACCCTAGTTTGAACCCGATCTGGAAAAAAAAACCCTAATTACTAAAACTGATAAGTTTTGGTACATTCGCTATATCCTGATATTGGAAAAGTATCAGGAGTTAAAAATTTCATCGACCTAATATAAAATTCTGATTTACACTGTGTCCAAAATTCAGCCTCATATTCACTATATTCTGGGAGATATGATCCCTCCAAGTTAGGGTTCCAGCCTCTTCTAGAATTCATCCCTAAACATGACACCTGGGGAGAATTGTTGTATCATGGGATAAAGAGGTCCAAATGGAATTCCTTAAGATGTTCCAGAAAAAGCACGGCATTTAATTTCGTTGATCCAAATTTCAAAAGCTAAAGATGAACTAGTGACACGTGGCATGCTGTAAAACCACATTGTTCTGAACAGCCCTATAACAGGTCACCTTGGGAAAATGATCATAAATTCAAATTGGTGAAATAAATTATGATGAAACTTGTGCTATTGGATTAGGGACATGTGAATTTACCTTATTGAAAAATTTCAGACACAGAGGAGCAGTAATTTCAGAGATACCACAGAAACAGTAACAGGCATTTCTGCCGAAGAAATTGGAAAACTAGGGCTTCCTGTTCCGAGAGCTTTCCTCCACTGTTTTCAGAAAAGGAGTACATTGGACAGCTCCATTTGAAGAGATATATTTCTATCCAATCAGATCTGAAAGATTCCAAGTTTTTAAAATTAGGGTTTCTTTGACAAACCCTAGATCAGCTAGCTCCGAAAGCAGGACAGACACCTCAAATCGGTAAGATCTAATATTTTGCTATTTGCATTTGAGGTTCTCATTTCAAAATGATCTATCACATCAGCTTGATGATAAGCTTGGTGAAGTTGAAAAATTCCAAGCATGGAAGTATTTGATCTCTCTGAAGAAAATGAATTGGACACCTACATGAGTAGAGAGGTTCCAGTTCTAGAGGGAGATGAGCCTCAAAGACTTACACAAGAAGAACTTGATCAAGGCCAAGAAGATCATTGTTGATTCAATCACTTATCAACTTATACCACAAGTGTATTCCCTAAAGACACTGAAGATGTTTGATTCCTTGATCAAGCTATTTGAAGATAAGAACTTAAATCAGAAGATGGCCTTGAGAAAATAGTTGAAGAATGTGAAGATCCAGAATGCAGAACAACTTGAAGCGGTAGAAGAAGAAGTATGCAAAAGTGGTGATAGCCACCTTGAATGGCCTCCCAGGATTGCAGCATCCATTCATGCAAAGAATGTATGCCAAAAGAAAATGATTACTTTCAGCTTGACTCATAAGATAATAAGAATAAGATGGGAGCAATTGAAGATCAATCTCTCACCATTCAAAGAATATCCCTCTAGCGATGAAGAACTCAATTCTTGAAGAACCTCTTATTCATCTTATCATTTGGATAAGAAATGATGATTTCATGAATGAAGAAGATGATAAACCAAAATGATAAAGATGGATTCTACCCATGAAACAAATAAAAAATAAGTATTCATTTGTCATTTCATGATATTGTTTTGTTATACATTTGATTATATTCATTTGATGTGCTATGCATGATAGATTGTTTGCATTAATGTCTGTATACTACTAATATGCATGTGATGGGTAAGTATCTCATGGTGCTATAAAACTCTCCATTGCTACTTATCAAACCTATTTAATGACATATTGGATTAGTGCACAATCTCAACGATGTCATGGTAGAGATGGAAGGCATCTAGAAAATTTCTGTGAGATATGGATGAATGTTGTATTGGCTAAACAGTTGCATGATGCATAAGAATTTGTCATTATGCATATGTTTTATGAAATAATTCTAACCATGTAACTGGTGCATTTCAATTGTAGGAAAGGTCCTGTACAACCTCCGACAAGAAAAGAAGGATGAGAATTGTTCCGAAGAACAAGTGATGACAATTCAATAAACATGAATCTGAAGCTCCCAGGGTCAGAGACACCATGACGGAAGAAAGAGCTTCAGAGAGCGGTAGATCCACCTCAAAGGATGAATACCACCATGGGTATGAGAGATAACTCAAGATAAATAAAATAATGCTATAAAAGAAACTATGATCAAAGAATAACAGTTGATCATGGGGAATGATGTATACGATATGATTTTGAGACATAGTATCCTCCATATGGATCTACAAGAACAAGTGTACAAAGAAAGGTTCATGATTTGCCTTAGAAAGAATAGACTATGACATGACATACTCTATTGACCAATATATATCAAGCATAGAACCACCTGTACAGAATGAAGAAGGAAGATAATACTCCACTTCAGGGGGAGTGACTACAGAAGATATCTGAGTTCGACACGGTACGACATGACGGATAGCTTCTTGATCGATTGAGACTTTACCAAGAGTAAAGTGGGTTCCAACCTTCAAAGTTGAATGCAGAAGACTAGGATATGTTGATGATCTGACAAGACGAACTCATGGAAGATGTTATGATGAAATAATACTAGAATGATGTATGGGATATAGTTCCCAAACTAGAAGGAAAGAGTATTGTATCCTCCAAATGGATATACAAAATAGAGCATGCAGCTGACGAAAGTATCGAGAAGTATAAAGCAAGATTTGTGGCTAGAGGTTTCTTTCAGAAAAAGGGAAATAATTCTGAAGAGACACTTACTCCAAGAAGTAAGGTACACTTCCTTCAGAACTATCATGATAGTTTCTTCCATGGTGAAGTAAAGACAAGACTTCCTTAATGGTATGATTGAGAAAGAGTTTTACATCAAATAGTCACAAGGATTTGAAGTTGAAGCCAGATGGAATCACGTATGCAAGTTGAAGAAGGCCCTCTATGGCCTGAAGCAAGCTCCCAGATCTTGGTATGAAAGAATAGATAGTTTCTTGTTGAGCATGGGATTTACCAAGAATAAAGCTGATCCTAACCTTTATCTCAAGGTTGTAGAAGATGAATGTGTCATCCTATTATTATATGTGGATGACTTATCCTTGACAGGAAATGAGAAACAGATCATGGAAAGAAAGAATAAACTAGCAGAAGAATTTGAGATAAAAGACCTTGGGTTAATGCATTATTTCCTAGGTATGGAAGTATGGCAAAGTTCAAAAGAAATCTTTCTCAACCAGGGAAAGTATGTGGTAGAGATATTGAAGAGATTCAATATGTTGGAATGCAAATTCATGGCCACACCCATGGAATCCAACCTGAAGTTGTTAGACTCATCAGAGTTAGTGGATATGACTCATTACAGATAGATCATTGGGTCATTGATGTACTTAACAAATACAAGACCAGATATTTGTTTTGCTGTGAACACCTTAAGTCAATATCTTGTTCAACCAATATGGGTTCACCTAGTAACTGCAAAGCATGTGATGAGATATCTGAAAGGGACTATAGACTTTGGTTTATGTTATGATGGTAGCCATGAGTATAGATTGTATGGCTACACAGATACAGATTGGGCCAGAAGTATCTTAGACAGGAAAAGCACATTAGGTAGATGCTTTTGTTTGGGGTCTGCTATGAGTTCATGGTTTAGCAAGAAACAGTCCAGTGTTTCTCATAGCATGGCTGAAGCAAAATACATAGCAGATTGCTCTACTAAGTTGTGAATCCATACCGCTTCGAAAGCTGATATCAGGTCTCTTTGAACTGAATATGGATACTACATTGATTCTATGTGATAATTAGAGTTGTGATAATAGATAAACCTGTGTTCCATCGTAACACATAGAAATTCGGTATTTCTACATTCAAGATAAAGATGCAGATGATGATGTTTCAGTATTTACATAATGTAGATACAGATGATGGTGATTCAGTATTTCTATACTGAATATAGAGATGATGATGATTTCAATATTCCCATACTGAAGATATAGATGATGTTTCAGTATTTACATATTGTAGATGCAGATGATGGTGACCTGATGATGCTTTCAGTACTCACATACTGGAGATACAGATGCTGATAGTTCAATATTCACATACTGAAGATGTAGATGAAGATGGTTTAGATGATGACGCGCTAACAAATCCTCTGTCTCGGGTAAAGTTCAAACACTTTCGAGACAAGCTTGGTGTGGTTTAGAAATACCTTCCTTGAAAGGGGGAGTAGTGATGTTGCAGTGGGATTGTATCATCCCTGGACACTTGCCCTAAAGTGATCTGATGATTTCGGTCATCGAGAATGTGGTGGGATTGTATCATCCCTGGGCACTTGCCCAAAAGTGACCTGGAGACCTCAGTCTTCGAGAATGAAGAGGGATTGTATCATCTCGGGACATCTGTCCAAAAGTGATTCGGTGACCTCGGTCCCCGTGAATGTGGTGCGATTGCATCATCCTTGAAATTCGGTTCAAAATGTATCCAGAGGTCTCGGCCCCTGTTAAAGTGGTAGGATTGCATCATTCCTAAACTTCAGTTCAAAATGTATCCGGAGGTCTCGGCCCCCATGAAAGTGGTGGATTGCATCATCCTTGAACCTCGGTTCAAAATGTATCCAGAGGTCTCGGCCCCCGTGAAAGTGGTGGATTGCATCATCCCTGAACCTCGGTTCAAAATGTATCCAGAGATCTCGGTCCCCGTGAATGTGGTAGGATTGTATCATCCTTAAACTTTGGTTCAGAATGGATACGGTGACTTCAGTACTCGATAATGTGTGTTGATCCCATAATTCCTAGAGGAAGGATTGTCTGAGTTCCACATCTATGTTGATCCTGTAATTCCAAAAAGAAGGATCGTTAGTAACTCCGTAAGACCTAAATCCTATAATTCTGAAAGGAAGGATCATTGAATTGATCTCGTAATTCCAATAGGAAGGATTTTCTGAGTTCCACATCTGTGTTGATCCCGTAATTCCGAAAGAAAGGATCATTAGTAACTCTGTAAAGACCTAAATATTGTAATTCTGAAAGGAAGATTCATTGAATTGATCCCGTAATTCCAATAGGAAGGATTGTCTGAGTTCCATAGATGTGTTGATCCCATAATTCCGATAGGAAGGATTTTCTGAGTTCCACATCTGTGTTGATCTCGTAATTCCAAAAGGAAGGATCGTTAGTAACTCTGTAAAGATCTAAATCCCATAATTCCGAAAGGAAGGGTCATTGAATTGATCCCGTAATTCCAATAGGAAGGATTGTCTGAGTTCCACAGATGTGTTGATCCTATAATTCCAATAGGAAGGATTGTTTGAGTTCCACAAATGTGTTAATCCCATAATTCCGAAAGGAAGGATCGTTAGTAACTCCGTAAAGACCTAAATCCCGTAATTTCAAAAGGAAGGATCGTTAGTAACTCCGTAAAGACCTAAATCCCATAATTTTGAAAGGAAGGATCATTGGTAACTCTGTAAAGACCTAAATCTCGTAATTCCAAAAGGAAGGATCATGTTGATGTTTTGATGATGTTGATGTTTTTATGATGATGATGATCTTTCTAATTTAAAGATAAGATGTTGCTGATGATGATGATGTTCTCTGATTGAAAGATTAGAATATGATGATGATGTTGTTGCTGGTGATGATGATTTTTTCTAATCGAAAGATCAGAATATGATGATGATGATGTTTCTCTGATCGAAAGATTAGAAGTTGCTGTTGATGATGTTCTCTGATTGAAAGATCAGAATATGATGATGATGATGTTTTCTGATCGGAAGATCAGAAGTTGCTTATGATTATGATGTTGCTAATGATGATGATGATGTTTCTGATCGAAATATCAGAATGTGATGATGATGAGATCCTGATGATGATGATGTCGTATTATCAAAGTATGATGATGATGACATACTGATCGAAAGATCAGAATATGATGATGAGTAGATGTTAGAGTATGATGATGTTCGGTTGATGATGGTTCTGATCGAAAGATCAGAGGCTGATGATAATGATGAGTCTGATTGAAAGATCAGAGTATGATGATGATGTTCTTGTTGATTGAAAGGTCAAAGTTTTGAAGATTATGTTGCTAATCGAAAGGTCAAAGTGTTGAAGATGGTGTTGCTGATCTAAAGGTCAAAGTGCTGAAGATGTTGCTGATCGAAAGGTCAAAGTGCTGAAGATGTTGCTGCTGATTGAAGAGTCAAGATGCTGCTGATCGAAGTGGTCAAAGTACTGATGATGCTGAAGACTAAAGATTGAATATGAAGGATACATGATGTTGAAAAAATTCCAATGATTTATAGATGTATCACCCTGATGATGTTGATGATGTCCTCTATCTCTCTCCTATTATTGTTGTTATTGATGTTGTTATAGAATACCCTTCTCGTTAAGGGGGAGTGTTGAAATATTGTAACTTCGAAGAATATTCTATATGTATTTCTTTGTGGTCCCTGATGGTCCTACCGGGAGAACCACTTGTATTAATTTGTACCCCGATGCTCCTAATCAGAAGAACTAATAAGAGTCATGAGGCAATCCCCTCTAATTGTAAAGGTGTGTCATTAGCACCCCAGTGTGGTTACTTGAGCCTACATGTGTAACTCGAGCCTACATGATTAACTCGACCCTACATGATAGATGATTTAACTTAAGTGAACGAATGAATATAAATAGAGGTGTAGTGCGCCTCATTTGGAACATACACTCTCACTTGTGTAGCGCATTAGTGGAGAAGAGAAGTAGCTAGAGAAGGAGGAGGACCAGGCTTTGATCTCCTTGCTGGTTTTATATTTTATCTTTTATCTTTTTGGGGCATCTATATTGAGGAAGCTTTTGTTGGGTTTTCCCCTTTAGGGTTTTCCCAGGATAAATCCTTATGTTCCTTTTGTATGGTTGTGCTTGTCTATCTTTCAGTGATCCTGTTTATATGCTTTTGTTATGAAAATGAAATGAAGTACTAATGTCTTAGCTAAGCATATGAAAATTTAACATTTAGCACCTCCAATAAAGGCCACAATCATAGGCCCACATATGTCCAAATATTCACACTAAGTCTAATATATCTCTAGCTCTATGTGAACTTAAATAAAACTTAACCCTTGCAAGTTTACCCAACACACATGATTCACAAAACTAAAAGGAATTAGAATGAAAATTAATACCTTTAACCATTCACAAATATGTACACTTGTAGACATTGCTCATTCAAGTGGCAATCCTCCTATGTAAATGCATAAATTATTAAGCTCCTTTATATTTTTCCTTATGTCCATCCTAGTTTATTGTAAGGGATTAAGTTTAGATTTGAATACAGAATGATAGGTAGGCACTAGTGGTTTTAGGTAATACCATATTAAGTATTAGAAAGTTAAGAATGTCATGATAGAGTAGAAATTGAATTCCCTCACTCTATAACCAGCTGTTTGTATTTTGTAATGAATATTTTGGCAAAATTTACAATACAAATGTCCCTTCTAAAGGGAAGGATAAGACAAATTCAAATTCAAATAAATATAGAAAATTCAAATTCAAATATATAAATATATAAATATGTTTTTTGTAATGAATATTTTGAAAAAAGTTACAATACAAATTTCCATACTAAAGGGAGTGATAGGTGAGCTTCAAATTCAAATATTGTGGGATATCAAGACTCAACACCATTAGAGAAAATGGAGACTCCTAGACCCTCATATGTTAAGACAAAATGTACCATGGTAGAGAAAAACTCGGGTGTAAAGCATACTGTCAAGGTTGCTTCCAATGAAAAGAAGCAAATGAATATTGCAAGCACCAATGGTTCTACAAACTAGTGCAATGGGCATGATGGAAATGATTTTCTTACATTCAGAAGCAACTTTTTTAGATTGCAAACCAACAATCTAGTTTGTTCAGGCTTGTTCAAGTACCTTTCTATAGAGAATGTTTTTCCATCACAGATGAGCCATAGTCATCACTATCAATCCTCATGATGCTCAATGTGTTTTGTTTGTATATTTTTTTAATAGACGACAATTTGGCCGACCTAGTTCTCGGTACAAAATGTTAATATAACCACATCATGATTGTTTGATAGATTCAAATAGTTGATGCATGACTTCAGTTTACAATCTAAATCCTTTTTTAGCAAAAATTTCTATTGTGACCACATAGAATTTAAGAACTTGCAAAATACTTTTATTTTAATTTGCATGCCTTTCTTTTCAGTCATTTTCACTGTAATATAACGTTGCATTTGATTTTTGGTTCTTGATTTTGGTCTATACTCCTAGTTTAGTAACATTCTTTCTCATGGTGGTAATATATACATGCACTTACCATACAAAAGTAAGTAGAGAATGGTGGGTAGAAGCTTTATTGATCTATGCTCACTTGGAACCTTTCTAGTTGTAACGAACATAAAATATATAAATATTAAAAATAATATTAATAGATAATTATTAATTAATAATTAATAATTATCAAAGAGTCATGACTGTAGGTTGAAAAGTCACGAATGGACATATATAAGTCCGAGCATTGTAAATCAATTCATATCATCAATTTAATAATTTACTATGGCTTATTTAATATTCCAGATCTTTTGGTAAATATTACTATATGAACGAGTAAATATCTGTTCCAGTGGTATCAGAGCCATCCCTTTCTCAGGCTTGTGCTCATTCTGGATTTTAGCCAAAATTTCAGATTTTATCTAAGTAATTTCAGAGTTTCTCTGTACACTTGGTCCTTAACCAGTCTTGGCTTCTGGCCATTTCCATATTTCAAATTAACCAAAAAAATATATGTACTCTTTGAAGAAATATCTGCTACAAATCTGAAGAATACTGCTGCCATACCCAGCTCTGTCTGCCATCCACATTCTCCACCATCCTGCGCAGCTTCTCCACGCACTGCCTTCCACCTCCATGTCGGCCACTCCTCCACCTCGCTACACCTCACAGAAAGACCATGCACCTGCTCTATTCCCAAACTCCACCTGTGCGCTGCTCTCCTCTATGCCCCTCAGCTTCCACGCCCACCTCCATCCTCCACCAATTTCCACGCCATCGCCTTCCATCCTTATGCTCCACGCTCCCATCGTGGCTCCTCAACTCGGTCACGCATCCTCCTTTCCCCACGCCTCCATCCACATCATCCTTCCCCTTCCACCTGCACTCCATATCAACCTGCCTCTGCCTGCTCGCCCATTTCTCCATCGCCTGCCCTCACTATGTTTCCCCTCACCCGCATACTCCTCAATTATGCACTGAACCCTTATGTGCACTCCTCACCCATCCGCCACACCCCACCCCACCGTTTGCCACATCCTCCATTCGCCACCCCTGCTATCCTCACGCGGTCACTCTCCATGACCTGCACAAACCACACAAAAAAAAAGCATTATAATATAATATATATATTATAATTACAATATATTATATTTATATAATATTTCAAATAAAAAACAAAACAAAAAAATAATATTCTCAAATTGTTTTATTATATAAATAATAAAATAAACATTTTATTATTATAAAAAATAAAAATTATTATTATTATTTTTGAAGGAAAAAGTCCAAGAAAAAAAAAAATATAATAATAATAATTTTATTAAAAAAAATTATTATTTGTGGCGAAAAAAAAAGTTATTTAACCTAATACAAAGAAAACAAGTGGAAGAAAATTGAAGTAAAAATCTATAGTTTAGACGACCATTTATTGTCCAAGAAATCAGAGACCATGGAAGCTGGTTTGCGACTACAAATAGAGAAATTAGAAGCCAAATTAAAGCATTATCTAAAAGAGAATGAAGAATTACGACACACAAATATGAAATCGGAAATGTTGATTAAATTACATCATATGCAAAAAGAGCGCAAGGAACAAATAATTTCTGACCAGAACAATCATATAGAAAAATTGTATGCCCAAATTAAGAAATTAAAAGACAAAAGTGATGCCCAAATTAAGAAATTAAAAGACGAAAGTGATTTCAATCAGAGACTAACAAATCAAGATATAAAGAAAGAAATAAGTGATTACGAAGTAGAAACAATCCGCTTGAACAAAATCGTTAACAACAAGGATGAAGAACTGACGCACATACGACAGAAATTAACAGATCAAGAATCAGTGGTCGACCAGTATCGACAACAGATAAAAGTTCTTCAACAACAAAATAGCGACTCTAAAAAAGAACACAAGCTAGAGATCGCAAAGAGTAATAAAATAATATCCAACAATTCTGAAGAAATTTTCAGATTAAGAAATCACAACAAAACCCTGATTACAAAAATCAAAAAATTGAAAAACAACAGCAAGAGGGAACAATCTGGTGAAGACCTAGAAGGGAAATTACTAGAAAAGAAAGAAGAAAACCAGTGTTTAAATAATAGTAATCAGGAACTACATAACCAAATCAAGGAGCTAGAAATTGGAAAAAAATCGCAAGAGGAAAGAATCGAAAGAATTCCAATTCATGAACAATCTACTAGAGAACCAAGAAGCACAATCCAGGAAAATACATCCAAAAGTCAAATCGAAGAAGTGAAGACAGTCCTTGTCATAGTCCAAAGGAAAGAAGAACAAACGAAACCTATACCTTACAGACATCCTAATTATAATCGTCATTTTGACCAACGACAGGGTCAAAATAAATATTCACAGAAGACTTATGTGGATATGCAAAAATATCGACATACTAAGCAACAATCGAGATAGATTGTTCCACAAAAAGATTTCAGAGCTCCGATAAAAATAGATCTAGGATGGACCACAGGAGATGCTATGTGACAATTCTCTTGGGGAATCCGTAATTCGTATCGGCTCATCTCCTCAAATGTCACAAATACAAAATGGAAAGAATTTCGAGATGACAAGTTAAAATAAATCAGACATAAATGTAAAATACATCTTTGAGGACAAAGATTCCCTTAAGGGGAAGGCAATGTAACGAACATAAAATATATAAATATTAAAAATAATATTAATAGATAATTATTAATTAATAATTAATAATTATCAAAGAGTCATGATTGTAGGTTGAAAAGTCACGAATGGACATATATAAGTCCGAGCATTGTAAATCAATTCATATCATCATTTTAATAATTTACTATGGCTTATTTAATATTCCAGATCTTTTGGTAAATATTACTATATGAACGAGTAAATATTTGTTCCACTAGTAATCCTCCATATATTGGCATTCTTTAGCCTTTTTATCCTCAATATCCTCAATAGCAGATATTTTTTAAATATGCTTCAATTATGCTTGGTTTGAAGCTCCTTGCCCCATTTTTATACATAAAATATGATTATGCTTCTTTTGGTATATGATAATTCGTTATTGCATTATTTATGCAATAATTATGCATGACTGGCCTGCAATTTTCCCAAGAAACAGTTTCGTATTATTTGGCCAACTATTTATACATGTTTGGTCCTTCACATGGTTCAATATTTGTGTTATTTATTGCTATAGCTTGAAGTATCTTGCATGTTTCTTATTTTCAATGTTTTCCTGTACATATAATTTATGAGGAAGATCTTATATTAAGTTTCTAGGTTCATCTTTAAATAGAATATTAGGATATCATTACTGTTGCGATGATACTTTCAGACCCTTTTTTAGCTTGGAAAAAATTGTATTTGTATTTCAGAACAAAAAATAAATACATTCTTCAAAGTGTTTGTAGAAATCAATCCTGTTTTTCACTAGTATGTCAGAAAACCAAAAAAATTTAGTCATGTCTCTACATTTCATATTTCTTATCATCACAAATGTTCATAAATCTACTTCAGGTGATAAAATGCTTGGAAACTCATGATCACTAATTAAAATTTGCTCGTGGTACTACTGAGATTTCCTATTATTGATCTATTTGTTACAAAGTGAATATAGCAGATCTTAGAATTGGAAAAAATTATCTAATCTTTGATATTTCGTTGTATTGAAGGAATATTTGTGGACGGGTTTTCAAACAACAATGAAAGAGATCGTCTTCAAATCTAAGGAATTATGAGCATGAATAGGTATAGTTGACAATAGTTCTAATCATTTTAAGTAAGTCCAGGAAAAGATCATAACTTTGGGCATGCCTAGAATAGAAGACATCCGAGACAATTCTAGAATGAACATTAGTTATTACCTTATATTAGTTTCAAAGGAGCTATAGGATTGAAAAAATACGATCTTCATTGTTTTGTAGCCTTGTAGCATCATTTCAAGGTGTTGTTTGGAAACTGCTCTACCTTCATATAACTTTCATCTTTCTTTCAGGTGAAAAAAATTGGCACTTCATTGTTGAATCTTGCATTAACAGAAGATTGGTTGAGTCATTAGCATGTTTTTTGCGAGGCTAAGTAGTGAAAGTAGTAAAACCCTTACTTCAATCAACATCAATTCAGGTATTTCCTTCAGTTTCATTTATGGAGGAATCATTCGATTTTCTTTGATTTTTGATATTTGTCAGGAGGATTCATTTGTTAAATTATAATAGAAGAATTATCGAAATTCACTCTCCTACTATGTTGTCTGTGTCCATTTCCCTTTGAGTTTATTTCCTTGTGGAACTAATATTGATTAGACTGTAACATTTTGTTAAGTGTCAGATAAATCCAATTGAGACCACATCGATCTTTATGACTAACCATTTCCATTAAGTGTCAGATAAATAATTTTCATTGCTTCTGATTATATCATTTTCCTTTATTCAATGCATAAATATATTGGGTGTTAGGCCATGGTATTTGTATTCAAGAAGTCTTGTGCATTCCATCTGAGTCGATGCTTGTTTGTTTTAACTCTCAATACAATAGTAGGCACATGTCACGTGGCATCATCTGTAGAAGGTGTGTATGCCCAACATGTGGGAGGGGATCTCAGAATTGTTGGATATGGTGTCCAGTATTTTGGGGATGCAATCCTTGGAATCGCAGTTGGAATAGATACAATTCCCCAAAACATTCTGAAAGGGAAGTGTCTAAATTGTATTTTCTATAAATTGATAATTTGATCATTGTGATTTAGTCATCGAGAGAAAAAAGAAGTTGTTACATAATAGAATGCAATATGTTGTGACATTCTAATATTCAAGTATGGATTGTGTGCTTCTATTAGCAGAGGAAAAATAAATGCTTGTTGGAATAAATAATTATGGTAAGCTTGTCTCACATATGATGATGACTTTTGGTTTCAAATTTGAGTTTCTTGAATGACTAAGAAATTATTTCCCTTGTTGTATCTCTCAATTTTTGTTTTGTATCTATATGGTATTACTGGAAAGTTGGAATCTACTACTATCATTCCTTTTTAAGCAATATCTATTGATATTTAAAGAATTTTCTTTGTTATTTTGTTTGGCAATCCTAACATACTAACAATTACAGAGCTATACTTATTGAGGTTCCTTTATTGATTGGATTTTTTCTTTTATTTGGAAAGATTTAATGAATGTGTTATTTTCAAAATACATGTGATGCTTCTTCGAAAGTTTTTTTCAGAAAATTTATCCTTCAATTGCTATTTTTCCAAGACTTATTTGTGTAGAATCTTACGAAACAGGAAAACATTTTGTTTTCTAAGCTATTTATTTTGGCTTTCCATATTATTTTAATTTTTGGCTATAAGTTTCATGTTACCATGTTTTTGTTGTAGATTCATAAGTAAATATTTTGACATAAAAGACTCTTGATGTGTAGAAAGTGACATGCTTTCACCATATTCTCTATATCTTTAAAAAACATTGAGTGTTGTTTAGTTATGTGATTTCAGCGAAAAACAATTTTGTACATTTGAGTCTTTAGGGATGTTAGCAGTCATCCAATCAATTTGGTTTATAAATTCCATTCCATTTTGGTTAGGAAATTTGTTATAAAGTTTTAGCTCTATTTATTTGGGAGGAGAATGCCCCCGTAAAAAATATTTCAATCTATGAATGGTGACCCTGATATAGGATCTTCATCTTCTCTCTCTTCCTCTCATTCCAACTTTTTTACCTTGATAAAGAAATGATACTATGAGATTTAGGTTTTTTCTCCAAAGGCCTATTGGATTTGTGGAAATTTTAATAAAATATATTATATTCTATTTCCTCACATGTTGACTATGAGAAATTATAGCCCACATCCCCTAAGATATTTATTTTTTTCCTCATACCATAGAATCCACCTTGAAGTATCATGCAGTCAAGAAACACAGTTTTAAATTATCACAATGGATTGGATTCACTTAGGTGGTTCTAAGAGAAAATAATTCAATTTGTAGGGCAAATATACAAGGCCCTCCACTAAGAAACATAGTTCTGCAAACAAGAAGATCATATAAACCTACAATGGAATAAATAATTACCACAAAGCATTAGACTTACTAGAGAAGGTGGAAATTTAAGATTTTTATTGATGTGATCTACCTAGGATTGAAGTATTGCTTGGCCATGTTGAAAATTTGACCAAGTGTGCTATCCTATTGCCTCCAAAGACTTTTGCTTAAGTGTAAATTTGGGGGGAGACCGACATTTTCTTTCCATGGACCCGAGGGTACAAGATCTTCCTCCAACTCTTATCATATTCACATATAACCATATTGAAGTACTCACCAATATGATAAGCAATAAAGAAATAAATAGGAGGAACAAATCTTGTAGTCTGTTGCATTTATCCTTTTCAGCAAGGTTAATCCCAAAAATATTCCTGGTAGACTGAATTTAGTAGAGTCTCTTCATGAAAAGAAATAACAAAATGAAAAACATATGACCTCCAAAGATGTCAGAATTTCTAAGTGAAGACATTGGTTGCTATAGAAATCATCTTGCCACATGGCTTCATGAATCATTAAAGCATATGACAAATAGAGAAGAAATATATTCTCATAAAAATATTTTGAACATAGAAAGATATAGTCATAATATGATTATGCATTTATATTCCATACCTTTTATTTTCAACTATAATGCATGCATAATAGCTCATTTGTCCAAGGAAATAGACACAATAAGCCCAACAAAAAATATAAAGTCTGATAATAAATAAACAAGTCCATAGCTTATTGCACTAGTCCCCCTATTCTTCCGAGCTTAATCCCTCTACACAAATGGTAAAATTCTATATAACGGTTTTTCATAAAACTACATAGGATTCAAATCTAAGAGCTACAAAGTGCATTTATTTGTTGTTAATTTATGTGTTGTAAAGTGGCATGATATTTTTCCTGGGTGGCATAATATTCTTCTTTTTAAATTTCAACTTGAGGTCAATTGGAAGGATAATTATATATTTGAGAGTCTAAATATGAATTTACTAACATACATCTACATTATCTTGATTACATCATAGGATTTGAAGTAGGTAGCATATATCTAAAGAAGGTCAGGGCCATTCAGACTAATTGTTTTAGGTCTCTCAAGTCAGAAACAATGTTGAGATTATTAGTCTTTTCTTGGAATTACAAAAGATGCAATCTTGGTGTTAATGTTGCCTCTTTCCCCAATTTTTAAAGGGTTCTAGCTCAATGGAAGAGCGTCTTCTTTACAAGAAGGAGGATGAAGTTTCAATTCCTTCGTGCCCTAATGATATTGCAATATTGATATTTTAAATAAAATATATTTTATTATGATTTATTACGGCTAGGAGGGGTCTCTAAACTAACTTCATATCTTACTACGAGGGGGGTTCAAAACTGCCCTTGTATGTTACAACGAGGAGGGTCAAAAACCCCCTTGTAAGTTTATATAAGTGGGGTTCATAACTTCCTCCGAAGGTTTGTAAATAGTTTTAGGTGGGGGGTTGAACCCCCAATCTAGGTACCTACGAGGGGGTTTTATAAATTCCCCTGAAGTTTTGTAATAAATACTTTTAAGGGGGGATTTGAACCTCCCACAGAGATACCCACAAGGGGGATTTATAACTTCCCCCACAGGTTTGTAAAATGTTTTTTTTTGGGGGGGGGTTGAAATACCTCTGTAGGTTCCTACTAGGGGGATTCATAACCACGCCAAATTTTTGTAACAAATAATTTTAGGGGGCTTTGAATCTCCCTCGTAGTTACCTATGAGGGGGATTTGAAATTTCCCCCATAGGTACCTACGAGGGAGGTTTATAACCACCCCCAAAGGTTTTTAATAAGGAATTTTTGGTGGGGTTTGGAACCTCCCTTAAAAGTCACTTTATTTTGTGCAGCGGGGTTTAGAACCCCCCTTAAAAGTCACTTTTTTTTTCGAGGGGTGGGGTTTAGAACTACCCCCAAAATTCACTTTTGCATGGGGGGGGTGAGAACCGGCCCTAAAAGTCAAAAATTCTAGTGGCAGTTCTATTAGGGGAAGTTTTATAAATATTGCCCCCAAAAGTGACTTTTGGAGGTGGAAGACAGCCACCCCTAAAAGTCAAGTTTGTTGTAGTTGTATGCTAAAAGACAAACCCATTTCTATATTGATATATCCATGTACATTTTTGAGTTATGTATCACCTACAATTGTAGAATTATGTAAATTACAGAAATATAAGTTTGAAAATTATTTTCTGGTACAACTAGCCACAAGCACAAAATGGAAAGTCGCTAGTTACGTGACAAACTATGAAATTATGATGAAGGAATTGAATAAACATGATGATTTAAATATATTATCATTAGGGTATTATGATTTGATGATAGGAATGGATTGGTTAGAGAAACATAGAGTTGTGTTAAACTGATATGATAAAACTTTCACATGTTTAGATGATAATGGTAATATAATTATTGTGAAAGGAATTCCCAGAAAGGTTACTATATGAGATATATATTCCCTGCCGATGAAAAGGTATGTACTTAAGGGATGAAAATTGTTTGCAGTCTATGTAATGGATGATAAATTGAATGAAAATGAACTTAAAATAGAGGATCTACCAAGTTTAAAATATTTTAAAGACATATTTCCGGAAGAAAATCCTAGACTACCTCT
Organism: Pseudotsuga menziesii; assembly: GCA_001517045.1. Lineage (NCBI taxonomy): Eukaryota > Viridiplantae > Streptophyta > Pinopsida > Pinales > Pinaceae > Pseudotsuga > Pseudotsuga menziesii. The sequence goes on from LPNX010202852.1 coordinate 216,127, forward strand.
GAAGAAGGATATAGACCTTACGATCGATTTGGTACCAAGGGTGGTACCAGCATCAAAATCTCCCTATCAGATGAATATGGTAGAGGTTACTAAAATTAAATAATAATTGCAAGAATTAATTGATAAAAAGTACATTCAACCTAGTGTTTTCCCTTGGGGAACACCGATATTATTTGTAAAGAAAAAAGATGCCACTTTAAGACTATGTATATATTATCTATAATTAAAGAAGATGACTATTAAAAATCGATATCCTTTGCCACGGATTGATGATATACTCAATTAGTTTTGATGGGAAACCATATTCTCCAAAATAGATTTAACATTCAGATACCATCAGGTGTGGATCAAGGACGAAGACATCATTAAAACTGCTTTAGAAATATATACGGTCATTACGAGTTTGTCGTAATGCCCTTTGGTTTAACAAAGGACCCGACAACTTTTATTTGTTTAATGAATACAGTTTTAAGTAAATACTTAGATAAATTAGTAGTTTTCTTCATCGGCGACATATTGATCTACTATGACAATAAAAAAGAACACGAAGAACATTTAAGAATAATTTTACAATTGTTAAGGGAACAACAACTTTTTTCTAAGTTTAGAAAATGTGACTTCTTTAAAGAAAAAATTCAGTATCTCAGTATCTAAGGCATGTGGTGTATAAGGATGGGATATAAGTGGAACCCGATAAGATTAAGGCTATCAATGAATGGTCTTTTCTAAACAATGTGACCAACATAACATCATTCATGGGGATTACTGGCTACTACTAAAAATTCATTGAAGGATTTTCTAAGATATCCTACCCCATAAATTCATTGCAGAAGAAAGGTAAGAGTTTTGATTGGAGAGAAAAAATGTACTGAAATTCTTAATAAAATAAAACATTTGTTAAGTACATCTCCTATCTTAAAAATTGTTGATCATTTTAAATATTTTGTCGTATGCACTGACGCATGGAAATAAGGTTTAGGCGGGGTACTAATTCAATAAAATTATGTCATGGCCTATGAGTCTTGTTCAATCATCATACCACCTAGTACCATGGTCGAATACACCTCAAACATATTTTCATTTTTCTCGTACTTAGTTCATATGGTCAAACCTTGGATATGTTGGTCTAAGAAGGTATATTGGGTTTTTCGACTCATTAACGCACCCAAGCGCCATATTTTTGGTCAACCAATATAATGAGTTCCCTAATTAATGACATTTCATTCCTTGGGGTGGTCCTACTCGTTAAAACAAAGAACCGGTTTGACCAAAAATGCCCATGCATGTATTTTGGTGGCTTTTGGCCCTTTTGGACCATTAAAAGTTGCCTAGAGCCACTCCCACTCACCCATGCACTCCAAAATGTCTATCTTACCCTCATTTATGTCTTATCATGCTTCCCCCATGTTCACATGGCCATTAATGACCATTTGAGGTGTTTGGGAGTTTGTGTGTCAACCTATGGGCGTTTGAGGTCCAATCTAATCCTGCCACATATATGCCACCAATTTGCCTCCTAAGGAGAATTATTTTCTCCAATTGTATTATAAAAATGTATCACACATATTTACAAGTTGTACAATAATAGAAACTTCAATTATTGGCACCATCTTTGTATGTTAATTTTTCTCTTTTCATAGTTTTTCTGCACAATTTGTGAAATTATTGAGTTGTGAGGATTCCATTAGCTCCTAGATATTGTTGTGAATCATAATTTCACATGTTACCAGAGCTATTTATAGATGCAATTCTAATTCAGAGATTTTGAGTTTCTTTTTAGGGTCCCCTCCAGAAAAATTTAAGTGTTTGCATTGTAGGTAGTGTTAGTGTCTTTGTCACTCAGTGTGAAAGAAGAAATGGAGCAGAATCATATATTTCTTACCCCATTAAATTATTTTGAATGGAAGGAAAAAATGGTAATACAACTGAGGTGGGAATGCCACTATAGAGTCACCATGGGAACTGAGACCGATCCCAACTCTGTCGTGGAAAGATCGAAGTACTTCAACAGATTGGATGAAGCATTCAAAATGCTTTGTCTCATTATTTTGAGGGATATTCTCTTCCATGTAGACAGTATTACTACACCCAATGAATTTTGTCTCAATATTCAGTCACTATTTTTGAATACATATGATATGAGAGGACACGAGCTTGAAAATGAGTTGATCTCACTAAGCCCAACTCACTTTTAGACTATCCAAGATTTCTTCACAAACTTCAAATCGTTGGTGCTTCAGATGAAATAGTGTTGCATCTCTAAGAAATAAGAGTATCTGATATTATCCATTCTTTTTAATTTAGGAACTGAGTATTCAGTGTTTGTCTCCACATTCCACTTAGTTAAGATGACAATTCGAAATTGAACAATGCCTACCCATACAAAATTCATGGATTCTTTGACTCATGAACATGACAAGTTAGTTCAAATGAGTACCATCGAATCCGCCAAGTATCAATCATGTGTTGTAGGTGTGTCATATCAAGACAAAGTAAATAATAAATCCAAGGATTCGAAGTAGCAAAGAGTGAAGGAGAAGAAGCATTCGGATGTTAAAAGCTCAATTTCAACTGATGAGGATTCAAAAGCCAAGAGGATGAAGAGTAAGAGAGATAAGCCCAAATGTGGTTATTATAGAGGTTAAAATCATAAAACATATTGTTTCATAAATAAATTGGGCATCGCGACCAAGCTTCTTGGAGAAAATATTACTAATGTTCCATATTTTGCAAGAAGAGAAGAGCGCAAACTCTTTTTGGAGGAAGAGGATGGTAAGCGCTTGTATGCTTTGGGTTCTAGGATAAAAATTATTTCTCATATATCGGTTTCATATATATTTGTTTATTATTTACATTCTGATATATAAGAATCTGAAACCTCCATCCATTCCTTGGAAGAAACCCCAAACCATTCACCAAATTTTCCTCCAAAAACTAGTAATGTTTTACTAGTTTCTGACTTGTCTTCTAAAATATCTTTCCCACTCCATTCAGATCCTTCCAATTTTGATTCTGAAGGTGATATGCATAATAATATTTAGGTTATGAAATCCTTAAAATCACTTCCCGAACCAATTTATTCCCAAAAGACCCAACAACCCTCAAGTTCATTAGTTGGAAAATCTAAAAATTGCACTATTTTCAATACTATGTTGCTTGTGTATGTTGTTTTTTTGTCTTGTACATCATTCATTGGTTGGAAATCCATGTCATTAGAATTCATGGGACTTTTTTTCCACATGTATTTATCTGATATCACCACCTATGGGTCAAATTTCAAGTCTATAGACCATCCAAGTTCGCTCAACTGTTAGTGTGATCTAGTTTCCCACTATTTTCGCACTATGGACCCATTCGCTCATGGAGACACTATACCTATTATATTTTATATAGTATATGAATTATATTATCATATTTCAGAGCCTCATGTGATTTTTTATTAAGTTATGAATGTGCTTCATCTAATTGGGAAGAAGATTCATAGTTTAATTCATGATATGGCAGTTACACAAGAAGCTGATTTTGTTGAGTCTTTTGATGCTCTTTGGGAAGGAGTTTGCGGAGATATTGTTTCCATTATTCATTATGATTTGATATTAGAGAATGATTCAGATAAAAAAAATTCTTATTATGCTCTTCCATCATCAAATGATGACCTTCAAGGGGCCTCTCCACATGTTATTTGTCTACAACACATTGATGAATAATCCATGATCTTGGCATCCACAACATCTTCACCAAGTCCATCACTAAGAAGTTGTTATTTCAGCTCATTCAAGTGAAGAAGAAGACCTGTTAAATATATTTTTATTATCTCTATTTCATTTCCATTCTTGAGGGATGATTATCCCCATGAGGTTTTTCCTCTTTCCTCACTTTTACATGGACAAATAATTTTTTTGTGAGAGGTGACTTGAGCCTTTGTTGCCAAGGCCTTAATTTTTTGATGTGGTTACACTAAGTTAGGATTAAGGGGGTGTTTAGAGCATAATAACACCTAATACAATGGTCACAAACACCTAGGACACATTTTCATTTGTCTTGTACTTATTTCATATGGCCCAAACCTTGGTTATGTTGGTCTAGCAAGGTGTATGGGGGTTTTGGACTCATTAATGCACCCAAGGGTCCTCTTTTTTATAAGCCAAGATAATGATTACCCTAATTAATTTAATTTCATTCCTTGCAGTGCTCTCACTCCTTAAAATAAAGAACTAGTTTGAATAGAGGCACCCATGCATGTATTTGGGTGTTTTTTCTCCCTTTCGGACCATTAAATGATTCCTAGAGCCACTCCCACTCACCCAAGCACTCCAGAACGCCTATCCTATCCTTGTGTATGTCCTCACATGCTTCAACCATGTTCACATGGTCATTTGTGATCATTTGAGGTGCTTTGGGAGCTCATTGGTAAACCTAGGGGTTTGAGGTCTATTCTAATCCTGCCACACGTATGCCACCAATTTTCCTCCTAAGGCTAACAATTTTGTCCCATTGTATTATAAACATGTACCACACATATTTAAAAGTTGTATAGTAATAAAAACTTCAATTATTATCACCATCTCTCTGTGTATTTTTTCTCTTCTCATTGTTTTTTATGCATAGTTTGTTAAATTCTTGAGCTGTGAGGATTTCCTTAGATCCTAGATCTTAATGTCAATCAAATTTTTAGAAGTCTAGGAATTTAAAAGAACACAAGAATAACTATTCTACTCATGACCTGGAAATTGTTTCCATCATACACATGCTAAATATGTGGTGACACGTGCTAAAATCTTAATGCTAGGCAAGCTAGGTGGTTGTAATTTCTATGCGAATATGATTTTGAAATAAAAAATATAAAAGGGAAAGAGAATAAAGGTACATAAGTTGTAAGTTGTCAAACAAAATTTCTTTATTCCAACAACAACTATGAATAAGATTTAGAAAATAAAATTTTAAATGCACAATTTTTTTATAAAGAGTATAAAAACCTGAAGGAAAAGACCGCAAAAAATGAAAGGAATCAAATAAAAATAGATCTTAGTATGAATGGAAGAGGGTTATTACTACATAAAGGAATTGTTAGCACCAAGATTTTGAGCTCCCAAGGTCAAGAGAGGGGAGGCCACTCCCGGGCAACATCAGAACCACTTTAGACTGTGCCTCTAGCCCTGTGCAGTTAGAGAGGGATCTCTTGTTTGTCGACGGAGTATGTCCACATAGGGTTATCAATCTTGTGTGTCGCCAGAGTCTACTCCACATAGGATTTTCAATTAGAATAATGAGGGGGCTAGGATCCTGAATGGGGAAAAGTGTGTTGAGGAAGGTGCATGGTGGGATTATCACGGGAAAGGGACCATGGGTAAATGGAGTCGAAACCTATGGAAGAAACGATTACAAATGGAAAGAATGATGAAAGATTGCAAACGGAGGCCAGATAGTTGCTTATTTCCCAATCAAGAGATTTTAGCAGGTGATTTAGAGGACAAGGAGGGACATTCCATCATATGGAGAACCGACGAGATGAATTCCATGCAACTTTATAAGAACCATTGTTAAATGCCTAAAACAGTGGCTGGAGCATACCCAGTATGAGTTCCAAACCACTATACCCTAAGTTGTAGTCATGGAAAGCAATTTACAAAATGGAGGGGAAACAAGAAACACATTTACATGTAAAAGAGAGCACATATTGCAAAAAACAACAACACATGAATCTCTGCTGTGAATAACAGTCTTTCACTATAATTTATTCATACACAAGTATCAAGCTTTACAAATGGGAGCTTCAACCTGGGATTGTTTCCCAATCCAATTCACTAACTCCTTTCTCCCTCTATCGGGAGAATTTTTATACAATCATATTGCTAAGACTACCGAATCAAAAAAAATTACAAGTCGCCATCCGGCGTTAACAGTGCAAAGACTCGACTAGCGCCACGTTTTACAATTATAAACAAACATCATGGAGACACAGCATGTGATAATGCGGGCTGACAGCGCAGAGCCCCATACCATCCTTAGTCATGAAAATGACTCCCATGCGGCGTGCTAACAGTCAATCATCCACATAGGCTGCCTTTGACCTACTTTGGGTCTCATTGTTCAGCTAGTGCATGTCGCTCAAAGGCTGACAAGAAGACCTGAGTCCCTTCCTCTACTATTCTTCTGACCCCATCCTCCGTCGGGTGAAACTGTTATAGGAGGAGACTGGAGGAAAGGTGGTCCAATGCTTGGTGATGATAAGCAGCTTAAGAAGCTTATCATCCTTGTACTACCTTCTTCCCCATACAAGGAGGGTTCTTCTGCGAGTCATGCAGCCAAGAGTGCGTTTGACCTTCTCCTCTCCCACGACCAAGCAGCAAAGTGGAGCCTTTAGAAATGGTGTCGAAGGCTCTGTACCCACCTGGTCCCAGTACGAGCATTCACTCTAGTAGCTCTGCCACCACTGTGAGTTGAGAATTAATAGGTCGTGACCGCAGCCAGGAGTGTTGGAGGGACGTCGCAAGGATGTCAAAACCCATGCAATGCACATCCAGAGGCTGGGTTGTGTAGGAGTGGGTGAATTCCCCTCAGTATTTCACATATGTGCCCTGGTGGTTGGTGTTTTTCTTGTGTGGATAACTAGAAAATAGATTCCATGCCTACCTACCAAGTGTACCCCTTGTCGAACGAATTTCTTGAACCACACAGTCATGGTTGTATATGAAAGACTTTGACACTTCTCGAAATTCAACCCTCTATCTCTTATCATCTACACAATTCCATGTCTCAAAGATCTTCAGAGGATGGTGTTATATAGTGTGAGCAGGAATGTCTTCGGGAAGGGCTATACCCTTAAAGTGGCTACGATGGTGGCATGTGTGGTGCCAGGGTGGGGATTTCCCCTCCTTATGTTCAATCATATTATCCGTCATAGCTAAGATTCCAAACCATTTCTGTGTGGCTGCTAGGCCGATTCCAAGGGTTGTGGATTTGACCATATCCTGCCCTTTTAATTACCTTGATAGTGGTATCAGGCTATTTTATCTAGTCGCATCCCTTGGCCTCGTGTAAATGCCCGGTTTGTCGCCTCAGCGAATCAATCCTCTATCTTTCTCACGATTTCCTTTGAAACGAACCACGTGCCACACTTGCGAACTAGGAAAATAGTGCAGAGGGACAAGACCTCCACCTCAGGCATATACTGAATGGCACTGGAGAAATTGGCCAATCTGTGAGAGCACAAATTACACGCACAAATGTATCCTCTGTTATCATTTCCACATTGGATGGGAAATCTGTATCTTGGGAAAACAAATCAGTCGTCCGATCAAAGGAATCTATCATATCTTCCATCCACGTTCCATTCCTCCTACCACCAAATTTTCTCTTCTGAACACCACAGGCAGTTCTGTTCCACGACACATTCTTCACCGTTAATCAAGATTGACCCTTCGTGCAATCATCGATCGAAGTGGGCCCCATCGTTTTTCACAATGGAAAACTTTAGATGTTTGTCCATGCTAGTTCACCTTGTGAAATGAACCGTGTTACCACCTAATTTGTACTTAGTGGTTTTTATCAAGTGAACCCGGTGACCCGGACAGGGTTAACTTGTTCGGACTTCAAAAGACCTATGGAAGTACTTCCGGGAAGTGCTTGTTGTATCATATCACATGTTCATACCCTATGGGGGAATTGTAATAAATGTTCTAGCATGATAGTGTCTGTAAAAGACTCGATCTCTTACACTTCATTTGTCAATCCGATCAGCCCAGGGTGTTTTTTCCCTTGGTTATTATTGGCTGTTGAATAAACGACTGATAATTTTTGAGTTTTTCACTCCATACCTCCAAAGTTGGGGCGGTCGGCTTGGCATTTAGGCCTATTGATGTTATTAGAGTCTATGTGTCAATGTATAAGCATGCTAGACATCATGGTCGAGTCATATGAACATGTCTAAGTCCCCCTAGGTGCTTTTCAATTTTTCAATTTTTTAGTTTTTTCAGTGTTTTTTATTAAAATTTTAATTTTTCCAAAACTTAGGCTATTTTTTAATAGTTTAATTGGAAAAATTGATTTTTGTAATAAAAGTGGGCCAAATAATCGGTTTCAGTCATGTAGGTGCTCATTTTCAAGCTAAGAGCACCATGTAAACCCATGGACCCACTATTTCCTAAGTTTTGAGTGATCTTCTATCACTTAGGTCAGAAAGCCCCAAAAATCAATTATTGACTATTTTAATTAATAAATTGATGAATAATGGAGCAAATCCAAAATCAATAAATAAGTGGATTCTCAGCCGATTTGATTGAAATCAGTCAGATCTGAAGCAGATTGACTGGATCTGACAAATCCTTGACTGAAGGAGTAGATCAAATCAAATCCAGAGTTGATCTATAGCTGTCTCCATGGGGAATTGCGCCCTCTCTCTCTCCTCCACACATGTCGACCCTCCTAGATGTTCTATGGGCCGATGTGTCAGTGTATGGGTTGATGTGTCAGCTCAATCAAGCCCCCGATTGACAAGTAGGCTCATTCCAGCTTTAGTTATGCATTGATGAACTCTCCATCAGTTGATTTCACTTGATTCCATGAGGAATTCCCCCCCCCCTTGGGCTAGATGGCCAGTAAATTGTATATATCCAGGCACAACCTCCTCTTCCAAGCTAGTTAGAACTGGGATTGAGGTGCTGCTGCTATTGTATTGTTGTAATTCTTCATTTGAAATAAAGAAAATATTTGGAGGCAATACGGTGTGGTTCCATTACATGTGTGGATGATTATCGCCATTGTTTTACTGAGGTAACCTGTATCTGTGGTCATTTTTTGCTAATTTCTTGTAGATCCGTTGTTAAGATTGATAATAAGATTATTATGATATTGATAGGAAAGATTCTTTTCAATAAGTTTATTGACTATCTCTTTCCTTTGATGCATGTTTAGAGATCTTGATTTAGCATGTCCTATAAGTTTATATGCATGTTATCTTGAATCTTTGTGTATGTACTAATCAGATCTCACAAGTTTCTTAGCAAGTTCTTTGATTTTAGCTGAGTTGCAGGTTCCCACTTTGGAGAGGATGCTTATCTATTTTGTTTCTTCATTCTCTTCAAAACCTTCCAAAATGCATATTCCCTCGACATTCCACCTGAAAGCTCCACTGTGGATCTTCAAGGAAACCAACATTTCTTTCCTCCTCTTCCTCCCTCAAAATCAACACTTCACCCGGTTACTTTGTTCAGTTCATAGCTTTGATTTCATTTGTATCTATTTCATCAAATCAAAATATACATAGATATGATATTTCATAGCATATATTCTATATCTTGCACTCAAAAAAATTTCATAAGCATTCTAGATCTAGCTTTAGGGAAATCGTCTTTTTGCATGAATTTTAAAGAAAACTTGTAGATCACATGCATTAGATTTCCTTTCTCTGTTATCAAATTTAATATTCTGCAATATCAGTGCACTTTCATTGGCTGCACAAACATCAAGCCAATATCCCAAGGAAATCTTGCTTTCCTTGGTTCCCTTTCGTTTGTTTTAGCTAGTCTTAACTTCAGTTTTTCTGAGATAAGGTAGGCTGATCCAAAGGTACTCTTAAATTGCTTTTGGGAATTTTTTATTCTAACATTCTTGCTGTATTTTATCAGGTATGACAGAAAACAAAGGAATCTGTTGTCTGAACTGGCCTCAGGAGCGTTCAAATCCCCCTAGGGGTCTCCCTTTTCACTAAAAACTCAAAATTTTTCCGAAGTTGTAAAATCTTGGTTTCAGCCTGTATAAGGACCAAGAAGTTTCTGATAATTTCAGTTCTCTGATTCTGTAATCAATAATAAATAAAATCATTTTTGGAATAGGCTCTTTCGATCCCATTCCCCATCCCCCCTAGGGGGATTTGCGTCGGTTTTCTTTTTCGTCGCTTTCTGCTTATTTATTTTTTTAACTAGTATTGATATAATTTGCAGGGTAGTATACTTGATTCTATTATTAATTTAATATTCCACTTTTTTTATTTCAAAGGAATCATAATACTTACCCCACAATTTCTCGATTGACCCGAAAGGGGAAAGAGATTCGTGGTAAGATTAATTAAGAAACTGTAACTATGTATCTGTTTGCTTTTTTCTATCATTTGTTTATCAGCAAATTTAAAATTAACCCCTCCTTGATTCCCCGATTGAGATCCACTTGGATCGAAAGAGTTTCTTGGAGGCTTTTCTTTTAAACAAGAACATCTGGTTTAAAACTTACTAAAATTGACAAGACTCTAGTGTGTATGCTCTGCACTTGGCTGCGGTTCATCCGATCAATCAAGATGTATCAAAAGCACTTGGGTGACTAGTATAATTAGGACTCACTCTCCCCAACTGACAAACCATCAAGTGAAAATCCAACACCTAGATCAAACCTCTACAGTGGCAAAATACCCAAAGGAAGTGGGAACTTCTGAAAAGTTACCTCGAGGCGTCGATCTCTGTCACACCCTAACGGGTGCGTTATGAACAATAGCCCGAGATAATCCATTTCATCCCACATATTCCTTGCGGGTAGACGTGAAGGTTTAGTTTTTGACATACTCCAAGTACTCTCGTGTATATCTGGAGTCCCCCCTTAGCCTAATTTTAATCAATTCACACTGCAATTTTAACTTAAAACGTACCAAGAGGAAATCGCAAAACATTCACTCCAAGCACATGCAAGTATATTGTTTCTATTTTTGACTCCATTCTAAGGCACTGGTTATTTTCTTGCTTTATATAAATATTGTGTCTCAACATTGTGCTTTCGTGTGTTCATCTTTTATATCTTGCCATCTTTGATTATCTATAGTTAAATTTGCAAAATCCTAAGCAACTCATTCAATTTAACATCACAACACTAAGAAATTATCCTTAGCAACTTAATAGGGTCTACCCCCCTTGGCTTCATTAGGAGTTGAGCCTAAACGAAGGAATCAAGAACAAGGTGACAGCCTTGAGTCAAGACTTGCCCCCAAGGACACACCGAGTGGCTTGAAGATTTCTGCCACGTGACCTAGGTGTGTGAAAGGTGGCAACACCTTTTGGCACCATTGCCGAGGATAAATATTTTTATTCCCGAGTACGACTTTTGTTTTCTTCCTTTTTGTTTTTTCTTTGTTTGATGAATACTTAGAGTAGATCTTTAATTTTCATCTGGAAACTCCACTGACTTTTTTTCCAGTTTTTATTTTTACAAAGAAAAGCAAAAAATAATTTTTGTGAAAAGATTTATAAATGCTTATTTTTCTGTTTCACATGGCGACTCCATTGAAGGGATAAAACCCTGTTTTCTCATAAACTTGTGAATTTTTGTTGTGTGTAGATGAGCCCATGCAACATGTTAAAACCTTTAAAGCTCATCACTTGACAGCTCCACCTTGTCAGTACAAGGTTTAATCTTTATATCAAATGGATACTATTTTGGATGAATTAAAGGAGAAATATGTTGCCCAGTTTACCTTAATGTTTTAACCTATCGATTTCTCAAACATCTTGGGGTTTCCTAACTACGGTGATGGTTTGGGGGATGCATATAAATGGCTTCCAACATTTCATGGAAATTATGGTGATTCGTCCATCTGGCATGTCAAATATTTCCTTCAATTGATTGCTGACGTCAATATTCTTTATGAAGACCATATGATGGAAATGTTTGCTAGTACTTTTCTGGATGAGGCTTGTTGTTGGTTCTATCAGGGCCTTCCTGATAAATGTATAACTTCTTTTCCAAACTTCCTTTGGATGTTTTTAAAGCAGTGGCATGATGGTAGGGGTAGTGCGAATGGTTTAAAAAAGTTCCTTGAAAAGATCTGTAGGATTAGTTGACAAGTAGGCTCAGTCCAGCTTCAGTTATGCATTGATGAACTCTCCATCAGTTGATTTCACTTGATTCCATGAGGAATTGCGCCCCCCTGGGCTAGATGGCATGTGTTTTGTATATATCCAGGCACAGCCTCCTCTTCGAAGTGAGTTAGAATTGGGATTGAGGTGCTGCTGCTATTGTACTTTTGTTATTCTTCATTTGAAATAAAGAAAATATTTGGAGGCAATACGGTGTGGTGCCATTACATATGTGGATGGTTATTGCCATTGTTTTACTGAGGTAACCTGTATCTGTGGTCATTTTTTGCTAATTTCTTGTAGATCCGTTGTTAAGATTGATAATAATCTTATTATGATCTTGATAGGAAAGCTTCTTTTTCAATAAGTTTATTGACTATCTCTTTCCTTTGATGCATGTTTAGAGATCTTGATTTAGCATGTCCTATAAGTTTATATGCATGTTATCTTGAATCTTTGTGTATGTACTAATCGGAACTCACAAGTTTCTTGGCAAGTTCTTTGATTTCAGCTGAGTTGCAGGTTCCCACTTTGGAGAGGATTCTGATCTATTTTGTTTCTTCATTATCTTCAAAACCTTCCAAAAGGCATAGTCCCTCGACATTCCACCTGAAATCTCCACTGTGGATCTTCAAGGAAACCAGCATTTCTTTCCTCCTCTTCCTCCCTCAAAATCAACACTTCACCCGGTTAATTTGTTCAGTTCATAGCTTTGATTTCATTTGGATATAATTCATCAAAAGAAAATATACATAGATCTGATATTTCATAGCCTATAGTCTAGATCTTGCACTCAAAAAAGTTTCATAAGCATTCTAGATCTAGCTTTAGGGAAATCGTCTTTTTGCATGAATTTTAAAGAAAAAATGTAGATCACATGCATTAGATTTCCTTTCACTATTATAAAATTTAATATTCTACAATATCAGTTCACTTTCATTGACTGCACAAACAGCAAGCCAAGATCCCAAGCAAATCTTGCTTTCCTTGGTTCCCTTTCGTTTGTTTTAGCTAGTCTTAACTTCATTTTTTCTGAGATAAGGTAGGCTGATCCAAAGGTAATCTTAAAGTGGTTTTGGGAATTTTTTATTATAACATGCTCACTGTATTTTAGCAGGTCTGACAGAAAAGAAAGGAATATGCTGTCCGAAGTGGCCTTAGGAGCGTTCAAATCCCCCAAGGGGTCTCCCTTTTCACCAAAAACTCAAAATTTTTCCAAAGTTGTAAAATCTTGGTTTTAGCCTGTATAAGGACCAAGAAGTTTCTGATAATTTTATTTCTCTGATTCTGTAATCAATAATAAATAAAATCATTTTTGGAATAGGCTCTTTCGAGCCCATTCCCCATCCCCCCTAGGGGGATTTGCGTCGGTGTCCTTTTCGTCGCTTTCTGCTTATTTATTTTTTTAACTAGTAATTATATAATTTGTAGGTTAGTATACTTTATTCTATTATTAATTTCATATTCCACTTTTTGTATTTCAAAGTAATCATAATACTCACCTCACAATTTCCCGATTGACCCGAAAGGGGAAAGAGATTCGTGGTAGGATTAATTAAGAAACTAGAACTGTGTATCTGTTTTCTTTTTTCTATCATTTGTTTATCAGCAAATTTAAAATTAAACCCTCCTCGATTCCCCGATTGAGATCCACTTGGATCGAAAGAGTTTCTTGGAGGCTTTTCTTTTAAACAAGAACATCCGGTTTAAAACTTACTAAAATTGACAAGACTCTAGTGTGTATGCTCTGCACTTGGCTACGGTTCGTCTGATCAGTCAAGATGTATCAAAAGCACTTGGGTGACTAGTATAATTAGGACTCACTCTCCCCAACTGACAAACCATCAGGTGAAAATCGAACACCTAGATCAAACCTCTACGGTGGCAAAATACCCAAAGGAAGCGGGAACTTCTGAAAAGTGACCTTGGCGCGCCGATCTTTGTCACACCCTAACAGGTGCGTTACGAACAATAGCCCCAGAGACTCCATTTCAGCCCACATATTCCTTGCATGTAGCCGTGAAGGTTTAGTTTTGGACATACTCCAAGTACTCTCAGGTATATCTGGAGTCCCCACTTAGCCTAATTTTAATCAATTCACACTGCAATTTTAAATTAAAATGTACCAAGAGGCAATCGCAAAACATTCACTCCAAGCACATGCAAGTATATTGTTTCTATTTTTGACTCCATTCTAAGGCACTATTTATTTTCTTGCTTTATATAAATATTGTGTCTCAGCATTGTGCTTTCGTGTGTTCATCTTTTATATCTTTCCATCTTTGATTATCTATAGTTAAATTTGCAAAATCCTAAGCAACTCATTTAATTTAACATCACAACACTAATTAATTATCCTTAGTAACTTAATAGGGTCCACCCCCCTTGGATTCATTAGGAGTTGAGCCTAAATGGAGGAGTCGAGAACAAGGTGATAGCCTTGACTCGAGACTTGCTCCCAAGGACACACCGAGTGGCTTGAAGATTTTTGCCACGTGACCCAGGTGTGTGAAAGGCGGCAACAAACCATAGCCGTATATTTATCTCCTTCCTCATCATGGCCATTGATCTTTGTGACCCCTACACCTTTTCATGATTTGAGATTGTGGTTTTATTCGCTCAAGTATGGATCGTGAAATATCTTCAGGCCATAGATATTCCCCAAACCTCATCTCAACCGTCGAAAGCCTCTGGTCTTTAACACCTTTCGCAATATTGGATGGAAGCTTTGACCGTGCATGTTTTCTCGCGCGAAGCGATTCGAAACTATGTATCTTCCCTTGATCAATTGCAGCCCTTGATTATGAATCCTACCCAATGTTGCAACACACCTACCACTTTCTTCGTTAAAGGGTGGTCGCATGAAATTTGAGGGGCTGCGACCATTACCGAACTCCTGTCCAGCCCCTAAAATAAACTGTTAAAATGGAGTGTTAACAACTAGCTCCACAAGGGATGATATCCTCCCAGTGAGGTAGCAAAGAACCCCCATAGAGAAAGTGCCGAAACCATTTGTCACATCCCCATGCCTCCGGCCGGCAAGGAGGACGCGATCTACGAACTCTATCAGACCGGGCTAACCGCCCATAAACATATGCAGGAAATAAAAATTCATAAAGAGAATGCCTAAACATGCACATTGAACATTTATTTTACACAGCGAAAATCCATGAACATGTACAGGAAGTAAAATCGCCTAGAACAGAATGCTTAAGCGAATTTAAACTAATATATGCACCCAGAATTATTAACCATTCACAGATGCAATTTAATCATCATACACAGCGGAAAATAACAGCGTTCAGACATGCATTCATTCAACATGTTCATTTCATTTTAATTAACAGTAATATAGAGAATTGCAGAGGTAAAATGTACAAGATCACTTATCTTATGAAAGCTTTGCTCCGCAACCAGCTACGTCGCTGCAACGTTCCACCCTACCATAGGCCAGCGTGCTCCTTAATCTCTCAGCAGCGCTGCCACCCCCGAGCTGGGAATGATTCTCCAAGGAATAAGGGAACTAGCAGGCTTACACATAGCCAAGGATGTCCAAAACACACAGCCAAGCCAACTCAGTTGGGTTCATCAAGCCATTGAGGAGCTGATGGAGGCAATTTGCTAAGCTGGTGAGCTCATTACGGAGCCAAGAACACCCACACCAAAACTAGCCTAACCTCTAAGACACCCATCCACACCCAACACAAGGAATCAGTCCCTTCTCTGCTACACAGTCCCTCAGGCCCTGCATTCCCTTCCAGTGCTATTCAGGGGTGATGGAGAAGAAGGCCAGCCCTCTAGCTCTGCCTGTGTGGTTTCTAGCACCAGGTTTATCAAGCAACTAATCCAACACCCTTTCTCCCAATACAGTCCGAAGACCAACAATTACACTCCAGCAATTAATTCAGCTCTCACAGCTTAAACAGGAAAACGAATTACACAGCCCCAATGAAACAGCAAAAATGGCTCACAACATGGGGGAAAACACACAATCCTGAAGCTTATCAGGGAAACCAACTCACAGCAGGGGAAAACATCCCAAATAGCCAGTGCGTGAGACCCAAAAGTCAGTGAGACAGCCAAAAACGTGAATGGCTCTTCACAGCTATGGCAAAACACATGAAATCACAAAAACGTGAATGGAAAATGCACCAGCAGCTGCAAAAACGTGAGGAAGAAAACCCAAGCCCTGGCATTACAAAAACGACCTCCCATCCATGGGAAAAATGAAGCCACATCCAAAAACGTGGAAGGAAAAACACACAGGAAACTCCAGCTGCTCCCCAAAACGTGAGAAAACTCAAAAACGTGAATGCATAGCAGAATGGCATACGTTTTTTTTTGGGCATTTTTCTTGCCAAGGAAGTCAGAACACGATTTTCAAAAATGGGTCTCTGCCCAATTCGAATTTTGGTTGCCCATACTCTTCCCCTTCCATGCAATAACTAACTCAACCACATTCTGGCAGAATTAAATGATTGGGGAAAAAGACAAGAAAGGTAGTTGACAGCTTGATGGGTTCCCTCATAGACATTTGGCTTCTCCCCATTGGCCCATAGGTTAAATATTTCACTCCCCTTATCCTTAGAAAATCATGCCCCATTCGATTTGGTTGCCGCGGCCGTAGCTGGTTGTCTCCATTAATTAATTATGATGCATATTTACATAATGGCCAACATAATATGTGCCGCATGCCCCGATATTCAATCGGTGACAATTTTTAAATCCAAAACATAGCATAACCGATCAATGGTGGGGCCTTGGCCTTTAGCTCCACACCATGATCATTACAATATATACATCATGTACATTTAATGTAACGGGGTCAAAACCAGGACATTACACCATTGGGACACCTTCAATATTTCTTTGACATCTCCATCAACTTCATGCTACTGCTTCAACGAATTTGTGCCAATCTTGCAAATCGTGCTGGTGAATGTACTCCTGTGCTGGTAACTAAAAATGAAAATAAAATGAAAACAACAATGAAGGAAATGCTCAATAGCAATTGAGCTTATTTTCTCCTGCCTACTCTACCTAAATTTGTACACAAGCCCATCTAAGTGAAATCAAACTTCCACTGAAGCCAATCAAGAAACTTGCCTAATACTCTTGTTCTTGTATGGTGCTTGATGGACAAAAATGAAACAGATAATGGGAGAAGGGAATGATAAACAAGCTGATTTTTAAGGCAGAGATGCGACCAATCATTACCTTCTCCCAGACCCTCCATGTATTTGGCCACGGGGTCATAGAAATCATGACAACCTCCAGCACGTACTATTGCCTGCTCGTGGGAAAGCTTGCTAGAGCTTCCTGCTTCTAGAGAGTCATCAAGACGACACTTGGAAGATTGCAGATGAGGATCCACAAAATATCTCTAATGGAATATCTCTGTCTCTGCCCAAAATTTCTGTAACAAGGGCATGATGTGCTTTGAGATGGAGGTCCTCAGCTTCTCCAGTGAAACCGAGTAGGCATACTCCTTCCGGGTGAGGTGTTGTTCTTAAAAGCAGAGCATTAGAAAAAGTGTTTATCTGTAATCTGTTGCATCCATCTTCATTTTTGCACAAGTCTATGGCCTCCATCACCTCTATTTCTTTCTATTATTGCTTGGAGTCCTTAATCATATGTCATATCAACTAAAAAGAGGCATAACATAAGGGTAAGTTATCACCTCCAGTGCCCTCATCATATTTCCCAGCTCTGACCTCCTACCTTTGCATTGCACTTTGATTTCTTTCATTAGAAGGCATTGCTTCAACAGTTGGTTCGTCAGGTATATCCTGTAGGTACTCTTCTTCATATTCGTCATACACAGGCGCACCAAAATCCTTCTTAAAATAATCCTTAGTTGACCAGGAGTGGGGAAGGCCACCATCTTCAGAGAACAACACTGTAGGACCGTTTATTTTAGCATTGGGCCGGTCATCTTTCAGCATATCATCAAAGATCTTAGACGGGCCGTGGGATTCCTTCTTCTACTTGTAGGGCCCAACCAAGTTGTATGTATCCTTTATTTCACCACCACCATCCTGATCTGACAATCTCCTGGACATCTCAAGGTTTTCCTCAACGTCCAAACAATCAGTGAACATCTGATGCACGGTGGTTGATTTTCTCTCCAAAAAAAGCAAGGACAGGTTAGGAGGAAAGGCGGCTGCATAATAGATCTTAGCAGCGTTCTCAAGAGGTTGGACTTCCTTAGGCATGCTATAATAAAAGTTTGTGAATCTTCTGTTAAAACTAGATATGGCCTCACCTTCATGTCTCCTCAAAGAATAAAACTCTTAAATTATTTGCTCCAGTGGCCGATTCCTACCCCAAAAACTCAAGAAATCTCTTCCCAAGTGCTAATGGACTTAGGCTGCAGGTGTTTAAACCAGACTTTGGTATCTCCTTGCAAGGACAGAGTGAAAGCTCACATGCAGAAGTCATCATGTTCTATCTCAAAAAGGTCAGAGAAATGCTCAAAGGCTTGTACGTGTTTCTCAGTAGTCAAGCTTTCGGACTCTCTGTCGAACTTGGGGAGGTACTTGTAATATATCACGGGAAAATCATGGAGGATAGGAGGTAATTGCAGTGGTTTATATCGGCTTGGAGAAATGGGAGTGTTAGCACCAGGATTTTTGGCCCCCAAGGTCGAGCGAGGGGAGGCTGCTCCTGGGCAATAGCAGAAGCACTTTAGGTTGCGCCTCTGGCCCTATGCAATCAAAGATGGATCTCTCGTTTGTCACCGAAGAAGCTCCACATAAGGTTGTTAGTCTTGTGTGTCACCAGAGTCTACTCGGCAAAGGATTTTCAATCAGCATAATCAGGGGGCTAGGATCCTGAATGGGGAAAAGTATGTTGAGGAAGGTGCATGGGAAAATGGAGTTGAAACCTGTGTAAGAAACGATTAGAGATGAAAGAATGACGAAAGGTAGCAAATGGAGGCAAGATAGCTACCGATTTCCCAATAAGGATATTTTAGCGGGAATTTTAGAGGACAAGGAGGGATAGTCCATCGCATGCAGCATTGGTGAGATGCATTCCATGTAACTTTAAAAGAACCATTGTTAATGCTTGGAACAACAGTTAGACCATAACAAGTATGAATTCTGAACCACTATACCATATGTCAGAGGCATGAAAAGCAATAAACAAAATGGAGTGGAAACAAGAAAACACAATTTACACGTAAAAGGAAAGCACTTATTGGGAAAAAAAACAACACAGGAATCTTTGTTGTGAATGACAGTCTTCCACTGCAATTTATTCATACACAAGTATCAAGCTTTAGAAATGGGAGCCTCAGCACGGGATTGTTTCCCAATCCAATTCACTAACTCCTCTATCCCCCTATCGGGAGCACTTTTATACAATCCTAATGCTGAGACTATAGAATCAAAAACTGTTACCAGTCGCCATCTAGCATTAACAGTGCAGAGAGTGGAATACTGCCACATTTTACAAATAGAAACAATCCTTATGGCACTAGTGCCTTTATTCAGCCCAGCTAACAGTTCGACACATTCGACCGCCACGACGGATGATGAGTATGATGCCTACTTCTATACTTTGAGGTGTGTGCTTCCACTGTGTTCAAATGTAGCTTTCTGCATGGGAACACGCTGGCGAGGTATTCGACATTCTTCTCCAGTCTAGTCGCATCCGCCACCTCCTTCCCCATCGGGTAACATTGTTATACGTGGGCTCTGGAAGAAGTGCCACATTGCTTTTGGATGATATAGACCTGTGGGGTGGCTCATCATTCTTATACTCCTCACCTCTAGTGAGGTGAATTCTCCCATAGGAAATAAGGTGTATAATATCTACACCAGCCCCATCACCCTTGGAAAGTGGACTTCACAAACAGGGCTGTTAGGGATTTAAAACCCTAACACTCTCATCTAAACGAATATTTACACAGAGAACGACCAATGGCTATTCCTTTCTGCGGAGGCTTTGGTGGGCATGATGGTATCAGAGGTTCCTGGAAAAAAACCTATAGGGATCAAGTGTCCAGGTCTCACATCGTCGGAGACGTGGGTATCATGTCTAGGCTCCGATGGCTGGTGTCTCCATTGGTATGCAAATACCAAGGAAACGACTGAGCATGGAACCTGCTCACCAACCATCAACACCCCCAGATGGAGAAGATTTTTGTACCAAATCTTCATCGTCAAACTCTATCAGACCTCTCCAAATTTCATGGAGAAGTATAACTTGGCCTCTGGAGATATGTTAGTTCACTCTTCTTGAACTGAAGGTGGTATTTATAGAGATTTCGGGATTGATATTCCCATAGGATGGTCAACATTCTTGCACATTATTTCATCGAGTGTATCTGATCTCAACATGTGCAAAGACACGAGCAGGGCGATCCTTTACCTGCTGGGGATCTAGTCATTTAGCTTCATCGACCATGGCACCCTACTGTCTACTGTAGGGAGCAGTTGTGGACACCATCTGCTATATTAGATCCATGCTTCATACTTCATGAAATGGACGATCCCACGTTCTGTAGGCTTTGCCTGATGTGAGTAGCGGATTTGATAGCTACCTTCCTCCATTCTATAGGCCCGCTCATGCAAAAGCCACCTCACCGGGATGTCTCCCGTTGAAGTGAACACGTGCCACACCCACTAACCGAAAAAAATGTGCCACTGGACAAGACTTCCACCTCAAGGGTATCCCGAATGGCATTAGAGGAATCCGCCAATCTACGATGAGGCAGATTACACGTGTGAACACCCTATCAACTGTCATTTCAACACTATGTGGGAGATCTGCACCTTGAGAGTCTTTCTTAGCCATTTGATCAAAATAATCTTCCATATCCGCCATCCACGTTTCGTTCATCCTGCCGCCAACCTTTCTCTTCTGAACACCATGGACAGTTTGGATCGTGATACGTCATGAGCTGTCAATCGAGATCAACCCTCCTATAGTCGTCAATCAGAGTGGGCCCTACCCTTTTTCACAACAGAGAACTCAAATATTTGTCCACGCCATTTCTCCTTGCGAAATGAACCATAGCCCTAGATCTATCCCCTTCTTCATCGCAACCGTTGATCTTTGTGACCTCTACCCATTTTCACGATTTGAGATTGTGGCTTTATCTGCACATAGTATGGAGTGCGAAATTATTGTAGGCCATAGATATTCCCCAAGCTTCATCTCAATCATCGAAATTCGTCGATCTTTAACACGTTTCGCACTCCTGGATAGAAACTTTGATCACGCATGTTTGCTCACGAGAAGTGGTTCAGAACCGTTCATCCTCCTTTGATCAATTGTAGCCCTTGAATAGGGATTGTGCCCAATACTACAATACACCTGCCACTTGCACCATTGAAGGATGGTCACATGAGATTCGAGGGGCTGGGTCCCTTACCAAACCTTTGTTAATCCCTCCAATCAACTTTTAAAAAATGGAGTGTTAACAACTAGCTCCACGAGGGATGCTATCCTCCCAATGAGGTAGCAAAGAACCCCCGTAGACCAAGTGCTAAATCCATTGGGTCATCTTCACCTTTTCTTGAACACCTCCATTCTGCTTCATGCTACTGCTCCAGCAAATTCGTGCCTCTTGCAAATCATACTAGCGATTGTAAAAATGTGTTGGTAACTGAAAATGGAAACAAACTGAAAACAATAATGAAGGAAATGCTCGATAATATATGAGCTTATTTTCACCTACCGACTCTACCTAACTTTGTACATAATTCCAACTAAGTGAAGTCGAGCTTCTAGTGAATCCAATCAAGCAACTTTCCTAATATTTGTATTCTTGCATGGTGCTCGATAGACAAAAATGAAATAGATAATGGGAGAAAGTAATGATAAACAAACTGATGTTTACGGTAGAGAAATGACCAATCATTGCCTTCACCCAGACCCTGCATGTATTTGTCCATCGGGTCATAGAATTTAGCGCAGCCTCCAACATGTTCTTGCACCTGATCATGGGAAAGTGGTCCAGAGTTTCTCTCTTCTAGGTGTTAGAATAATCAACCCATAGTATTTACCCACTTAGACATTATTTCATTTATTTTGTCTTATTTGCCTAGTCCATGAGTCCCACCATGTGCAAGTTGCTAATTGCCTATCCATAGAGGTCAAACTTCCCATTATTAACTCATGGAGCGCTTGGGAAAGCCTTAGGAATCAAATCTACTTTATTCCTGGCCTCCTAGGCGCCCTTATGCTTTTTCTGCTTTATTGCCTGCTTTTTCAGTGTTTTAAGGCACATAGGAAAGCAAGACTAGGTGAGGTGAATCAGCTTTGTTGCCTCTTCCTCCTCCACTCTTTCCTCCATGAAAAAGCATGTATGAGCTGCCATTTGACCACTCTTTAGCTTGCCCATGCGCCCTTGCTAATTCGTGGGGTCCTTGATAGATTTGGGATCAGCTTTTTACACCTATGGGGGAATTGCCTATTTTGGGTAAGCCTGCTTTATGCTAGATTTGGATGCTTCCTTATGCATTCTATTTGCTCATGTATTCTATATATTCAGCATCCTATGTTATTACAGGGTTGGATATTGTACACTCAGTTAATATAATTTTGTGTTACAGCTCCATATTCAGTCTCCATTGTTGATAATTTGCATGATCAATTGTTAATTGCTGTGAGTGAAATTAATCTACTGCAGGCATGAATTTCTACATGGTATCAGAGCCATTGTAGGTTTTTACTCTCCTCCAAAAAAAAATTTTCAGGTTCGACATCAAGACTGGGAGCCTTCTACTGACAGCCGGGACAGATTTTCTAAAGCTATGGATTCACAGAAAACTATCCTCACTCCCTTCAACTATTTTGAATGGAAAGTAGAGATGGAGATCTTGTTGAGAGTGAAATGCCTCTACAGGGTGACTATGGATACAGAAGCAGAGCCCAATGGTGCTGCAGAGAAGATCAAATGGCACAATCGGAGAGATGAGGCCTATGGCCTCCTATGTCTCAGTATTTCCCGAGACCTCCTTTTCCATCTCGATGGATTGACTTCACCAGATCTAGTATGGGAGAAACTTTCTGAACTCTTTGGAAAGACAGATGAGATGAGGGGACACCAAATCAAAAATGAATTGATTTCCCTGAGTCCCAGTAATTTTGAA
>LPNX010202852.1:242464-311838 GCA_001517045.1 Pseudotsuga menziesii
ACTTATGTATTCTATATATTCAGCAGCCTATGTTATTACAGGGTTGGCTATTGTACACTCAATTAATATAATTTTGTGTTACAGCTCCATATTCAGTCTCCATTGTTGATAATTTGCATGATCAATTGTTAATTGCTGTGAGTGAAATTAATCTACGGTAGGCCTGAATTTCTACACTAGGGAGTCATCAGGCTGACACTTGGGAGATTGTAGACAAGGATCCTCAGAATATTTCTCTACCGGAATATCCCTCTCTTCATCCGAAATTTATGCAGCGAAGGTTTGATGTGATTCAAGAGGGAGGCCCTCAGCTTCCTCGTTGGAATCGAGTAGGCATACTTCCTCCGGGTGAGGCAGCATTCCTAAAAACAGAGTATCAAAAAAGTGTTTATCTATAAACTGCTACATCCGCCTCCATTTTTGTACATGTTTTCGGCCTGCACCACCCCCGTTTCTTTCTAATTTTGCTTGGAGGCCTTGATTATATGCCTTATCAATTCAAAAGAGGCATAGCATAAGGATAAGCTATCACCTCCAATGCCCTCATCATCTTTTCTCACTTCGACCTCCTAATTTTTCATTGCACTTTGACTTCTTTCATCAGAAGGTGTCGTTTCAATAGTCGGCTCATTCTGCAGGTACTCTTCTTCATATTCGTCATACACAGGTGCACCAATATCCTTCTCAAAATCGTCTTTAGTTGACCAGGAGCAGGGCAGGTCTCCATCTTCAGAGAATAGTCCTATCGGACCATTTATTTCAACCTTAGGCTGGTCATCTTTCTGTATATCATGAGAGGTCTTTGACGGGCTGTAGGCTTCCTTCTTTTTCTTGTAGGGCCCAACCAATTTGTATGCATCCGTTATTTCACCACCATTTTCCTAATCTGACAAATTCGTAGACATCTTAAGGTTTTCCTCAACCTCCAAGAAATCAGCAAACATTTGCTGTAGGGTGGTTTATTTTCTCTCCAAAAGAAGCAAGGACAGGTCAAGAGGAAAGGAGGCTGCATAATAGATATTAGTAGCGTTCTCAAGAGGTTGAACCTCCTTAGGAATGTTATAATAAAAGCTTGAGAATCTTCTTTTAAAATTGGATATGGCCTCACCTTCATGTCTCCTCAAAGAATAAAAATATGAAAGCATCTGCTCTAATGGCCAGCTCCTTCCCCAAAAACTCAAGAATGCGCAAGAAAGATCTTCCTAGGTGTTGATGGACTTAGGCTGCAAGTGTTTAAACTAGGCTTTGGCATCCCCTTGCAAGGATAGAGCAAATGTCCACATGCGGACTTCCTCATGTTCTATCTCAAACAGATCAGAGAAATGCTCAAAGGCTTGTACATGTTTCTCAACAGTCAAGTTTTCAAATTCTCTATCGAACTTGGGGAGGTACTTGTAATATTTTGTGGGAAAATCATGGAGAACAGGAGGTAATTTCAACGGTTTATATCAGCTTGGAGAAATGGTGGAGACAAGGTTAGGTACGATAGCCAAAATATCACTCGAGGTTTCATGAATTTCACAGGGGTGTCCTCTGATATCGAGAGCCCCCGAATGAAAATCTAGGCTAAAATCAGATGTACAAGATGATTCAATGCTTTTGGTTCATAAAGAAGGATATATAGGAATATGTCCATGGCTCTGCTCAGGATGAGCTGGGCTAGAGAAAGCTATTTTGATAAATTTCAAAAAAGACAAGAGAAAACTTACAAGGTAGGATAAGGCATCCTAGGAGAAACGCGGACTCAAGTGCCTGGACCTTCTGCCACGCATTTTTGAGCTTTATGAGGGTTCCATTTTCCAGGCGGGATCGGCCATCCTTCCTCGGTCATTAGATTTTCTTGATTATACCACTAGTGGAGGCACTGAAGTCTAAATCCTTTGAGAGTGGAGTCACCAGGTGAAAAGTGCTCAACCTTCTTGGTGTCTGACACATTGTTCACCACCAACAGTCAGATATAAATATTTGTCGTTCTTCCCGAGGAGGATCTTCAACTCATCCCTAGCAATGGCGCCAGTTTGTTAGCACTAGGATTTTTGGCCCCCAAGGCCGAGCGAGGGGAGGATACTCCCGAGCAACAACAGAACCACTTTAGGTTGTGCCTCCAACCCTGCATAGTCAGAGAGGAGTCTCTCGTTTGTCATTGGAGAAGCTCCACATAAGGTTAACAGTTTTGTGTGTCACCAAAGTCTACTCCACAAAGTATTTTCAATCAGCATAATCATGGGGCTAGGATCCTGAATGGGGCAAAGTATGTTGAGGAAGGTGCATGGTGGGATTATTGGGGGATAAGGGACCATGGGAAAATGGAGTCGAAACCTATGCAAAAAATGATTATAGATGAAATAACGATGAAAGGTAGCAAACAGAGGCAAGATAGCTGTTCATTTCCCAATCAAAATATTTTAGTGGGAGTTTTAGAGGACAAGGAGGGACAGTCCATCGCATGGAGCATAGGCGAGATGAATTCCATGTAACTTTAGAAGAACCATTGTTAATTCCTAGAACAACAGTGGGAGCATAACAAGTATGAATTCTGAACCACTATACCCTATGTTGTAGGCATGAAAAGCAATAAACAAAATGGAGTGGAAACAAGAAAACATAATTTACACGTAAAAGGAAAGAACTTATTAGGAAAAACAACAACACAGGAATCTCTACTATGAATGACAGTCTTCCACTGCAATTTATCCATACACAAGTATCAAGATTTACAAATGGAAGACTCAACCCAGGATTGTTTCCCAATCCAATTCACTAACTCCTCTTTCCCCCTATCGGGATCATTTTTATACAATCCTAATGCTGAGACTACAGAATCAAAAACTATTACGAGTCGCCATCCAACGTTAACAGTGCAGAGTGTGGACTATCACCATGCTTTACAAATAAAAACAAACATTATGGTGCTAGTGGATTTATTCATCCCGGCTAACAGTTCGACATGTTCGGCCGCCATGACGGATGATGAGTATGATGCCTGCTTCTATACTTTGAGGTGTGTGCTTCCAACGCGTTCAAATGAAACTTTCCATATGGGAACACACTAGAGAGGTATTTGGCATCCCTCTCCAGTCTATTCACATCCGCCACCTCCTTCCCCCCTGGGTAACATTGTTATACATGGGCTCTATAGGAAGTGTCACATTACTTCTAGCTGACATAGACCTGCGGGGTGGATCATCATTCTTATACTCCTCACCTATAGTGAGATGAATTCTCCTATAGGAAATAAGGTGTAAACGATATACACCATCCCCATCACCCTTCGATAGTGGACTTCACAAATAGGGTTGTTAGGGCTTTAAACCCCTGATGCTCTCATCTGAATGAATATTTACACAGAGAACAGCCAATGGTGGGCATGATGGTATCAGGGGTTCCTGGAAAAACACCTACAGGGAGTAATTGTCTAGGTCTCGCATCGTCGAAGATGCAGGTATCACGTCTAGGCCCCGATGGATGGTGTCACCATTGGCATGCAAATACCAAGGTGACGAGTGAGCATGGAAACTACTCACCAACCATCAACACCCCCAGATGGACAAGATTTTAGAACCAAATCTTCATCATCTAACTCTATCAAGCCTCTACAAATTTCATGGAGAAGTAGATCCTAGCCTCTGGGGATATGTTAGTTCACTCTTGTTGAAATGAAGGTGGTATTTATAGAGATTTCAGGATTGATATTGGCACAGGTTGGTCAACATTCTTGCACATTCTATTATTGAGTGTATCTGATATCAACATGTGAAAAGACACGAGCAGGGCGATCCTTTACTTGTTGGGGATCTATTCATTTGCCTTTATCGATCATGGCACCCCACTATCTGCTGCGGGGGGCAGTTGTGGACACCATCTGGTACAATAGATCCATGCTGCATACTTCATGAAATGGATGATCCCATGTTGTGTAGGCTCTACCTCGTGTGAGCAACGGATTTTCCAGCTACCTTCCTCCCTTCCATAGGCTAGCTCACGCAAAAGCTACCTAACCAGGATGGTTCCCCTTGAAGTGAACACATGCCACACTCGCGAACCAGAAAAACTGTGCCACTAGACAAGACTTCCACCTTAGGAGTATCTCAAATGGCGTCGGAGGAATCAACCAATCTACGATGAGGCAAATTACACATGTCAATGCCCCCTCCACTATCATTTCCACACTCGGTGGGAGATTTGCACCTCGAGAGTCTTTCTTAGCAACCTGATCAAAAGATTCTTCCATATCTATCCTCCATGCTTTGTTCATCCTGCCACCAACCTTTCTCTTTTGAACACTGTGGGAATTTTGGATCGTGATATGTCCTGAGCCATCAATTGAGATTGACCCTCCTGTAGCCATTGATCAGAGTGGGCCCCACCCTTTTTCGCAATGGAGAACTCAAATATTCGTCCGTGCCATTTCGCCTTGTGAAATGATCCATAGCTGTAGATCAGTACTCTTCTTCATCGCGGCCGTTGATCTTAGCGACCTCTACCCCTTTTAGCGATTTGAGATTGCGGCTTTATCCACACAAGTATGGAGTGCGAAATTATTGTAGGCCATATATCTGCCCCAAGCTTCATCTCAACCATCAAAATCCACCAGTCTTTAACACGTTTCACACTCTGGGACATAAACTTTGATCGCGCTTGTTTCCTCATGTGAAGTGGTTCAGAACCGTTGATCCTCCTTTGATCAATCACATCGCTTGAATAGAAATCGTGCCCAATTCTACAATACACCTATTGCTTTCCTCATTGAAGGATGGTCACATGAGATTCGAGGGGCTGGGACCCTTACTGAACCTCTGTCAAGACCTTGAGTCAACTATTAAAAACGGAGTGTTAACAGGGGGAGAAAAGGTTAGGTACGATAGCTAAACTATCGCCTGAGCTTCCATGAATTTCGCAGGGGTGTCCTTTGACATTGGGTGCCCCCGGATAAAGATCTAGGCTGAAATCAGATTTACCAAATGATGAAATGCTTTCAGTCTGTATAGGAGCATATTCATGGCTCTGCTCAGGATGAGCTGGGCCATAGAAGGCTGTTTTGATAAATATAAGAAAAGAGAAGAGCAAACTTACAAGATAGGGTAAGGCATCCTGGAAGAAACATGGAGTTGAGCCCTTGGCCCTTTCTCCATGAATTTCTAAGCTTTATGAGGGGTCCATTTTCTAAGAGGGATAGGCCAGCCTTCCTCAGTCATTAGATTTTCTAGATCACATCACCAGCGGAGTTGCTGAAGTCTAAATCCTTAAAGAGTGGAGTCACCAGGTGAGAAGTGCTCAACCTTCTTGGTGTCTCATCGATTGTTCACCATCAATGGCCAGATCTAAATCTTTGTCGTTCTTCTCAGGGAGGATCTCCAATTTTGTTCCCTGGCAACGACGTCAGTTTGTTAGCACTGGGATTTTGAGCCCCCAAGGTCAAGCGAGGGGAGGACACTCCCAAGCAACAACAGAACCACTTTAGACTACACCTCCGGCCCTGTGCAGTGAGAGACGGATCTCTCGTTTGTCACTGTAGTATCTCCACATAAGCTTGTCAATCTTATGTGTCACCAGATTCTACTCTGCATAGGATTTTTAATCAGCATAATCAGGGGGCTAGGATCCTGAATGGGGAAAAGTGTGTTGAGGAAGGTGCATGATGGGATTATCGGGGGCAAGGGACCATGGGAAAATGGAGTCAAAACCTATAGAAGAAACGATTACAAATGGAAAGAATGATGAAAGATTTCAAATGGAGGAAACATAGGTGGTGATTTCCCAGTTAGAAGATTTGAGCGGGTGCTTTAGAGGACAAGGAGGGACAGTCCATTGCATGGAGCACTAGCGAGATGAATTCCATGCAACTTTAGAAGAACCATTGTTAAATGCCTGGAACAGCAGTTGAATCATATCCAGTTTGAATTCCAAAACACTATACCCTAATTTGTAGGTATGCAAAGCAATTTACAAAATGGAATGGAAACAGGAAACACATTTATAGGGAAAAGAGAGCATGTATTGGAAAAAACAACAACACAGGAATCTCTGCTGTGAATAACAGTCTTTCACTGTAATTTATTCATCATAGTTATCAAGATTTACAAATGGGAGACTCATCCTGGGATTGTTTCCCAATCCAATTCACTAACTCCTTTCTCCCTCTATTGAGAGTGTTTTTATACAATCCTATTGCTAAGACTACCGAATACAAAAATGTTACAAGTTGCCATCCGGAGTTAGCATTGCAAAGAGTGAACTAGTGCCACATTTTACAATTATAAACAAACATCGTAAAGACGTGGCACGTGATAATGCAGGCTGACAGCACAGAGACCCATACCATCCTGCTTCATGAAAATGACTCCCACGTGGTGTGTTGACGGTCAATCATCCACATAGGCTGCCTTGGACCTACTTTGGGTCTCCTTGTCCAGCTGGTGCATGTCACTCAAGGCTTGACAAGAAGACCTGAATCTCTTCGTCTACTATTCTTTCGACCCCATCCTCCGTCAGGTGAAACCATTATAGGAAGAGGTTGGAGGAAAGGTGGCCCAACACTTGGTGGTGATAAGCAACTTAAGAAGCTTATCATCCTTGTACTGCCTTCTTCCTCATATGAGGAGGATTCTTCTACGAGTCATGCAATCAAGTGTTTATTTGACCTTCTCCTCACCCAAGACCAAGCATCCAAGTGGAGCCTCTACGAATGGCTTCGAAGGCTCTGGACCCACCTGGTCCATGTACAAGCATTCGCTCCAACAGATCTGCCACCACTATGAGCTAAGACTTCGGAGGTCATAACCACAGCCAGGAGTGCCGGAGGGACATCGTAGGGATGTCAAAATGCATGCACTGCATATCCAGAGACTGGGTTGTGTAGGAGCAGGTGAATTCCCCTTGGTACTTCACATCTGTGCCCCATTGATTGGTGGTTTTCTGGTGTGGATAACCAGAACATAGATTTCATGCCTGCCTACCAAGAGTACCCCTTGTCAAGCTGATTTATCGAACCCCATAGTCATGGTTGTCTATGAAAGACTTCAACACTTCTCAGAATTCAACCCTATATCTCTTATCATCTACACAGTTCCATGTCCCAAAGATCTTCGGAGGATGGTGTTATATAATGCGAGCAGGAATGGCTTCGGGAAAGGCTATACCCTTAAAGTGGATGCGATGGTGGTGTGTGTGGTGCCAGGGTCAGGATTTTCCCTCCTGATGTTTAATCATATTATCTGTCATAGTTGAGATTTCGAACCATTTCTGCATGTCTTCCAGGCCAGTTCCAAGGGTTGCAGATTTGACCATCTCCTGCCCTTTTAATTACCTTGATGGAGGTATCAGGCTATTTTAGTTACTCACATCCCTCGGCCTCATGTAAATGCCCGGTTTGTCGCCTCATCCAATCAAACCTCTATCTTTCTCACGGATTCCTTTGAAACGAACCACGTGCCACACTTAATGCGAACCAAGAAAATAGTGAAGAGGAAAAATACCTCCACCTCAGGCATATCCTAAATGGCAACGGAGAAATTGGCCAATCTGCAAGAGCGTAGATTACATGTGCGAACGTCTCCTATGCTGTCATTTCCACACTGGATGGGAAATCTGTATCTTAGGAAAAGAAATCAGTCGTCCGATAAAAGGAATCTATCATATCCGCCATCCACGTTAGATTCCTCCCGCTCCCAAATTTTTTCTTCTGAACACTATAGGCAGTTCTGGTTCGTGACACATTCTTCACCGTTGATCGAGATCAACCTTCCTGCAGCTGTTGATTGGAGTAGGCCCCACCGTTTTTTGCAATGGGAAACTTTAGATGTTCGTCCGTGCTAGTTTGCCTTGTGAAATGAACCATAGCTGTAGATTTATCTCCTTCCTCATCATGGTCATTGATATTTTCCACCCCTACACCTTTTCACGATTTGAGATTGTGGTTTAATACACACAAGTATAGATCACGAAATCTATTCAGGCCATAGATATGCCCCAGACCTCATCTCAACCTTCCAAAGCCTCCCATCTTTAACACGTTCTGCAATCCTAGATGGAAACTTTGATTGTGCATGTTTGCTCACGCGAAGTGGTTTGGAACCGTGGATCTTCCCTCGATCAATTGCATCCCTTGATTATGAATCCTACCCAATGTTGCAACACACCTACTACTTTCTTCATTGAAGGGTGGTCACATTAAATTCGAGAGGCTGGGACCCTTACTGAACTCCTATCTAGACCCTAAAATCAACTGTTAAAACAAAGTGTTAACAACTGGCTCCATGAGGGATGCTATCCTCCCAGCAAGGTGGCAAAGAACCCCCATAGACCAAGTGCTAAAACCATTGGGCCACCTTCAGTCTTTCTTTGACATCTCCATCAACTTCATGCTACTGATTTAGCAAAGCTTTTCCACTCTTGCAAATCATGCTGGTGACTGTAAACCTGTGCAGGTAACTGAAAATGAAAATAAATTGAAAAAAACAATGAAGGAAATGCTCAATAGCAATTGAGCTTATTTTCCCCTACCTACTCTACCTAAATTTGTACAGAATCCGAACTAACTGAAATCAGACTTCCAGTGAAGCCAATCAAGCAACTTGCCTAATACTCTTGTTCTTGTATGGTGCTTGACAGACAAAAATGAAACAGATAATGACAGAAGGGAGTGATAAACAAACTTATTTTTAAGGAAGAGATGCGACCAATCATTGCCTTCACCCAGACCCTCCATGTATTTGGCCACAGGGTCATAGAAATCACGGCAACCTCCAGCACATACTATCTCCTACTCATGGGAAAGTTTCCTGGAGCTTCTTGCTTCTAGAGAGTCGTCAAGTCGACACTTGGAAGATTGTAGAAAAGGACCCACATAATCTTTCTCTAATGGAACATCCCTCTCTCTGCTCGAAATTTCTATAACAAGTCCATGATGTGATTTGAGACGGAGGTCCTTACCTTCTCCAGTGGAACCAAGTAGGCATACTCCTTTTGGGTGAGGCATCGTTCTTGAAAATGAAGCATCAAAAAAAGTGTTTATCTGTAAGTTGCTGCATCCGTATTCATTTTTGTACAAGTCTCTGTCCTGCTCCACCTCCATTTCTTTCTCCTTTTCCTTGGAGTCCTTCATCATATGTCATATCAACTCAAAAGAGGCATAACATAAGGGTAATTTATCACCTCCAGTGCCCTCATCATCTTTCCCAGCTCTGACCTCCTGACTTTGCATTGCACTTTGATTTCTTTCATTAGAAGGCATCACCCCAACAGCTGGTTCGTTAGGTATATTTTGCAGGTACTATTATTCATATTAATCGTACAAAGGTGCACCAAAATCCTTCTTAAAATTGTCCTTAGTTGACCAGGAGCGGGGCAGGCCACCATCTTCAGAGAATGACCCTGCAGGACCGTTTATTTCAGCATCAGGCTGGTCATCTTTCTGCATATCATGAGAGATCTTGGAGGGGCCATGGGCTTCCTTCTTTTGCTTGTAGGGAGAAACCAATTTGTATGTATTTTTTATTTCACCACCACCATCCTGATCTAACAATCTCTTGTACATCTCAAGGTTTTCCACAACCTCCAAACAATTAGCGAACATCTGATGTAGCATGGTTTATTTTCTCTCCAAAAGAAGCAAGGACAGGTCAACAAGAAAGGCGGTTGCATAATAGATCTTAGCAGCATTCTCAAAAGGTTGGACTTCCTTAGGGATGTTATAATAAAAGCTCATGAATATTCTATTAAAACTGGATATGGCCTCACCTTCATGTCTCCTCAAAGAATAAATCTCTGAAAGTATTTGCTCCAGTTGCCGGTTCCTACCCCAAAACCTCAAGAATATGCAAGAAAGCTCTTCCCAAGTGTTGATGGACTTAGGATGCAAGTGTTTAAACCAAAATTTGGCATCTCCTTACAAGGACAGAGTGAATGCCTGCATGCAGACATCATCATGTTCTATGTGAAAAAGGTCAGAGAAATGCTCAAAGGCTTGCACATGTTTCTCAGCAGTCAAGTTTTCGAACTCTCCATCAAACTTGGAGAGGTACTTGTAATATTTCACGAAAAAATCATGGAGGATAGGAGGTAATTGCAGGGGTTTATATCGGCTTTGATAAATGGGGGAGACAAGGTTAGGTACGATAGATAAACTATCGTTTGAGGTTCCATGAATTTCACAGGGGTGTCCTTTGACATCAGGTGCCCTTGGTTAAAGATCTAGGCCAAAATTAGATGTACGGGATGACACAATGCTTTCAGTCTGTAAAGAAGGATAAATAGGAACATATTCATGGCTCTGCTCAGGATGAGCTAGGCCATAGAAGGTTGTTTTGATAAATCTAAGAAAAGAGAAGAGCAAACTTACAAGATAGGATACGACATCCTGGAAGAAATGCGGACTCAAGCTCTTGGCCCTTCCGTCGTGCATTTCTGAGCTTTATGAGGGGTCCATTTTTCAGGCGGGATAGGTCAACCTTCCTTGGTCATTAGATTTTCTAGATCACATCACTAGCAGAGTCACTGAAGTCTGAATCTTTCAAGAGTAGAGTCACCAGGTGAAAAGTGCTCAACCTTCTTTGTGTCTGACCAATTGTTCACCATCAACGGCGAAATCTAAATCTTTGTCGTTCTTCCTGGGGAGGATCTCCAAGTTTGTTCCCCAACAACTTCACCATTTTGTTAGCATTGGGATTTTGAGCCCCCAAGGTCGAGCGAGGGGAGGCCACTCCCAGGCAACAGCAGAACCATTTTAGACTGCACCTTTGGCCCTGCACAGTTAGAGAGGGATATCTCATTTTTCGATGGAGTATCTCCACATAAGGTTATCAATCTTGTGTGTCAACAGAGTCTACTCCACATAGGAATTTTAATCAGCATAATCAAGGGGCTAGGATCCTAAATGGGGCAAAGTGTGTTGAGGAAGGTGCATGGTGGGATTATTGAGGGCAAGAGACCATGGGAAAATGGAGTCGAAACCTACGGAAGAAACAATTACAAATGGAAATAATGACAAAATATTGCAAATGGAGGCAATATAGCGACTAATTTCCTAATCAGGAGATTTAGAGCACAAGGAGGGACAATCCATCAGATGGAGCCTCAACTAGATGAATTCCATGAAAATTTAGAAGAACCATTGTTAAATGCCTGGAACAACAACCGGAGCATATATAGTATGAATTCCAAACCACTATACCCTAAGTTGTAAGCATTGAAATCAATTTACAAAATGGAGTGGAAACAGGAAACACATTTACATGTAAAAGAGAGCCTATATTGGAAAAAACAACAACAGAGGAATATCTGCTATGAATAATAGTCTTTCACTGTAATTTATTCATACATGGGTATCAAGCTTTACAAATAGGAGCCTCAGCCCGGGATTATTTCCCAATCCAATACACTAACTCCTTTCTACCTCTATCGAGAGCATTTTATACAATCATATTGCTAAGACTACCGAATCAAAAAATGTTGCAAGTCACCATCCGGTGTTAACAGTGAAAAGAGTGGACTAGCACCATGTTTTACAATTATAAACAAACATCATGGAGACACAGTGCGTGATAATGCGGGCTAACAGCACAGATCCCCATACCATCCTGCTTCATGAAAATGACTCCCACGCGGCGTGCTGGCAGTCAATCATCCACACAGGATAACTGGACCTACTTTGGATCTGCTTGTCTAGCTAGCACATGTCACTCAAAGGTGACAAGAAGACCTAAATCACTTCCTCTACTATTCGTCTGACCCCATCCTCCGTCGAGTGAAACTGTTATAGGAGGACGCTAGAGGAAAGGTGGCCCAATGCTTGGTGACAATAAGCAACTTAAGAAGCTTATCATCCTTGTAATACCTTCTTTCTCATACGAGGAGGATTCTTATACAAGTCATGCAGCCAAGTGTGTGTTTGACCTTCTCCTGCCCCACGACCAAGCAACCAAGTGGAGCCTCTAGGAATGGTGTCGAAGGATTTGGACCCACCTGGACCCAGTACGAGCATTCACTCCAACAGCTCTACCACCACTATGAGTTGAGACTTCAGAGGTCGTGACCACAGCTGGGAGTGCGGTAGGAATGTCACAGGGATGTCAAAACCCATGCACTGCACATCCAGAGACTGTGTTGTGTAGGAGCAGGTGAATTACCTTTGGTATTTCACATATGTACCCCGGTGGTTGGTGGTTTTTTGGTGTGGATAACCAGAACACAGATTTCATGCTTGCCTACCAAGAGTACCCCTTTTCAAATTAATTTCTTGAACCACAAAATCATGGTTGTATATGAAATACTTCGACACCTCTCGGAATTCAACCATATATCTATTATCATCTACACAGTTCCATGTCTCAAATATCTTCGAAGGATGGTGTTATATAGTGCGAGAAGGAATGGCTTCGGGAAGGGATATACCCTTAAAGTGGCTACGATGGTGGCATGTGCGGTGGCAAGGTGGGTATTTTCCCTCCTAATGTTTAATCATATTATCCGTCACAGCTGAGATTCCAAACCATTTCTGCATGCCTGCTAGGCCAGTTCCAAGGGTTACAGATTTGATCATCTCCTGCCCTTTTAATTACCTTGATGCTAGTATTGGGCTATTTTAGTTATTCGCATCCCTCGGCCTCATGTAAATGCCCAGTTTGTCACCTCAGTGAATCAAACCTCTATCTCTCTCATGAATTCCTTTGAAATGAACCACGTGCCACACTTGCGAACCAAGAAAACAGTGTGGAGGGACAAGACCTCCACCTCAGGCATATCCTGAATGGCACCAGAGAAATTGGCCAATCTGTGAGAGCACAGACTACATGCATAAACATCTCCTCCACTGTAATTTCCACACTGGATAGGAAATTTGTATCTCAGAAAAAAAAATCAGCCGTCTGATCAAAGGAATCTATCATATCCGCAATCCACATTCCATTCCTCCTGCCGCCAACTTTTCTCTTCTGAACATCGCAGGAATTTCTGGTCAGCGACACATTCTTCACCATTAATCGAGATCGACCCTTCATGCATCCCTCGATTGGAGTGGGCCCCACCATTTTTCGCAATGGGAAACTTTAGATGTTTTTTCGTGCTAGTTTTCCTTGCAAAATGAACTATAGCCATAGATTTATCTCCTTCCTCATCATGACCGTTGATCTTTGTGACCCCTACACCTTTTCCCGATTTGAGATTGTGGTTTTATCCGCTCAAGTATGGATCGTGAAATATCTTTAGGCCATAGATCTACCCTAGACCTCATCTCAACCATCGAAAGCCTCCAATATTTAACACGTTTTGCAATCCTAGATGGCAGCTTTGGCCGTGCATGTTTGCTCGCGCGAAGCGGTTCGGAACCGTGGATCTTCCCTCGATCAATCGCAGCCCTCGATTATGAATCTTGCCCAATGTTGCAACACACTTGCTATTTTATTCGTTGAAGGGTGGTCACATGAAATTGGACGGGCTGGGACCCTTACCGAACTCTCATGTAGCCCCTAAAATCAAATTTTAAAACAGAATGTTAATAGGAATATTATATCTACCTAACTCAACAGATATTAAAGCAACTATTATGGTTGAATTACATAAACGACCTTATTTAGGATACCCTGGATATCAAAAAATGATGACTATGACTATAAAAGGGTTTACATATATTACACTTGATGTTGACTTGGATAACTTCCGTTTCTTTATATTCTCTATTAAAATGGGAAAGCATAAGAGGAAAAACATTTCCAGTAGAATAATTTTCCTAGAGAGAAAATATGATGAGAAGTGTTATTGTTGATTTTACCACTCCAGGTGAATCACACTTGTATGGCCTTCCACTGTCCCTCTGCAGACTCCTTAGACCCCTTGGACCATTTTTTGTCCTTTGATGTTTCCTTGACCATCCCTAAAAAACATGTGAAAATTAGTACACACAAATTTTAAACTCCTAATCATGTATATACACGGGTTTGACCCCTAAAACCGCATGCATTGAAATGTGTGCATAATCCAAATCCTTTTGGAGTTTTCCTTGACATAGATCCGACTCACTTGACTCCTGGCCTTCCCTATGCGTTGAGATCGCTTAGATTCGACCTTTCATCACCCCTTTGAAAATCTATATAAGTAACTCTATGGTACATTGAAGGCATATGAGAGAATTGAGAGAAAAGAAACTATGCTCCATTGTTGCCGGAACTTGTGCTTGAGTCTGCATCCCTTTGTCCCTTGGAGCACTTTTTTGTTCTTCCTAAGCTTGCCTTTTGCTTGTGATCTTGTTATCAATAGATGGAGGATTGAGGTGGTGGACGCCCAAGTGGGGGATTCAGTTTCTCCGATTCACAGACATGCCGACAAAGGTTGTATCCATTGTAATCTTTGATTTTATATTAATAGAAATATATTTTCCTATCCAATAATGTATGTTTGAATGAATATTTTATCCATGGATGTTTTCAAATGTTTAGACATTGTTGATCATATATGCTAGAATATATCTAACACCAATATGTATAGTATGCTTGTATTGTTTACTTGTGTTTGAGGAAGTAATCTATCAATTCAAGCTGAGGTTGGAAAGCTCAACGAGGATCTACTTCAACCGTTCGGAATACGGTACGAGGTTTGATCCTTTTGTGTTAGATGTTTAATTTCTATTGCATATTGGAAAGGATTGATTTCTGGAGTCAAGTTGTTTGTTGTGGTACCCCAAGCTATAGGAATTTATCTCCGTAACAGAGTTGGCGACTCCACTGGGGAGTTCCTAGTAGTTGTCCTTTGGGGGTTTTCTATCGGCATTCAATGACTTTCAATTGCTCTTTTTCTCTTGTTTCTATGTCAGGTCTGGGGACATGTTTTCCTGGTAGTGTCTAATTGGTGTGAAGTTTGACTCAACTTGTCTGTTTTCCTTTATTTCTATGCACCTTTCTTCTTGTACGTGAGTTTTGAATTCATAGCCACGTATATATGTGGGTTTCTCTGCCATTTTCCCGTATACATGCGGGTTTACTGGGAACAGTCATGTATGCCCTTCGTTTTTCCTTTTAGAGGAAGTTGAATGGTTGTTGCATGAATTTTGATGATTGCTGAGTCTCCTTTGATACTGCCAGAGTCTGTATACACCTCTGTTTCTAACCAGAGACGTTTTTTTAAGGGTAAATTTATTTTATAAGAATGTTCTTGTCATTGCATTTTCGATTTTTTGTTTTGGGATTAGTGAATTATACTTCTTTTACCTTAGTGATTTGCTTGAGTGATTCTTTAGTGTGCTTTGCAAAGTCTGGGGATTGGAGAATCATTCTTTTGCTTTTTATATCTCATTTTATTTCAAAAAATCCAAAATATTTGCTCATCATCATGCATTGCATTTTGCATTTTGCATAGTACTTACACTAGATTTGCTTTGGAGTATTAGTCAGGATTTCATATAGGAAAGCTTGCATTTATCATTTGAAGAAAATTGTGCATCTCACATAGTAGCATACCCTATTTTCATGGACACAATGCATTTGCATTGACTGTTAGGTGTGCATTTTACTTCATGTTGTGTCATAACACCATTAGTTGCACGACCATATCCCTCTTTTGAGTAATAAATCCAATTAAAATCAACGCTTAATTAAAATGAACTACACTATTTTATTTGATAGGGTTCACCAACAAGATTAGGTTTTAGGGTATTGGAATAGCTCATTGTGAGTAAATTCTCCAAGGAAACTAAACAACAACATGTATGTGTCTGTCCAGGTGAGTGTGTGAAATTCCTTGGTATAACCAGTGTTTCTCAGGATCCTCCTCTCAAAAGGGAGTTAAGTATGAGGCCGTGTGAGCAGTTATTGATTGGGATGACCCCTATTCATAACTGAGTAGCACTGGAGATATTTATAGGATTGTATTTGTATCTGGGGGCTCTTCCGAGAGTTTTGGGCTTTGTTACCCTTCCCATACGGTCAATCCCACCTGCAACTGTCTGCCTGAGCATTGATTATATTGAGGTGACCTTAGTTTCCTTACCTAGAATATCAAGGGGGTACTTTGTAGGGGTTATTCTGCAGGTGTCCCGACCAAGTTGGGGTCGGACAGCATAGTTTCTTTATGCATTGAAGCCGACGGCCACAATAATTGGTTATGTACCTCCACTTGTTGTGTATGGGAGTCTCAAGCCTCTCCTAGGAGAGACATACCTTCTTCATTCAGGAGCTCACTTATCCTACCCTTGATTTCTTGTATTTGGCTTTAGATTTTATTGGTGATTGCTTTATGCATGTTAGCTTGCCTAGGGTTTTTGTAGATAGAGATTCTTTTATATTTTTTAAGTCATTGTGGATTCGGGTGCAGCTCCTTGCCATTCTCGTCGTTTAGCAGGAATTCTTCCTTCTACATCTCCTCCTCCTTTGAGAGTGAGAAACAGATAGTCCAGGCAGACTACTTCACACATTGATTCACACACCATGGGATACCATATAGAAGGTATTCCTGAACCACCTTCTCCCATTCATGTGGAAGATGGGGAGTTTACTCCTAACTTTGATCCTTCACCCGACATGACTGAGTTAGGTCCTATTATTTTTGAGATAGGAACTTTTCATGATATACCTACTTACTCTAGGGTTGATTCCCCATTGACGCATCACTGGTATGGAATGTCGGAGGATGATGATACTCATTTTGAACCCGCAAGCACTAGTTATGGTAGTTATGGTATGTCTAGTTTTCCCACACATGATTTGGAATTTCATGTTGAATATGAGTTCAAGCCTAACACTATGCTTGGGGGCACTCTCATTCCTTACCATGCGGAGAGGTTTGGGACCACTAGTCACATTGCACCTTCCATCTCGACGATGGAAGCTACATCACATATTCCTCCCAGGTCTAGGGTTAGTGATCCGATTAGGATACCAGATATGAGACGAGTGACTATAGGGAATAGTATGTACATAATTACATAGATCCCTTTGTCCTTTGTCCTTAGTTCTTTGAATGTTCACCCTCGACCTCATTCACATGGTCCTTCGGTCCAAAACGTTGCTACGAGTTATGTCCATACTACGGTTACTAGACTGGTTGTGTCTCAGCTTCATGCACCGCCTGTTGTTGCGGGAGGTCATGGTCATACTTCTAGAGGTCATATTCCTACTTTAGAAACCTATATTCCTACTTCCAGAATGTATATTCCTACTTCTAGAGCATATATTCCTACTTACGGAGTGTCTCATGGGACATCTCATGTGATGACTTATGGACCTTATTATGGGACGCAGTATGGACAAGGTTCTTCACCTTATGGGTGTGGGTATAAAAAACCTGCTTACTCTCCAAATTACTGCTTTGTAGCTCCTAATAGTCAAGGTACACCACACTATGGTGCTTCCATGCCACCCTATACGGGTCAAACGGGAGGAGGGCACTATGGCCAAGGCCATGGTGCTTACGGTAATCAGACCTATGTGAATCAAAACTATCAGGGAGTGGTCCACTGACCTAATCATCCTAGGCTCCCTTTCCTCACAATGCTAAATCTTCCTGACTAGTCGATATTGATGAACGATCCTGTAGCTCATGACCCGGCTTGCCTGACTATCCCTACTAATATTCCCTCGGACATACCCAAGTTCGAGGGAAAACCGGGAGAGGATCTGAGTGAACATGCTGCTACCTTTCACCTATGGTGCTCTTCGAATTCCTTACACCAGGACTCAATCCGTTTACAGGTCCTACCGTGAGATGGTATATAGAGCTACCTAGGGGTGCATTCGCTTTGTTCAATGACCTAGAGATGACTTTTCTTAACCACTTCTAGCTACTAGTGCGTTATGATGTTAGTACTAAACTCTTGTCGACATTTTGATAGGATAAAGCCACACATATCTCAGATCATATCCAAGAGTGGCGTAGACAGAAGAGGTTAATTAAATCCTTTATACCGTCAAAATTCCTCCTCGAATGGTTCCTTAAGTCGTTATTGCCATATATAGCGAAGGATGTTTCTACATCTGGAGTGAAAAATAAGCAACAAGCCATTTTTAGGGCGTAGGAACTAGATTTGATTTATGCTTAGTCCAGTTTGTTATATGAGATCATTCCCAATGCTCCACATTCTAGTTTCGACCCCAAATTTAAACCTGGACTACATGTCGATGGCATTGTGGGTTGTGTGAGTGCTAAACCTGCAGATTTGGTTGCAAAACAAGTTAGTCAATTTTCAATCAACCAATCTACTTCAGGACAAGCCACGGCTTCGTCTCAACCCGCCCAAATGGCGAGTGTGCTTTCAGTACAATCGTCAGACCAGAAGGGTAACCAGCAGCCTGGACGGAATAAAAACAAGGGTAATAATAATCGTAAGGGTGGGAATAGGAATGATAATGCTAATAATAATGAAAAGAATGCCCGTAATGCTAGGGGGGACAAGTAAGCTAAATGTAAGGTTAAATTCCCTTACAAGTTGGGTAAGGATGATTATCTCACTTACTTGTGCTCTCGTATCGATGAAGTCTCGAGATTCTTGGCACAGGGCCCAGCTGTGCTGACTAACCCTTTACCTCACAATCAAAATATGAACTCGAGGACCCATGATCAGTCTGGTGGTGATAAAGATCCACCAGAGGGTAGTGGTCATGGTTGCATTAACATGGTACGTGCTACGAAATTTGTGACCCGTGCGAAGGACTATGGTTCGTCACAACCCAGCCCAGGAAAGGAACTTGATCCACCAGGGTCTCCTTTTTGTATTGAGAAACCTATGGATAAACCTGAAGCTGCACCTCGCATTCCTAGGGGAGTCCTTGAGTGTTTGGTATCCTAATTCCTGAGCTACCAAGAACTATTCAGTTGTCGAGGATTTGGGCCACACTCCTTGTGCGATGTCTGCGTTGGTAGTGCTTCAGAGTTGTCCTTTGCAAAGGAAGGCTTTGATTTCTGTCCTTGGTGTGAATGATGATGATTCTTCCTCCGTGATAAAATTTGAAACCACAGGACTTCAGCCTTGCTTTCCTTACTATGTGTCTCTTTCGATTCACATAGAATGTCTTAACATGACTGTTAAGCGCACTATGATTGACGAAGGTGCTGCCACTTCTATGATGTCTTTATCATGTTGGAAGGGTTTAGGTTCCCCTGAGCTGTCTAAATCAGTGACCATGTTAACTACATTCGATGGGAGATTGTTTATGCCGCATAGGATCCTTCCTTCCCTTAAGTTCCATTTGGGAGGGAAGATGGTTGTGATAGAGGTCGAGGTGGTTGATGCACCCCCTGACTACAATCTCTTGCTGGGTAGGAATTGGATGTACAATATGCAACCCGTAGCTTATTTCCTATTTCACATTGTATCCTTTCCATTTAATGGGAATATATTCATGATTGATCAAATGTCATTCAATAATTAGTTAGTTACCGGCAACTAGGAGTGT
Source organism: Pseudotsuga menziesii (assembly GCA_001517045.1). Lineage (NCBI taxonomy): Eukaryota > Viridiplantae > Streptophyta > Pinopsida > Pinales > Pinaceae > Pseudotsuga > Pseudotsuga menziesii. The sequence continues at coordinate 261,841 of LPNX010202852.1, forward strand.
GGGTGTAGGCATGTATCCATCCCTCATGGGAATTTTTAGTTGTCCTGCACTGATCCTTATGATAGGGTCTAGTTTCGATGAGGGTTTGACATCTATGAAATCAGTGTCTTTTCGCACGATTCATATGGAATATCCTTGGATTATTCCTACACCGAATACTTTGAGTGAGCCCATCATCACAGATGTGTTGTTTCCTGCAACTATGGTAGATTATCAAGCTAATCTCAAGTGTGTTGCAGAACCCAGTCCTTCCTCTTCGCGGATGGAGGAGGAGGACCCTTATGTGCTTCCGACATGGGCCGTGCAGTATTCTCACATGCACAACTGCCTTGATAGTGTTTTCCCATTATATAAAGTGATTATTGAGGCCATGTCAGGAGTTGAGCCGCCATGGGAGGAACTCCATCATATATCTTACTTTCTTCCCGAGCTTGACCACTTGGAGCGTGAGAACTTTAGGGCAGTTCTTATTGAGAGAGTTGGTACTCCTATGGTTCCATTAAGCTCTCCTAGTCTGATGGATAATGGAAACATGGCAAACATATCTTCAATGATTCCTATCAATATCTCTCGCGATCCTGGCAGGATAGAGAATGTCTATATTGGGGACTAATGTTCCCATGATGAGATTCAAGAATACACCAAGCTGTTTAAATAATTTGGTGATATCTTTGCTTGGTCTTATGATGAAATTCCAGGTATCGACCCTGGTATTGTCGAACACGAGATTAAGACTTATCCCAACACTAAGCTTGTTCAACAACGCTTGCATGCGGTGAATCCTAGGAAAGCACCCGCGATTAAGGCAGAGATAGAGAAATTGTTGAAAGTCGGTTTTATCTATCCTGTTCCCTTAATGGAGTGGGTTTCAAACCCCGTTCCGGTGGATAAGAAGTAGGGAGAGATCCACATATGTACTTATTTCCGTTATTTGAATTGTGCCTATCATAAGGACAATTCCCCCACACCATTTATTGATCATATTTTGGATGAGTGTGCGAGTAGCGAGGTTTTTTCCTTTATGGACATATTTTCTGGATATAATCAGATACAAATTAAACCTGAGGACCAACATAAGACTGCATTTATTTGTCCTTGGGGAAATTTTTCATATCGAAAAATGCCTTTTGGCCTTAATAAGGTTGGAGCTAATTTTCAGCGGGAAATGACCTTGATCTTCCATGATCTCAAGTCAATTATCGAGGCATTTTTGGATGACCTTGCTGCTCATTCTCATATGAGAATGCGTCATTCCTATCACTTGAGATTGGTATTTGAAAGATGCCACCATTATTTGGTTAGGTTAAATCCTCACAAGTGAATCTTTTGTGTGAAGTCATTTCGCTTGTTAAGATTCATCATTTCTAAAGAGGGTATAAGAGTCGACCCTTTGAATATTGAGGAAATACTTTAGTTGTCTCCCCCGAAAAATTTTGCCATCTTCAATGTTTGCAAGGCATGGAAAACTTCTTACGGAGATTTGTTGTCAATTTTGCCAATTTGACTAGAGGCTTCATGTGTCTTTTGAAGAAGGACACCACCTTTTGTTGGGATGAGCGAACCCAGGAGTCCTTTGATGCACTCAAGCGATCCCTAGCATCAGCCCCGGTGATTAGTCCCCTAGACTATAGCCATGATTTTCTACTTTATGTGGCCACGTCCATGGAGATGATTGGTATGGTTTTGGTTCAAGAGGATGAGGAGCTCCAAGAGCATGTGATATACTATTTGAGTTGGAACCTTATTGACACAGAGATTCATTATTCTCATGTTGAGAAGCTTTCTTTAGCTACCGTACATGCGGTTCAACGGTTGAGACATTATATTCTCCTTCGCTAGACCTTGGTTGTAGCCCATGTCAATCCATTTCAATTCTTCCTCACTCGAAGGATGATTGGGGGAAAATGTAATAAATGGATTTTCATCCTGTAAGAATTTGATCTCGAGTTTGTTTCGGAAAAGTCGAAGAAATCGTTAACTTTTACAGATCTTATATCAGATTTTCCAAGCGAGGCTGAGGAGTTGGTTTGTTAAGATAAGTTTTTTGATGAACACATCTTCTTAATCTCAACTTTATACCCATGGTATGGGGATATCATTATATATTTACAAACATTGAAGGTCCCTACTCACCTCTCATGGGATGAATGATGATGATTACGTCACGTGTCTAGGAATTACCTCATAGTGAATAACACTTTATACCGCCATGGGGTAGATTCCATTTGACAATGTTGTTTAACTCATGAAGAGGCTGAGGTAGTGCTGAATGATTTCCACGGAGGGGCGTGTGGTGGTCATTTATCTAGGCTTTCTACAGCCCAAAAAATATTAAGAGCAGGTTATTTCTGGCTATCAATCTTTAAGGATTGTATAGATGCGGTCAAGAGGTGCCACCCTTGCCAGGTGTTTGCACATAATATGCGATCAAAACCTTCCCTGTTACATCCCATTATCACCGCCAGTCCCATCTCTAAGTGGGGCTTGATTTTATGGATTGCAACCCAGCTTCAACTGGGGGGCATCATCATATCATAGTGGCTATTGATTACTTCACAAAATGGGTTGAGGCTATGCCTACAGTTAATCCGATGGTGAGACAGCCGCGCACTTCATATTCAACCAAATTATTACTCGGCTTGGAATTTCGAAAGAGCTTGTCACTGACCATGGCTCGCACTTTCAAAATCATATGATGGAAGAGTTGGCATCAAAGTTAGGGTACAAACAAGAGCATTCCTCCTCTTACTACCCTCAAGTGAATGGACAGGTAGAAGCAGTGAATAAATCACTCAAATCCATTCTCCAACGAACCATCACACAGAGCAAGAATAATTGGCACATCATGTTATATCCTGCTTTGTGGGCGTATAGAACCGTTGTTAAGACTGCGACGGGTTTTTCTCCGTATCAACTTGTACATGGAGTGGATTCAATATTGCCGGTTGAATGTGAGATTCCTTATTTGAAGCTAGTCGTAGAACTCTTACCAGACACTTCACCATTGGAGGACCATTTGGTCCACCTTGAGCAACTTGATGAGCAGCATCGAGATGCCTTAATGGCTCTAGAAGTAAATAAACATCACGTAAAGGTCCAATACAACAAGTCTGTCTTTCCAAGGAAGTTTAGTGAGGGAGACTTGGTCCTTTTGTGGGATCAACTGAAAGAACCCTTGGGGGCAGGAAATTTTAACCCCATGTGGCGTGGTCCTTACATCGTCAAACGTGTGTTAGAGAAGGGCGCTTATGAGTTAGTGGATTATGAGGGAATGGCCTTGGCGGAGCCTAGAAATGGGCACTATCTCAAGAAGTACTATGCATGATTTTCAGCCAAGACTGGTTATTGTATATTATTGTACAGTTTTTCATAGTTAGGTCTTTTTCTTATAGTGATCAAGTTTGTGATTAGTTTTCGTTTCTTTTGACAGATGTCAATGGAATCTTCCACATACATAGGATTCACGGATGGTGCGAGCCGTCACACTCAACACTCAGCCTCTGTTGCTTGGGTGATTTATACTCCTATGGGTTAGGTACTATCTTCAAGAGGCGTATGTTTGTGGCCATCTTCAAACAATGTTGATGAATATAGTGCCGTTAATGAGCTTCTACGGGATGCCATTTCACATGGAGTTCTCTCTCTTGAGGTACGTCTTAATTCGAAGTTAGTAGTGTCACAGCTTAATGGTTTGTACCATGTTAGAGATCTAACGTTATTAAGAAGATTCTTATGTGTGAGATTATTAGAATGACAATTTGACAATATAACATACATAGATATTCCAAGAGTTAATAATCAACTTGCTGACTCATATGCTAACTATGTGTTAGATTGGCATTTGTTTCATACACAATAAATTCCTCACAAACACAAATTTTTACACATGTAAATAAATAAACCGGTCACCATAAAAAATTTATATAACATCCAAAATGTGGTAATACATAGTGTCATGATACAAAAATGGGGCTCTCGAGCCACCAAAATATAATACACGGTAATACAAAATGTATAACTCCGAGGTATCTAAGCCTGTGGAGGAGGAGGGGGGTTGTGATCACGGAAGGTCACTACGGCTCTAGCTAGTTGTCGAAATAATCGCACCCATGCTCATGGTACACCCACCACCTGGTGTTGCATAGCCTCAAGCAAGCCCTCAACTTGCCCCATGGGAACCCTGTGTGTCAGACTCACAAAGTTGGTATGAATGCTCTGGAGCATCAACTCCGCATCCACACCCGTGATACCATCTCCTCTTCCCCTCCGTCTGTGACAAGGGAATCCTTCAGGCCACCGTGGTCCCACATCTGCATGCAAATGGTAGATGTCACTATGTATAGTCACCCAAAAAATATGTCTTTTGATTCCATATAATCAGAAAACACAAAAAAATTAAATAACTCAAAAATTTAAAGAGAGGGTCGAGATTCGTTACCTATGTCACCATATGTCAATCCTGGTGGTAGCAGTATGTCCGGTTCCCCCCGGAAATCAATCCCCTCATAGGGGTAGTCATCGATGGAAACTATCTATCGTCGCCACCATGGAAAGAACTCAGCTGGATATGGGTTGGACACCCTACCTCCCCCCACTCTGTGCATCACATCCGCCCAACTCCATTGGGATGGATCTTGAACCCCGTAAAGAGGAACGTCAACTCTGGGGCTCAATCCTGGAACACGCTCGAAGAAAAATGTGCTCAGTATGCTGCTAAAACCAAAGTTCCGCACTTTTCCCATCTTACACTCACTGAGCTGATGTTTCATGTTGCTTAGTACTGTAGTGATCCAGTCATAGACTGTGGGTGTCATGCACTCCACTGCATAGAACATCAAAGGCCACGAGGCCTAGTGGAGTGAAGCCAAGCCTGCTATCCTGCCCAATGTCAATAGGATGGCCTTTAGGCCCAGCACCTATATAGATTTGGTTGGGATCTGAATCCCCGCCTTCTCCATGTCCGGATAGCAGTACACCACAATGTACTCATCTATAGTCAGGCCACCTCCCGGCCCAAGGCGAGAATGAAGGTTTAGTAGTTCCCCCCATTGGGAAATTTCAGTTATATGTCCTCCACCTCTATAGTGAGGGAAATCCCATCTATCTGGAAGGACATAGAGTATGGATCCCAATAATCCACCAGCATCTGCAATAGTATTGGTTTTGCCCTCAAGCCACCAAGACACCAAAACTTGTAGAGACCACATGCACGTAGCGCTTTTTGAGCCATTAGATCGGCCCTTACTGCCTCCTCTACATCACCATGTTCATGCTTTCTCCATTATAGGACCATCCTGCACAAAAAATTGCATGTTTTCCCATTAGAATACTCAAAAAATCTCATGCGTGGCAGCATACGCGACTGTTTTCCAAACAACCACGTATGTATGCAAATGTGAGGGCATTTTCCGCGTATATCTATCCCTATACGTGGAAAAACCCTCGATTTCTGTGTGGGCCACAGCGCCCTTTTTAAATTGGCCTAGAAACCTCAAATGAGCATGGAATTTGATAAAAATTGCATCAAAATGGAAGAAAAGATCATGGGTAAGTACTTAGAAGAAATGGTAGTGGATTTCTCCGGTTGGATCTCCTGGAATTTGCTATTGAAAATCTGGCCTCAATTGGGTAAAAATTTCAAATTTTTTATAATGTTTTGAATTTTTTACTATTCATAGAAGTTTTTCAAATTTTTGAAAATTTTTACCCCCTTTCCTATAGTTTGGACCATTTTTTACCTAATTCATGATGTAGGAGACCTTTTTTAGTGTCGTTTCAGCCATTGGATTGACCCATTCATGTTGATCTTAGGTATCATGTCTAAACTGGCATATAGGTTAGGTTTCATCACCATTTTAATTTTTCATGACCTTATGACCGTTTCATTAAAGCCTTAGGTACGAAACCACTCTATTATCTCACGGAACCTTCTTGTTGTTTTAGAAGTGGCATGGTATGAGTGGTAGAGGTTGACTTTACATGGGTACCCTAGTTAGCTCCTTATCTGCATTTGGTTCCCATGCTGACGTTTTGTCCTTTAGGATGTGGGAGTCTATTGTATGGTACTGCCATGACATTTCACAAGAGCCTCATACTCCTCTTAATCTTTTGCTGTCCTATTTCCCTCAGGATTGCCGTATGTCAAGTTGTAACTGCATTATCATGAGCTTTTCTTGACTTATTGATCTTTATGCCAGCTTCCCTGACATTGCGTTTCAAACATATAACCTGAACTTGTCTCATGTCTAGCCATCCAGAGCCATTTTATATATCCTTTGCAGCTTGATTCCCTTTTTAGCGAGAGGGGATTTTCCCTCGAGTGTTGATATCCTACATATGTGTCCTTGCATTGAGCATAGGTATGTTCCACTGCTTGGAACTAGTTTGTTTTCCCCTGTGACACTCGTCTCCTCCTAGTCTGTAACTATAAATAAGTTTTATTAGTTTTCAAGCTTTTAAATATTTGAAAAAGTCCAAAAAAAAAAACATCAAAAAAAAAAAAATCCGGACAAGGAAAGATGTTATCTTTGGAAACTGTCAAGTCGTGTCGCCTTCAAACAGAGCACTGTATATCACAACCATTGGTTGGGTTTATAGTTTGACTTTAGGAGTTGTACTCATTTATCCGAGTTTATCTCCACCGACTAGTTAAGCTTCCAATCCCCATGGATCCTCTGTCGATGCCTCTTGTGTCACAGAGATGTCCCAGTTTGTATATCGAGTCTATGCTGCCTTTATTCACTCACCATTCTCTGTTATGCTCTTGTTCGAAGGAAGTTAAAACTTGAGTCAGCCATTCCTCAGTTATCTTGACTTTGCATGTTGTCCATTTCTAGTACAAATATTGGTTCATGCACCTTATGATCGAGTCCTTCCACAATATACAGCTTTGCTGAGTACCTCATGTTGGATGATGGGGGATGCTGTAATTCCCTCCTTCTAGTGGATTTCATCCCATCAACTTCATATTTGATTTTGGGATTGGAATCTAGAGTCATTTTGAGTGCCTTGAGACTTGCAGTCATCAGTGGCAGGTTCTCTTGCCATCAACAGTCTTTGGGAATACATCAATGTCCCCTAATTGATGGAACATCTCAAGTGTTCGACCTCAACACATTTATTCACACTTGTTAGTTTGCACTCTAGTACCTTGATTTTCATTTTCATTATCGGTGGGTGATCTCACGTCTATTAACGGTATACATCAATGACCGGTAATCAGATGATGGACTACTATGTTCAACCTCAACACCTCTATTCACATAGTAGGACATGTACTCGTAGCGGTTTGTGTAGAAGACCTTCGAGATTGGTGGCATCTTTTATATGCTACCTCCTTGATCGTGCCAGTGTTCATGAGATTTCAACTCTCGTGACTTGATTCCAGTATATGTCAGACATCTTCAGCCATTATGGAGATCATGATCCCTTGTATATCTTCATCATGGATATTCTGATCTATGTATATTGTACGTGGCGATGACCACTTATGTGATATATTGTATCATGCCTATTCATGGCCATTGTACTCTTATGTATATGGGACTGCTATATGTATTTGTAGTTATGTGTATAGTTGTATCATTGTACTATGTTTATTGGGTGGCTGGTCTTCCATTTGGGATCCTTCATCACTTCACTTTTGGGATGGACTTATAATGTACTTCGGCCATCGTATGACTCCTCTGACCTCACACATTAGGGGGCATTTGTTATAGCTGATTTTACCACTCTAGGTGAATCACACTTGTATGGCCTTCCCCTATCCCTCTACAGACTCCTTAGACCCCTTCAACCATTTTTTGTCCTTTAATGTTTCCTTGACCATCCCTAAAAACATGTGAAAATTAGTACACATGACTTTTAAACTCCTAATCATGTATATACGCGGGTTTGACCCCTAAAAATGTCTTCATTGGGATGTGTGCATAATCCAAATCCTTTTGGAGTTTTCCTTGACATGGATCCGACTCACCTGACTCTTGGCCTTCCCTATGCCTTGAGATCGCTCGAATTTGACCTTTCATTACCCCTTTGAAAAGCTATATAAGGAACTCTATGGTACATTGAAAGCACATGAGAGAATTGAGAGAAAAGAAACTATAGTCCATTGTTGCCAGAACTTGTGCTTGAGTCTGCATCCCTTTGTCCCTTGGAGCACTTTTGTGTTCTTCCCAAGCTTGCCTTTTTCCTGTGAGCTTGCTATCGAGAGATGGAGGATTGCGGTGGTGGAGACCCAAGTGGGGGATTCAGTTTCTCCGATTCGCAGACGTGCCAATAGAGGTTGTATCCATTGTAATATCTGATTTTATATTAATAGAAATATCTTTTCCTGTCCAATAATGTATGTTTGAATGAATATTTTATCGATGGATGTTTTCAAATGTTTATACATTGTTTATCACATATGCTAGAATAGATCTAACACCAATATATATAGTATGCTTGTATTGTATACTTGTTGTTGAGGAAGTAATCTATCAATTCAAGCTGAAGTTGGAAAGCTCAATGGGGATCTATTTCAACCATCTGGAATAAGGTACGAGGTCTGATCCTTTTGTGTTAGATGTTTAATTTCTATTACATATTGGAAGGATTGATTTCTGGAGTCAAGCTGTCTGTTGTGGTACCCCAAGCCATAGGAATTTCTCTTTGTAACAAGAAGATAATATCTAAATCCACGGAAGACAAAGAGAAGTTTGATGGCAAAGAAATGGATTGTTTGTTAGAGAAAGTCACACAAGCGCAATAAAAAAATAATATTACTCAATATGCAACCACAACAATTACAAATATCGATTCCAGCGTTGAAAATATGCATGATGATGCCGACTAGAAGCAGGAGTCAAACACGATTTTAACATAATAACTGATATGAAATTCAGAGAACAACTTGAAAAAAAGGACTACCAGTGCAATGCCATTGTTTCTAAATATTTAAAATAATTCAAGGAAGCTCAGGAAAGATTCAAAAGGGAGATTTCCAAGAAAGAAGATTACTGCGAAGTGGTGCTTTCTGATTAAAAAAAATATAGAATCCATTGTTTGTTGTAAATATTACTTACTCGTTGATCCTCTTATCTTGTTAGCCGACTTTTTCGAAGTCTGTAGCTGGTCATGCTCTGTCAGTCTGTCTGACAAGGTTGAAGAGTTTATGTCTACTTTATGTAAACCAATCGAATTAAATTTCTGAAGTTAAGTTTCTAGGTGGATAGTTATCACAATCTTTAATGATTAAGTTGGTGGCTTCACAAAGACTCCTTTTTAGTCTATATATATAAAGAATAAGAAGATTGTAAATCAAAAGAGTATAGAGAAGAGAGAATTAAATAGTGGAGAAGAAAGAAAAATGTTGTTGAGAATTCGAAGCCCAAGCTTATATGTGTCAAGAGGCGAAGCTCTATAAAAGGTGAAACATCTTTGTAAATTTCTAAGTTTGTATTTATGCATTAGTTCTTTGTTAAGTCCCGACAAGTTTTATAAATCCATTGTTATGGTTGAATGCATTTTTTTTAGTTGCACATTCTCTCTAGAATTACTTGAGTAAGTGTTGTTTACATTTATAGGTTAAGTGAAAGACACGTAGAATACATAAACATTTCTCTGAGTAAGAGTTATTTTTTATGACAGCGTGGTCGACATAAGTCTTCCTGAATGTTTGGTTGTATGATTTTGTAAATCTGTCTAATTATAGTTGTATCAATTTTTAATCTGAGTTAATGGTTGGTGAAAAGTGTTTTTCATTTTATAAAGTCTTTAGACTATGAAATCTCCTTCGTAAAAGTTCAACTAAATATTCTTAAGTCAAGTAAGTTGGTCGGAATTAAAACTTAGGCGAAGTAAAAGTGGTTGAAGTGGTGTAAGTGTTTGTTGAGGTAAAAAGGTGTCGTGTCAAAATTATGACCAAAAGTAGTCTGGTGAAAACCTGTCCACCTGAGTAAAAAAATTATCGAAATATTTTTGTATAAGTTCGACTTGTCTAGTAAGAATTCGACTTGTCTATTCAGAATTCGACTTATCTAGTATGTTTTATACAATTTTTACCTGACGAGTAAAAAGAGGTTGAGTCTCAACAATAATATTTTTTTCTAACTGAGTGGTAACTTAACTTAACCATATTAGTTTGTGAGTCTCCCAATATCTAGTATCAGAGCGGGTTTAGGAAAGAAACCTTGTCTTAAAAAACAAACTTTCACTAAAGGAAAATTAAAAATATGTATTCCACTTTTGGTGCACATATGTTGAGTTTCCAAACTCCAATATTGACAAGAAAGTGTTGGGATTAATTAATCCTCCTTTGTCCAGTATAGTATATTTTGTTTATTTCCTATATTATGAGGTCATTTATCACCTTACAGGAGTTTTGGTGCCACCATGAATATTGGTGCCACTGGTGCCACTAGTACCACTGGTGCCATTTGTGCCACCAATGCCAATCCCTGCATTATAGGATACCAATGTGAGTGCCACAAGTGGCCTCCATCAGTTGGTCATGGTTTGTAAGTCATTATGCCGAGTTAAACTCCAGTTACAATCGATTGGATCACTTTTAGATATCCTAGCACCAGCTTTTCTTGCATGAAGGGAGAGTGGCACCTTTTTACCAGCTACCTCATCAGTTAACTGATTGTAGACTAATTTATAAATTTGTAGTTAGACTAGTTTCCAACAATAATTTAGACACAATGAGTTAGCTGGATAGTTAGTCTGAGTTGGTAAATTCGAATCATATCACAATATTTGAATCCTATTTATTGTAACACTATTGTATTATTGGTTAATGAATGAAGATTATATTGTGATTATCTAAGGAATTCTTGTCCGATTTATCTAAAATTTGTGGCATGAATTTCATGTTTAGTGTACATTCTCTTTGATTTATCCAATGCATAATTCTCTTCCTACAACTTTCATATTTTCCTATATATCGATGGTTCACAAATTTAAAATTGTATCAGAGCCTTTTTCATGCTAGAAACAAGTCTTGTCCGATCTCCATTATATGCCAGAAGCAACTAAGTTTCCACATAAATCCTAGAATCATAGTGTTTCTCCCTCTAGATTTTGTCCTGAGAAGTATATCTAGGTGTGACGAAATATAAGAAAGTGTACATGTCGATGTGGAAAGGCTTGAAATGACATATGATTGCGTATTGAATTGGTTTTGCAGTGTTATTTGTAGGTACCTATGTATATTCTTAAGGAATTGACTAATCAACATATAGAAATATGGATTCTTCAGCTCGTGTACTCTAAATCCTTACACCCTTCAACTACACTGATTGGAGGAAATATCTGTAGGTAGCCTTGTGAAATATTGGTCTATTTAGGATGACAATGGGAAGAGAAACTGAGTCTCGGTAGTATGTTGAGAAGACCAAATTTTTGAATCGGCTTGATGAGGCCTCTAGCTTCATGTGTGCTCATATCTCTCGGGATATTTTGTTCCACCTTGAGGGACTAAGGAGTCCAAAGGATTCTTGGGATAATATTGAATTTTTGTTTGGAAAACAAGATGAGCTTCAAGGGAATATTGTGGATAATGATCTCATTACACTCTAGCCCAGCAGTTTTGAAACTATTCAACAATTCTTTAGAAAGTACAAGTCACTAGTACTACAATGCAAACAATGTGGATTAGAGAGGAAAGATGAGAATCTTGTGATGTTATTTTTGAGAAATATTGTATCATAGTACTTAGTCTTTGTCTCTAAATTCCATTTCGGAATAACTTCTATCCATAATTGGAAGATGCCTTCTCTAGATGCTTTTGTTGGTTCCTTAATACAAGAGTAAGATAAATTCATTCAAATGGGAGTGATTCAGACCTCCAAGAATCAATCAGTCTTAGTGACAGACTCAAACAATGCATAAGAAAGAGTGAAGCACAAAGGGAGGGAGACCAAAAACATCGATTCGAAGCCAAAGGAGAATCATATATCTTTCGATGGAGCCTCGGGTTCCAAGAAAAAGAAAATATTCGAGAAGACTAAGTGTCCATATTGTATGATAGGATTTCATCCAGAGAGTTTGTGCATGAAGAATACCATAGACCAATTGACAACACTCCTTGAACAGAACAATATTTCCCTTCCGCAAGGTGTAGAGATATCTAAATCTCGAGAGCAAAGTATAGAATATGAGAGGTTCCATGCTTTGAAAGTAGTCTTCACTCAGTTGAATACTTACTTGATAGATTTTGGAGCATCCAAACACATGGTTGACTACAAAGAATCCTTCACTACTATGGATCTCTCACAAGGACCTAACATTAATATGGGGGATAATTCCCAAATCCCATCTGTTGGGAGAGGCTCTATTAAAATCTAGAATGGAGAGTTCAAGAATGTACTCTATGTGCCCTCTCTTGCAACAAATTCGTTATATGTTTATTAGATGACCAAATCAAGTTGTATTTGGTCCTGAATCAGTGGATAACCAAATCAAGTTGTATTTGGTCCTGAATTAGTGGAGATCTCAGATCTATCAACTGGGAATATTATAGTGAAGGGTGTTGCAAACCATGCCTCCAAGGCATATGAATTCTCACACTTCCTACCATACTTAGCTCTAGCACAATCTCAGCATCCATTCGAAAGGGAAGTTAGAAAATCTCTTTCATTTCCATTTGCAGATAATGATATGTTGTTTAATATTTTAGTTTCAGAAGATGAGGAAAAATATCTGCATGATCTTGATTTTGAGATTGTACCGCAAGATGGTATAGATCCTAATCTGAATCCTATCTGGAATTAGAATATTAAATGGGCCCAAAATCTCATTGAAGAAGCTCGAAATGGTGTTTGGAATATAGATGATAGAAGAAGAATAAGTTCACATCATCAAAATGAACATGTTGCACACTCTCACAGATCTTCGCTACCTATAGAGTGGTGCAACAAACTTCCAGAGAGATTCTACTTGATGATGAATATTGATCCACAAGTTGGCCCACTGATGAAAAAAATGTATCATTCCATTCCTCCTCCATAAAGAAGAGACAAAAGAAACATTCAATAGATTGGAATAATATAGAAAGGTTCATATGCACAGTCTGAGGATGCTGATGCATAGAAGAACCTTGATTTTGCATGGATGCTCCACAGAGTTCTAGAGTGCAACAATTTTTTCACAAGTTTTCGCTCAAAGAGAAAAAAAATTATCTTAAGTACTATAGCTTGTTACATGATTCCTGCTTATTTTGAGGGGTGGGAGGGGTTTCCCATTAGGTTTTCCCCATTGTTTTTATTTGGTTGACCATTTTATTTTATGTCATTTATATTGTATGGGTGACTTATGTCCTAGTTTCTAGCGCCCAAGTTGTCCAAAGTTAGGATGAGGGGGGGGGGGGGGGGGGNCATTACAGGAGTTTTGGTGCCACCATGAATATTGGGTCTACTAGTGCCATTGCTGCCACTAGTGGAAATGGAGTCATTGGTGCCACCGATTCCATTGGTTCCATTGGTTCCATCAGTGCCATTGGATCCATTGGTTCCACTAGTACCAATCCCTACATTATAGGATCCCACTCTGAGTACCACTAGCATCCCCCATCAATTGGTCATTGTTGGTAAGATGTTATGCTAAGTTAACCTCCAGTTACAATTAGTTAGATCACTTTAAGTTAGCCTAGTGCAATTTTTGCATGCATGAAGGGAGAGTGGCGTGTTTTCCCACCTACCTCATTATTTAACTAATCATATATTGATTTAGACATCCAAATTTAGACTAGTGACTTCCAACAATGATTTAGACACACTGAGTTAACTAGATAGTGAGTCTGAGTTGGTAGATTTGAATAATATCCACAATATTCGAATCTTATGTATTGTAACACCATTGTATTACTGATTAATGAATGAAGATTAATGTTGTGATTATATGAGCAATTATTGTCTGATTTATCTTAAATTTGTGGCATGAAGTTCCTATTCAGTGTACATTCTCTTTGATTATTTCACTGCATAATTCCCTTCCTACAACTTTCATATTTTCCTATAGATCAATGGTTCACAAATTTAACACAGTATCAAATCCTTGTTCAGGATAGAAGTAAGTCTTGTCCGATCTCCATTGTACACCTGAAGAGGATCAGTTTCCACATAAATCCTGGAATCATAGCATCACTTCCTTGGGATTATGTCCAGAGAAGTCTATCCATGTGTGACGGAATCTAAGAAAGTGTACATGTCGAGGTGGAAATGCTTGAACTAACATATGATTACGAATTGTATTGGTTTTACAGTGTTATTTGTATGTAACTACATAGATTCTTGAGGAATTAACTGACCAACATAGAGAAATATGGATTCTCCAACTCTTGTACCTTGAATCCTTAAACCCTTCAACTACACTGAGTGGAGAGAAGATATATAGGTATCCTTATGCCAACTTGGTATTTTTAGGATGAAAATGGGCATAGAAACTGATCCCCAATATTATGTTGAGAAGAACAAATTTTTGAATCGGCTTGATGAGGCCTTTGGCCTCATGTGCACTCATATCTCTCGGTATCTTTTGTTCTACCTTGAGGAACTAAGGACTTATAAGGAAGCTTGGGATAAGATTGAATATTTGTTTGGAAGACAAGATGAGCTTCAAGGGAATATTTTGGAGAATGAGCTCATTACCCTACAACCCAACAGTTTAGAATCTATTCAACAATTCTTTACAAAATACAAGTCACTAGTGCTACAATGCAAAGAAGGTGGATTAGAGAGGAAATATGAGAATCTTGTGCTGTCAGTGTTCAACAAGCTTGGATCAGAGTACTCGGTCTTTGTCTCTACATTCCATTCTGGAATAAATTCTATCCCAAATTGAAAGTTGTGTTCTCTAGATGCCTTTTTTGAGTCCTTAATACAAGAGAAAGATAAATTGGTTCAAATTGGAGTGATTAAGTCCTCCAAGAAACAAGCAGTCTTAGTGACATACTCAAAACAATGCACAAGAAAGAGGGAAGCACAAAGAGAAGAAGATCAAAAAATTTGATTGGAAACCAAAGGAGAATCAGATATCTTCCGATGGATCCTTGGGTTCCAAGAAAAAGAAAAAAATCGAGAAGAATGTGTGTCTATATTATATAATAGGATTTCATCTAGAGACTCAATGCATGAAGAAGGTCATTGAATAGTTGACAACACTCCTTGAATAGAAAAATATTTCCCTTCCACAAGTTGTAGATATGTCTAAAGCTGCAAAGTAGACTGAAGAATATGAGAGATTTCATGCTTTGAAATAAGGCTTCACTCACTGCAAGGCTTACTTAATAGATGTTGGAGCATATAACCCCATGGTTTCCTCCAAAAAATCCTTCACTACTACGGATATCTTAAGAGGAACTAGCATTCATATGGGGGATAATTCACATATATTGGCTACTGGGAGAGGTTCTAGTAAATCCATCATGGAGAGTTTGATCAACTACTCTATGTTCCCTCTCTTGTAGCAAATTTGTTATCTGTTTATCAGATGACACATATTGGCTCGCCAAAGCAAGTTGTATTTCGTCCTGACTCAGTGGAGATATCAAATATCTCAACTGGGAGATTATACTGAAGGGTGGTGAAAACCATTCCTCCGAGGAATATGGATTCTCACACTTTCTTCCATAATCAGCTCGAGCACAATCTCAACAGCCATTTGAAAGGTAAGGTAAAAACTCTCTTTTATGTACATTTGCAGATAATGATGTGTTGTCTAATATTTTAGTTTCAGAAGATGAGGAATAAGAACAACATGATATTGATATTGATATTGTACCTTAAGATGATATAGATCCAAGTTTAGCTCCTATTCCGAATTAGAAGCCTAAATGGGCCCAAAATCTCATTGAAAAAGTTGGGGATGGTGTTGGGAATCTAGATGACAAAGGAAGAACAAGGTCCCAATATCAGAATGAACATGTTGTACTCTCCCACACAGCTTCCCTACCTACATAGTGATATAAAAAACTTCTAGAAAGATGCTACTTGAAGATAAATATTGATCCATAATTTGGCCCATTGATGAAAAAAATGGATCATTCCATTCCTCCTCTAGAAAGAAGAGGCCAAAGAAAAATTCAGCAGATCGAAAGAAGATGAAAAAGTTCACATGCACACTCCCAAGATGTTGATGCATAGAATAACCTTGATTATATGTGGCTTCTCCATAGATTTGCAAATTACATCAAATGTTTCACAAGTTTTTGCTCTAAGAGAAAATTTTTCTCTTAAGAAGTCTACCTTGTTTCCTAATTCTTGCTTATTTTGAGTGTGAGGTTTTCCCATGAAGTTTTACCCATTTTCATTATTTTATTAAGTTGTTTCTTTTATGTCATTTAGATTGTCTAGGTGACTTTTGGCCTATTTTCCCGGGCCCAAGTTGCCCAAAGATAGGATTAGGGAGGGTTTTGGATTAATTAATCCTATTTTTTACAATATAGTCTATTTGGTTTATTTCCTAGCTTAGGAGGTCATTTATCACCTTACTATATTTTTGGTGCCACCATTAATATTGGTTCCATTGGTTCCATTGGTGCCATTGGTGCCACTAGTGCCATTGGTTCCATTGGTTCCATTGGTGCCATTGGTGCCATTGGTGGCATTGGTGCCATTGGTACCATCGACGCCAATCCCTACATCACTCTGAGTGCCACCAGAAGACTCCATCAATTGGTCATGGTTGGTAAGAAGTTACGATGTGTTAACCTCCAGTTACAGTCACTTAGATCACTTTCAATTAGCCTAACTCCAATTTTGCATGCATGCAGGAAGACTGGTTCCTTTTTCCCAACTACCTCATCAGTTAACTAATTGTATTCTAATTTAGACATCCAAATTTATACTATTGAGTTCCAACAATGATTTAGACACACTGAGTTAGCTAGATAGTCAATATAAGTTTGTAGATTCGAATCCTATCCATAGTATTCAAATCCTATTTATCATAACACCATTGTATTACTGATTAATGAATGAATATTAATGGTGTGATTATCTGAGCAATTATTTTGTGATTTATCTAAAATTTGTGGCATGAATTTCTTGTTTAGTGTGCATTCTCTTTGATTATTCCACTACATAATTCCCTTCCTATAACTTTCATATTTTCCTGTAGATCAATGGTTCAAAAAATTAACAGAAATAATTATGAATATTGGTCTCTAGCAATGAAGCCTTTTTTCAGAGGTCAATATGTATGGGACATAGTCCAAAGTAACTATATAGAACCAACATATCAGGCGACATATAATAATCTCACACAAATGAGAAGGATTCCTTGAGGGAACAGATGGAGAAATAGGTAAAGGATCTGTTCTATATACACCAAGCCATGCATGAAATAATACTCCCAAGAGTATAATAGCAAGTTTCTCTAAGCAATCATGGGATACATTAGAAACCACATATGAAGGTTGGATAAGGTAAAGACTTATAAGTTGCAGATTCTTAGAAGCCTGATTTTGAATCTATGTCAATGAAAGACACAGAGTCAGTGGAATCATTCTACACTTGAGTTGTTGGTCTGATGAATCAACTGAAATATCATGGAGATAATATAGAATAAAAAAGGTTTGTTGAAAAAGTTTTTAGAATCCTTCCCCATATATTTGAATCCTTAGTTGTGACCTTGGAAGAAGACAAAGGAATGTCGGTGTTTACCATCAATGAGTTGCAAGCCTCATTCATCAATCACGAACACAGAATCAGTATCTCAACTAAATCGTTGGAAGGTGCATTTGTATCATAATATTTTATAAGACGTGGAAGAGCACGGGGGTTATTTAATTCTTGAAGAAGAGGAAAATAATACAAAGGAGGACACGGTAGCAATCCTGCCAATGTCACTGGTAGAGGAAAAGATCAAAACCCAAGTCATCAAAGTGGTCACGGGTTTGATAAATAAAAAAGTCAATGTCATTACTCCAAGAAATTTGGTCATTATGCATATGAATGCAAGAAGGAGTATGAAGAAAGATGGCAAAGCCAAAATCAGTTGACCAAGACCAATACTTCATCGATCACAATGTTGTTGGCATGGGAATCCCCACATGAATGCACTGTTGTCCAAGAAATTCCACAAGACATATGGTATTTAGATTCATATTGTAGAAAAAATATGATTAGTAATTCAAGTTTGTTTTCCAGTCTAGATAATTCAGTTCAAACTAATGTCACACTTGGAAATAATGTCCAGGACACTATTTTGGGAAAAGGTATTTTTACTATACTAACCAAATAGGGGGAGAAAAGAACATGACTGATGTTTATCATGTCGAAGGATTGAAACACAATTTTTTGAGCATTGGACAACTGATACAGAAAGGATACATAGTGTATCTTTAAGATAATCACTGTGTGATTAAAGACAAGCATCCAAGCAACCAACTGATAGAAAAAGTACCAATGACAAGCAACTGCTTGTTTCATTTGAGGATAACTCCATACATGAGAGGAAAGACAAATACAGTAGTTACATTCAAGGTAGAAAGGAATGAAGTAGACAAGCACTCCAACAATAAAGAAAATGACAGTGTCAATTTTCAAGTTCCATTTCAAATAGAAGTTGAGGATGAGTCCTGACTATGGCATTTCAGATTTGGACATCTAAATTTTAGTGGGATGAAGCTACTGCACAAAAAAAATATGGTAAAAGTATTTTCATTTATCGACAAACCCGAGAGAGTTTTTGAAGGTTGCATCTTTGGCAAGAATCGTAGAGATACTTTCCAGTCGAAAAGTCATATAGAGCATGCACAACACTTGAGATTGTGCACTATGATGTTTGTGGTCCATTGCAGACATCATCCATGTTTGGACACACTTATTTTTTTACTTTATTCATGACTAGTCAAGAAAAACATGGGTATATTTCCTGAAACATAAATCTGATGCATTTAGTTGCTTTTAGAATTTCAAGGCACTCATGGAAAACCAAAGTGGACACCATATCAAAATATTAAGGATGGACAAAGGCAGCGAATAAGTCTTGAATGAATTCCTATATTTCTACAATATCCATGGCAAACAAAAGTTATTCACTGTACGGTATACCCATTAGAAGAATGGTGTTTCTGAAAGAAAGAAGATAACCATTATTGAGATGGTGCGTAGCATGATGGAAGCCAAGAATTTTCCAAATGAATATTTGGTTGAAGAAGTCACAACTTCTTTATATATTATGAACTAGTATCCAACAAAGAGTGTGAAGAACAAAGTTCGACATGAAGCATGGATAGGTATGAACCATAGTGTTTCGCATTTAAAAGTTTTTGGTTGTGTTTGTTATAGTTGATTTTACCACTCGAGGTGAATCACACTTGTATGACCTTCCCCTGTCCCTCTGTAGACTCTTTAGACCCCTTGGACCATTTTTTGTCCTTTGATGTTTCCTTGACCATACCTAAAAACATGTGAAAATGATACATGCAACTTTTAAACCCTTAATCGTGTATATACATGAGTTTGACCCCTAAAGCCGTGTACATCGGGATGTGTCCATAATCCAAGTCCTTTTGGAGTTTTACTTGACATGGATCCCACTCAATTGACTCATGGCCTTCCCTATGCCTTGAGATCGCTCGGATTCGACCTTCCATTACCCCTTCGAAAAGCTATATAAGGAACTCTATGGTCCATTGAAGGCATATGAGAGAATTGAGAGCAAAGAAACTATAGTCCATTATTTCCAGAACATGTGCTTGAGTCTGCATCCCTTTGTCCCTTGGAGCACTTTTGTGTTCTTCCCAAGCTTGCCTTTTGCTTGTGAGCTTGCGATCGAGAGATGGAGGATTGAGGTGGTGGAGGCCCAAGTGGGGGATTCAGTTTCTCCGATTCGCAGACATGCTGACAAAGGTTGTATCCATTGTAATCTTTGATTTTATATTAATAAAAATGTATTTTCCTATCCAATAATGTATGTTTTAATGAATATTTTATCCATGGATGTTTTCAAATGTTTATACATTATTGATTATATATGCTAGAATAGATCTAACACCAATATATATAGTATGCTTGTATTGTTTACTTGTTGTTGAGGAAGTAATCTATCAATTCAAGCTGAATTTGGAAACCTCAATGGGGATCTACTTCAACCATCCAGAATAAGGTACGAGGTCTGATCCTTTAGTGTTAGATATTCAATTTCTATTGCATATTGGAAAGGATTGATTTCTAGAGTCAAGTTGTCTGTTGTGGTACCCCAAACCATAGGAATTTCTCTCCGTAACAGAATTGGCAACTCCGCTGTGGAGTTCCTAATAGTTGTCCTTTGGGGGTTTTCTATCAGCATTCAATGACTTTGAATTGCTCTTTCTTTCTTGTTTCTGTGTCGGGTCTAGGGGAATATTTTCCTGGTAGTGCCTGATTGGTGTGAAGTTTGTCTCAGCTTGTATATTTTCCTTTATTTTTATGCACTTTTCTTCATGTACACGAGTTTTGAACTCACACTCACATATACACACAGGTTTCTCTGCTATTTCCGCGTATAAATGGGGGTTTACTGCAAACAGTCGCATATGCCCTTAGTTTTTCCTTTTAGAGGAAGTTGAATGGTTTCTAGGTGAATTTTGATGATTGCTAAGTCTCCTTTGATACTGCCAGAGTCTGTATACACCTCTGTTTCTGACCAGAAACATTTTTTTTTACGGTAAATTTCTTTTTTAAGAATGTTCTTGTCATTGCATTTTTATTTTTTGTTTTGGGATTAGTGCATTAGACTTATTTTACCTTAGTGCTTTGCTTGAGTGCTGCTTAAGTGTAATTGCAGAGTCTGGGGGTTGTAGAATCATTATTTTGCCTTTTATATCTCATTTTATTTCAAAAAATCCAAAAATATTTGCTTATCATCATGCATTGCATTTTTCATTTTGCATAGTACTTGCACTAGATTTGCTTTCGAGTATTATTCAGGATTTCATATAGGAAAGCTTGCATTTATCATTTGAAGAAAATTGTGCATTTCACGTAGTAGTATACCCTATTTTCATGGACATAATGCATTTGCATTGATTGTTAGGTGTGCATTTTACTTCATGTTGTGTCATAATACCATTAGTTGCACGACCATATCCCCCTTTTGAGCAATAAAGGCAATTAAAATCAACGCTTAATTAAAATGAATTACACTATTTTATTTGATAGGGTTCACCAACAAGATTAGGTTTTAGGGTCTTGGAATAGGTCATTGTGAGTGAATTCTCCAAGACCACTAAACAACAACATATATGTGTCTGTCTAGGTGAGTGTGTGAAATCCTTGGTATAACCAGTGTTTCTCAGGATCCTCCTCTCAAAAGGGAGTTAAGCATGAGGCAGTGTGAGTGGTTATTGATTGGGATGAACCCTAGTCATAACTGAGTAGCACCAGAGATATTTCCAAGATTGTATTCGTACCTGGGGGCTCTTTCGAGAGTTTCAGGCTTTGCTACCCTCCCCATACGGTCAATCCTGCCTGCGACTGTTCACCTAAGCATTGATTATATTGAGGTGACCTTAATGACCTTACCTAGTATATCGAGGGGGTACTTTGAAGGGTTTATTCTGCAGGTGTCCCGGCCACGTTGGGTTTAGACAACATATTCACTTTACGCATTGAAGCTGAGGGCCACAATAATTGGTTACATACCTCCGCTTGTTGTGTATGGGAGTCTCAAGCCTCTCCTAGGCGAGACATACCTGCTTCATTCGGGAGCTCACTTATCCTACCCTTGATTGCTTGCATTTGGATTTAGATTTTATTGGTGATTGCTCTGTACATGATAGCTTGCCTAGGGTTTGCGTACATAGAGAGTCTTTTATATTTTTTGAGTCATTATGGATTCGAGTGCGGCTCCTCATCGTTCTTGTCGTTTAGCAGGACTTCCACCTTCTACATCTCCTCCTCCTTTGGGAGAGAGAAATAGACAGTCCAAGAAGACTACTTCACACACTGATTCACAAACCATGGGAGACCATATAGAAGGTATTCCTGAACGACCTTCTCCCATTCATGTGGAAGATGGGGAGTTTACTCCTAACTATGATCCTTCACCTAACTTGACTGAGTTAGGTCCTATGATTTTTGAGATAGGAACCTTTCATGATAGACCTACTTACTCTAGGGTTAATTCCCCATTAACGCATCACCGGTATGGAATGCCGAAGGATGATGAGACTCATTTTGAACCTGCAAGCACTAGTTATGGTAGTTATGGTATGTATGGTTTTCCCACAAATGATTTGGAATTTCATGTCGAATCTGAGTTCGAGCCTAACACTCTGCCTAGGGGCACTCTCATTCCTTACCATGCAGATAGGTTTGGGAGCACTAGTCACATTGCACCTTCCATCCCGGTGGTGGAAGCTACATCACATATTCCTCCTAGGTCTAGGGTTAGTGATCTTATTAGGATACCATATCCGAGACAAGTGACTATATGGAATAGTACGTACATAATTACATAAATCCATTTTTTCTCTGTCCCTAGTTCTTCGAATGTTCACCCTCCACCTCAGTCAGGTGGTCATGAGTTATGTCCGTACTACGGTTACTAGAACGGTTGTGTCTCAGCTTCATGCACCGCCTGTTGTTTCGGGAGGTCATGTTCATAATTCTAGAGGTCACATTCCTACTTCCGAAATGTATTTTCCTACTTCCGGAGCATATGTTCCTAGTTATGGAGTGTCTCATGGGACATCTCATGCGATGAATTAAGGACCTTATTATGGGACGCAGTATTGACAAGGTTCTTCACCTTATGGGGGCGGGTGTCAACAACTTGCTTACTCTCCAAATTACGTCTTTGTAGCTTCGAATAGTCAAGGTACACCACACTATGGTGCTTCCATGCCACCCTATACGAGTCAAACGGGAGGAGGGCACTATGGCCAAGGCCATGGTGGTAATCAGACCTATGTGAATCAGAACTATCAGGGAGGGGTCCATCGAACTCATCATCCTAGGCTCCCTTTCCTCGCAACATTGAATCTTCCTAACTTGTCGAGATTCATGAACGATCCCATAGCTCATGACCTGGCTTGGTCGGCTCTCCCTACTAAGCTTCCCTCGGACATACCCAAGTTTGAGGGAAAACTGGGAGAGGATCCAAGCGAACATGTTACTACCTTCCACCTATGGTGCTCTTCAAATTCCTTACACCAAGACTCCATCCGTTTAAGGCTGTTTCAATGCACCTTTACTGGGCCTGCTGCAAAATGGTATATAGAGGTACCTAGGGGGGAATTTTCTTTGTTAGATGACCTAGTGATGACTTTTCTACATCCAGAGTGCAAAATGAGGAACAAGACATTTTTAGGGTGATGGAACTAGATTTGATTTATGCTCAGCCTAGTTTGTTATATGAGATCATTCCCATTGCTCCGCGTTCTAGCTTCAATCCCAAAGTTAAACCTGGACCACATGCTGATGGCATTGTTGGTGGTGCAAGTGCTAAACCTATGGATTCAGTTGCAAAACATGTTAGTCAATTGTCAATCAACCAATATGTTTCAAGACAAGCCACGGCTTCATCTCAACCTGCCCAAACGGTGAGTGTGCTTTCAGCATAATCGTCAGACCAAAAGGGTAACCAGCAGCCCAGATGGAATAAAAAGAAGGGTAAGAATAATCATAAGGATGGGAATAGGAATGAGAATGATAATAATGAAAATAACACTCGTAATGTTGGGGGGACAAGAAAGCTAAACATAAGGTTAAATTCCGTTGCAAGTTGTGTAAGGATGATCACCTCACTTACTTGTGCCCTCATATTGATGAAGCCTTGAGATTCTTAGCACAGGGACTAGCTGTGATAACTAACCTTTTACCTCACAATCATAATATGAACTTGAGGACCCATGATCAGTCTGGTGGTGATCAAGATCCACTGGAGGGTAGTGGTTGTGGTTTCATTAACATGGTACATTGTTCAAAAGTTGTGACCCATGTGAAGGACTATGGTTCGCCACAACCCATCCCAGGAAAGGAACCTGATCCACCAAGGTCTCCTTTGCATATTGAGAAACCTGTGGATAAACCTGAAGCTGCACCTCGCATTCCTAAGGCAGTCCTTAAGAATTGAGGGCACAATCCTAATGCCCGAGCTGCCCAGAACTATTTAGTTGTCAAGGATTTGGGCCATACTCCTTGTGCGATGTTTGCATTGGAAGTTCTTCATTGTTGTACTTTGCAAAGGAAGGATTTTCTTTCTTCCCTTGGTGTGAATAATGATGATTCTTCCTCCATGATTAAATTTGAAACCACAAGTCTTTATCCTTGCTTTCCTTACTATGTGTCTCTTTTGATTCACATAGAATGTTTTAACATGACCGTCAAGCGCACTGTGATTGACAAAGGCGCTGCCGCTTCTATGATTTCTTTATCATGTTGGAAGGGTTTAGGGTCCCCTGAGCTATATAAATCAGCGACCATGTTAACTGTGTTTGATGGGAGATCATTTAGGACGCATAGGATCCTTCCTTCCCTTAAGGTCTCTTTGGGAGGGAATATCGTTGCGATAGAGGTCGAGGTGGTTGATGCGCCCCTTGACTACAATGTCTTGCTGGGTAGGAATTGGATGTATAGTATGCAAGATGTAGCTTCTTCCCTATTTCACGTTGTATGCTTTCCATTTAACGGGAATATAGTCATGATTGATCAAACGTCATTCAAGAATCCATCAGTTACAGCATATTTGGGAGCTTCGATCCCAATTGTTGAACACTCTCAGCCGGCAACTGGGAGTGTGGATGTAGGCATGTATCCATCCCTCATGGGAAGCTTTAGTTGTCATGCACCGATCCTTATGATAGGGTCTAGTTATAGTGAGGCTTTGACATCTATGAGATCGATGTCTTTTCACATGAGTCATATGGAAGATCCTTGGATTCTTCCTATAGCGAGTACTCCGAGTGAGCCCATCATGACGGAAGTGCCTTTTCCTGCAACTATGATAGCTTATCAAGCTAATCTTGCATGTGTTGCAGAGCCCAGTCCTTCCTCTTCGCAGACGGAGGAGGAGGACCCTTATGTGTTGCCGGCATGGGCAGTGTAGTCTTCTCACGCACACGACTGCCTTGATAGTGTTTTCCCTTTAGATGAAGCAATTATTGAGGCCATGTCGGGAGTTGACCTACCATGGGAGGAGCTCTATCATAGATCTTACTTTCTTCCTGAGATTGAAATCTTTGAGCATGAGGACTTTAGGGTGGTTCTTAGTGAGAGAGTTGGTAGTCCTATGGTTCCATTAAGCTCTCCTAGTCCAATGGCTGATCGAAACATGGCGAACATATCTTCAACGATTCCTATCAATATCTCTCACGATCCTGGCAGGATAGAGAATGTCTATATTGGGGCAGAAAGTCCCCATGCTGAGATTCAAGAATACACTGATCTATTTAAATAACTTTGTGATATCTTTACTTGGTCTTACGATGAAATGCCAAGTATCGACCCTCGTATTGTTGAACATGAGATTAAGACTTATCCCAATGCTAAGCCTATTCAACAACGCTTGCGTGTGGTGAATCCTAGGAAAGCACCCACGATTAAGGAATAGATAGAGAAACTGTTGAAAGATAGTTTTATCTATCCAGTTCCCTTGATGGAGTGGGTTTCAAACCCCATTTCGGTGGATAAGAAGCAGGGAGAGATCCACATATGTACTGATTTCCATGATTTGAATCATGCCTGTCATAAGGACAATTTCCTCACACCATTTATTGATCAGATTTTGGATGAGTGTGTGGGTAGTGAGGTTTTTTCCTTTATGGATGAATTTTCCAGATATAATCAAATACAAATTAAACCTGAGGACCAACATAAGACTGCATTTATTTGTCCTTGGGGAACTTTTTCATATCGAAAAATGCCTTTCGGCCTTAAGAATGTCAGAGCTACTTTTCAGAGGGCAATGATCTTGATCTTCCATTATCTCAAGCCGATTATCGAGGTTTTTTTGGATGACCTTGCTGCTCATTCTCATATTAGAATGCATCATCCCTATCACTTGAGATTGGTATTCGAAAGATGCCACCATTATTTGGTTAGGTTAAATCCTCACAAGTGCATCTGTTGTGTGAATTCGGGTCTCTTGTTAGGATTCATCGTTTCTAAGGAGGGTATAAGAGTCAACCCTTTGAAGGTTGAGGCAATACTTCAATTGTCTCCCCTGAAAAATATTTGTCATCTTCAATGTTTGCAAGGCATGGAAAACTTCTTACGGAGATTTGTTGTCAATTTTGCCAATTTGATTATAGGCTTCATGCATCTTTTGAAGAAGGACACCGCCTTTTTTTGGAATGAATGAGCCCAGGAGTCCTTTGATGCACTCAAGCGAGCCCTAGCATTGGCTCTGGTGATTAGTCCCCCAGACTATAGCTATGATTTTCTACTTTACGTAGCCGCATCCATGGGGATGATTGGTATGGTTTTGGTTCAAGAGGATGAGAAGCTCCAAGAGCATGTCATATATTATCTGAGAAGAAACCTTATTGACACAGAGATTCGTTATTCCCATGTTGAGAAACTTGCTTTAGCTACTGTACATGCGGTTAAACAGTTGATACATTATATTCTCCTTCACCAGACCTTGGTTGTAGCCCATGTCAATCCATTTCAATTCGTCCTCACTCGAATGATGATTGGGGGAAAATATAATAAATGGAATGTCATCCTACAAGAATTCGATCTTGAATTTGTTTTGGCAAAATTGAAGAAGTCATTAATTTTTGCAGAGCTTATATCAGATTTCCCAAGCGAGGACGAGGAGTTGGTTTGTGAAGATAAGTTTGTCAATGAACACATGTTCTTAATCTAAACTTTAAACCCATGGTATGGGGATATCATTATATATTTACAAACATTTAAGGTCCCTACTCTCCTCTCACAGGATGAACTACGATGATTACGCCACATGTCTAAGATTACCCCATAGTGGATAACGCTTTGTACCACCGTGGGGTAGATTCCATTTTACGACGTTGTTTAACTCATGAAGAGGCTGAGGCAGTGTTGAATGATTGCCACAGAGGAGCGTGTGGTGGTCATTTATCTGGGCTTTCTACGGCCCAAAAAATCTTAAGAGCAGGTTATTTCTCACCATCAATCTTTAAGGATTGTGTAGATGCAGTCAATAGCTGCCACCTTTGCCACGTGTTTGCATGTAATATGCGCTCGAAACCTGCCCCGTTACATCCCATCATCACTGCTAGTCCCTTCACTAAGTGGGGGCTTAATTTTATGGATTGCATCCTAGATTCAGCTGGGGGGTATCATCATATCATAGTGGTTGTTTATTACTTCATGAAATGGGTTGAGGCTACGCCTATAGTTAAATCCGATGGTGAGACAGCCACACACTTTGTATTCAACCAGATTATTACTCATTTCAGGATTTCGAAAGAGCTTCTCACTGACCATGCCTCGCACTTTCAGAATCGTATGATGGAAGAATTGGCATCAAAGTTAGGGTACAAGCAAGAGCATTCCTCCTCTTACTACCCTCAAGTGAATGGATAGGTAGAAGCAGTGAATAAATCACTCAAATTCATTCTCCAACAAACCATAGCACAGAGCAAGAATAATTGGCACATCATGTTATATCTTGCATTATGGGTCTATAGAACCATATTAAGACTGCCACGGGTTTTTCTCCATATCAACTTGTACATGAAGTGGAGTCGATATTTCCAGTTGAATGCGAGATTCATTCTTTGAAGCTAGTTGTAGAACTCTTACTAGACACTTCACCATTGGAGGAGTGTTTGGTCCACCTTGAGCAACTTGATTAGTAACGTCGAGATGCCTTGGTGGCTCTAGAAGTAAATAAATGTCACGTAAAGGTCCAGTACGATAAGTCTGTTCGTCCAAGGAGGTTTAGTGAGGGAGACTTGGTCCTTTTGTGGGATCAACCGAAAGAACCGTTGGGGGCAGGAAAGTTTAACCCCATGTGGCGTGGTCCTTATGTCATCAAACGTGTGTTAGAGAAGGGCGCTGACGAGTTAGTGGATTATGAGGGAACAACCTTGGTGGAGCCTAGAAATGGGCTCTATCTCAAGAAAAACTATGCATGATTTTCAGCCAAGGCTGGTTATTGTATATTATTGTACAATTTTGCATAGTTAGGTATTTTTCTTATCGTGATTAGGTTTGTGATTAGTTACCATTTCTTTTGGCAGATGTTAATGGAATCTTCCACCTACATAAGATTCGCGGATGGTGCGAGCCGTCACAATCAACACTCAGTCTCTATTGCTTGGGTGATTTATACTCCTATGGGTCAGGTACTGTCTTCAGGAGGTGTATGTTTGCTACCATCTTCAAACAATGTTTCTGAATATAGTGTCGTTACTGAGCTTCTACGGGATACAATTTCACATGGCGTTCTCTCTCTTGAGGTACGTCTTGATTCGGAGTTAGTGGTGTCACAGCTTAATGGTTTGTACCATGTTAGAGATCCGACGTTATTAAGAATATTCTTACATGTGAGATTATTAGAATGGAAATTTGACAATACAACATACGTACATATTCCAAGAATTAATAATCAAGTTGCGGACTCATATGCTAACTACGTGTTAGATTGGCATTTGTTTCATACACAATAAACTCATCACAAATGCAAATTTTTACACATGTAAATAAATAAACCGATCACCATAAAAATTTTATATAACATCCAAAATGTGGTAATACATAGTGTGATGATACAAAAATGGGGCTCTCGAGCCACCAAAATATAATACACGGTAATACAAAATGTATAACTTTGAGGTATCTAAACCTGTCGAGGAGGAGGGGGGTTGTGATCATGGAAGGTCATTGCGGCTCTAGCTAGCCATCGGAATAATCGCACCCATGCTCGTGGTACACCCACCACCTGGCGCTGCATAGCCTTAGGTAAGTCCTCGACTTGCACCATGGGGACTCTGTGTGTCAGCCTCACAAATTTGGCATGAATGCTCAGGAGCGTCTGCTCTACATCCACACCCGTGATATCATCTCTTCTTCCCCTCCGTCTATGACGAGGGAAGCCTTCAAGACGTAGTGGTCCCACATATGCATGCAAATGGTAGATTTCATTATGTATTGTCACCCAAAAAACATGTCTTTTGATTCCATATAATCAGAAAACACAAAAAAAAATTAAATAACCCAAAAATTTAAAGAGAGGGTCGAGATTCGTTACCTATATCGCCATATGCTGATTCTGGTGGTAGCACCATGTCCGGGTCCACCCGAAAATCAATCCCTGCATAGGGGTAGTCATCGATGGCAACTATCTGTCATCGCCACCATGGAAAGAACTCAGTTGGATAGGGGTTGAACACCCTGCCTCCCCCCATTCAGCGCATCACCACTGCCCAACATCATTGGGCCGGATCTTGAACCCCATGAAGAGGAATGTCAACATAAAACATCAGCTCAATATGCTATTGAACCTGAAGTTCCGCATTCTACCCATCTTACAGTCACTGAGCTGATGTTTCATGTTGCTCAGTAGTGTAGTGCTCTAGTCATAGACCGTGGGTCTCATGCACTCCACTGCATAGAACATCAGAGGCCACGAGGCCTAGTGGAGTGAATCCAAGACTACTATCCTACCCAATGTCAATAGGATGGCCTTTAGGCCCAGCACCTATATAGAGTTTGTTGGGATCTGACTCCCCACCTTCTACATGTCTAGATAGTAGTACATCGCAATGTACTCATCGATAGTCAAGCCACCTTCAGGCCCACCGCGATAATGAAGGTTCACTACTTCCCCCGGTCGAGAAAGTCCAGTAATGAAGTATATGTCCTCCACCTTTATGGTGAGGGACATTCCATCTATCTAGAAGGACTCAGATTTTGGATCCTAGTAATCCACCAGCATCTGGAATAGTCTTGGTTTTTCCCACAAGCCACCAAGACACCAAAACTTGTAGATTCCACATGCACGTAGCACTTGTTGAGCCATTAGATCAGCCCTTACTGCCTCCTCTACATCACCATGTTGGAGTAGGGCCCCGCAGCTACAGGAAAAGCTGCCATTTTGGCAGATAGACAGTTTTGGCAAAGGTATAAGAGATAAGGTAAAGATACGACGCCGTAGCATGGTTCTAGCTGCAGAGCAGAGCCAAAAACTATGACTATCGGGACCGAGAAGTCAAAGAAGACGATAGTACCTGAGCAGCCGAGAAGAGAGAGCTCACCCACTGCATTCAAGGAAACGGTGGAAGACAGGAGGGCTCGGCTACCCTCATAAAGGAAAAGGAGCAACGAGGCCAAGGTATTGAAGATGAAGGACAGAAAAGGAAGAGGTTCCCAATACCCACGATTAGCACCAGGAAGCGTGGAAGACCGCAGAGAGATGTGGTGTGACAGAAAGCGGCAGCTCGAGTACAGATAGACCGACTGTCACAGTTAGGGTTTTTGGGTTACTGTTGGGACACGTCCATAGTGTTGTAATGGAGAGACCTTCGGGCCACCTATAAAGGGATGTATTTTGTATTGTAAAAGGTTAGCTAGTTAGCCATTGAGTCATTTTTAGCTAGTCAGACAATTAGAGAGTCATTCGATCTATTAGCTCATAAACGCTCGCACTCTGGTTCTGTATTCAGTCTGTAGTATCTTACTGTAACCAGCAGCTGGCTCGTAGTTGTATGTATGTAACAATCCACAGGGATTGACAGAGAGAGAGAGAGAGAGAGAATATTGTAATAAGGCAATATAGAAATAGAGAAGAGATCTAGGAGAGAAGGGCTCCAGGTAGTGAGTGCGGAGTTACCCAGAAGATCTCTAGCTGCACACAGGTTGCAGCAGAACTGTGTACTCTCTCAAGATATAATAAAACACAGTTCTGTGGACGTAGCTTCGACCTTGGAAGTGAACCATGTAAAACTAGTGTGTGATGTGATTATTTCATGTGATTGTGCTTTACTTAGTTGATATCTGTTATATGTTACATGAATGTTGTATATTAGTTAGTAAATGTCTGTATGTCGATGTCCTCATTCAATTACAACATTGTTAAAGGTTAAAGGTGAATTTACATGTATCAAGTGTCTGCCGATGAGTTTATCAGCGCTTGTTTCACACAGTCATACGTCCCTCTACTAAAGTGTTTCCAAAATACTTATTCAGCCAGTCAAGTATAAGTTGAGATAGAGTGCATTGAACCGAGGAAGTTCAATCCAGAGTGTTTAATACCTTGTTGAAGGTTAACCAAGTCAGTCCACCCAGTGAGATAGCCTTTGGACCACGAGGGTCGCAGTGGGCTATACTATAGAAGATATTGCGTTGGAAGTAGGAGATATCGCATCATCAAAGGAACTGTGATGTGAGATATCACTGGTCGCGAGTTAAGAGGAAGAGAGGGTTGTGCATCGCCAGAGTCGCTGCGATGTGATAGGAGTCCTTCCCCTGTCAGAACCCATGAGTGAGAGAGAGATGCGCATCGCAGAGAGAGCTCACTGGCTAAGAGAAGTGACGAGACCCCAGGATGCTACAGAACCTGGTTAAGGACACCTGAGTCTTTGGCCAACCCATAAGATCACTTCGGGTGAGACTTTAGGTCGTTTTGCGGTCTGTTGCCGAAAGGTCCAGTGAGCTAGGGGTATTGTTAACATATATATAATAGTAAAACCTAGGTCTACCTAGAGAGTCAACACACCATGTTCACGCTCTCTCCATTCTAGGACCATCCTACACAAAAAATAACAAGTTTTCCCATTAGATTACTTAAAAAACCCCATGCCCGGCCGTATACGCAACTATTTTCCAAATAGATACGTATGTACGCGACTGTGAGGGCATTTTATGTGTATATCCAACCCTATACGTGGAAAAAGCCTTGATTTCGTGTGGGCCACAAGGCCCTTTTTAGATTGGCCTAGAAACCTCAAATGACCATGGAATTTCATAAAAAAATTATCAAAATGGAAGAGAAGAGCATGGGTAAGTACCTGGAAGAAACGGTAGTGGATTTCACCGGCTGGATCTCTTGGAATTCGCTGTTGAAAATCTGAGCTCAATTGGATAAAAATTTCAAATGTTTTATAATGTTTGGAATTTTTTACTATTTATAGAAATTTTTCAAATTTTTGAAAATTTTTACCCCCTTTCCTATAGTTTGGACCATTTCTAATCATTTTGGACCGTTTTTTACCTAATTCATGATGCAGGAGACCTTTTTTAGTGTTGTTTCAGCCGTTGGATTGACTCGTTCATGCTGATCTCAAGTATCATGTCTAAACTGGCATATAGGTTAGGTTTCATCACCGTTTGCATTTTGCATGACCTTATGACCATTTCATCATAGCCTTAGGTACGAACCCACTCTATTATGTAAAAAACCTTCTTGCAGTTTTAGACGTGGCATGGTATGAGTGGTAGAGCTTGACCTTACATGGGTACCCTAGTTAGTGCCTTATTTGCATTTGGTGCCCATGCTGACGTTTTGTCTTTTAGGATGTGGGAGTCCATTGTATAGTATTGCCATGACATTTTGCAAGAGCCTCATACTCCTCTTGATCTTTTTGTTGGCTTATTTCCCTCAGGACTCCCTTATGTCAAGTTGTAATTGCATAATCATGAGCTTTTCCTGCCTTATTGAGCTTTATGTTGGCTTCCCTGACATTGCATTTCAGACATATAGCCCAAGCTTGTCTCATGTCTAGCCACACAGAGCCATTTTATATATCCTTTGCAGCTTGATTCCCTTTTTACCAGGAGGGGATTTTCCCCCGAGTGTCGATATCCTACACACGTGTCCATGCATTAAGCATAGGTATGTTCCACTACTTGGAACTAGCTTGTTTTCCCATATGACACTTTTCTCCTTATAGTCTGTACCTATAAAGCAGTTTTATTCTTTTCAAACTTTTTAAATATTTGAAAAAGTCCAAAAAAACAAAAAAAAAACAAAAAGCCGGACAAGGAAAGATGTTATCTTTGGCAGCTGTTGAGTCGTGTCGCCTTCGAACAGAGCACTGTATATCACATCCATTGTGTAGGATTACAGTTTGACTTTAGGAGCTGTACTCATTTATCTGAGTTTACCTCCACCGACTGGTTAAGATTCCAGTCCCCATGGAGCCTCTGTCGATGCCTCCTGTGTCATAGAGATGTCCCATTTTGTATATCGAGTCTATGCTTCCTTTATTCAGTAACCATTCATTTTTATGATCTGGTTCGAAGGAATTTTAAACCTGAGTCGGCCATTCCTTTGTTATCTTGACTTTGCATGTCGGCCATTCCTGGTACAGTTACTGGTTCATGCAAATTATGATCGAGTCCTTCCACATTATACAGCTTTGTAGAGTACCTCATGTTGGATGACGGGGGATGCCTTAATTCCCTACTTCCAGTGGATTTCATCCCATCGACTTCAGATCATTTATTCTGGGATTGGAATCTAGAGTCATTTTGAGTGCCTTGAGACTTGCAGTCATCAATGGCAGGTTCTCTTGCCATCGACAGTTTTTGGGAATAAATCAATGTCCCCTGATCGATGGATCCTCTCAAGTGTTCGACCTCAACACATTTATTCACACTTGTTAGTTTGCATTCTAGTACCTTGATTCCCATTTTCGTTATCGGTGGGTGATCTCGTGTCTGTTAACGGTATACATCAATGACTGGTAATCAGACGATGGACTATTATGTTTGACCTCGACACCTTTATTCACATAGTAGGACATGTACTCATAGCGGTTGGTGTAGAAGACCTTCCAGATTGGTGGCATCTCTTATATGCTACCTCCTTGATCATGCCAGTGTTCATGAGATTTCAGCTCTTGTGACTTGATTCCAGTATATGTCAGTCATTTCCAGCCATTATGGAGATCTTGATCCATTATATATCTTCAGCCATTATGGAGATCATGGTCCTTTGTATATCTTCATCATGGATATTCTGATCTATGTATATTGTACATGGCGATGACCACTTATTTACTTCAACCGTCCGGAATAATGTAGGAGGTCTGATCCTTTAGTGTTAGATATTTAATTTCTATTGCATATTGAAAAGGATTGATTTCTGGATTCAAGTTGTCTATTGTGGTACCCCAAGCCATAGGAATTTATCTCCATAATAGTGTCACATATTCTCATGTTCCAGATGAGCAAAGAAAGAAATTAGAAAAGAATGGACAAAAAAGTATTTTTTTTCTATTTCGAAGATACAAAAGCATACAAGTTGTATGATCCCGTCGCAAGGAAAGTGATCATTAGCCGTGATGTTTAATTTGTTAGAAATGAATCATGGGATGGAACCATAAAAAATAATGTCAATATTATGTTGAATGTCAACCATGATGACATGGTGGAGGAAGTGGTTCAAACACCACAAGTAATTCAAACGGTCATAGCACCATCGACTCCCATGATACCATGACATAATTCAACATAAGGAATATCGATACAAATCGTAGCTCAAGCTATGTCAACAAGCACACCAAGAGGACAATAGACTCTATCGATCATTTTGTCGAGGTCGGCATCGAAATATCTAGCGAAGACAAGAAGTCTGCATGAAATATATGAAGCTGGTACACCAAATGCATTATCTCTCTTGCTTTATTTTCTCAAATAGATGATCCACTAACATTTGAGGAAGTTCTAGAATATTAAGTATAGGAACAAGCCATGGATGAAGAAATAGAATGCATTGAGAATAATCAAACATGGGAGTTTGTAGATGTACCAAAAGATAAAGATGTAATCAACGTCAAATGGATTTACAAGACCAAGCAAGACGTTGATGGGAATGTACAGAAGTACAAGGAAAGAATGGTCGCAAGAGGGTTCACATAGTAGGCCCGACATATACTTCAATGAAACCTTCGCATCAGTCGCACATATGGATACAATGAGAACACTAGTGCAAAATGAGAGATTAGTGACCAAGAGACCAAACATTTTGGTCACCACAATTTTTTTCAAGGGATAAATGACCAAAATTGATAAATTTAAGTGGGCTAAATAAAAAAGACCAAGATAAATGACCAATTTTGGTCACATGATAAAACTAAACTAAAAAATACCAAGATAAATGACCAAATTTGGTCACGGGGTATCTAGAAAAAAATGACCACATAACAATTGGTCATTTATTTGGTCATTTTTAGTTGTGGATCAGTTCGGCAATGAAAAATTACAATTTTCACAATGTTGTATATTTTTCTAAATTCTAAGACTACAAATGGATTCATAGACCCCCTAGAGCTTAGTAAATTGCAAAGCCTCACGTGTTACAACTCCATTGTTAACACCAAATTAATTATGACAATGTCTTAATGGTAAATTAACTATGACAATGTCCTAGCTGTAAGCTATTACTTATATATTTGAAAATAACTATACAAATATACCTATATACCTTTGCTTTTAAATATTTTATTTATAAATAATATTAATTATTAAACTATTTACATTATAAATTAAAAAAAATGTTACTAAGTATTTTTTATTATGTACTAATAATACATATAAAATTTTAAAAAAATATACTAATTAATTTTTTATTATATACTATTAATACATATAAAAAAATTAAGTTAAATAAATACAAATATAACAGAATTCAAGTTAAACAAATACAAATTTCATTCTATCATGTTAGTGTAGTTTCACAATTTGGGTTTTGGCGCCAACTTGAAGTGGTGGGTGCCAATGTAGAAAAATATTACATTTCACTCAAGCTCAAGCCCAAGGTGACCCTGTTCAAGGCTTTTCAATCTATGGCCATTTTTACCTGTGTTCTTCTTTGAGCACGACATTTTGGTGATTAGCAGGATGCCACTGCAATGCAATGAAATATTAATTTCATCTCAAATCTTCAGGAAGGAGACCAATTCAAGGGTTTCTGCAATGGAAATCATGGTATGTTTGATGGGTTCTTTCCCTTTTGTTCAATTGAAAGCTGGCATTCAGAGATTTGGAGCAGTCTGCCATTTTGATTTGGAGCAGTCCACCGTAGATTTGGGTATTTGTTAGTCCTATATATCTCTCGTATATATATGCAAACAACACATAATAATTGCCAGATGGGAACACAAGCCACGAAGATCCATTGTTAGATGGAACCCAAGTGATTTCAGGGGCGAAGATCGACCATGGCAGGAGCCAACGATGCCAATGGGCAGCTCTTTCAATTTCTCAATCAGCTCCTCAACCAGGTAATATACACAATGTTTATATTCATGTTCATGGCTGCAAGATTGTTAATTTGAAAAATTCATTTCATCTCAAATCTTCAGGAAGGAGTCCAATTCAAGGGTTTCTGCAATGGAAATCATGGTATGTTTGATGGGTTCTTTCCCTTTTGTTCAGCTGAAAGCCGGCATTCAGAGATTTGGAGCAGTCCGCCGTAGATTTGGGTATTTGTTAGTCCTATATCTCTCTCGTATATATATATATATGCAAACAACAGATAATAATTGCGAGATGGGAACACAAGCCACGAAGATCCATTGTTAGATCGGAACCCAAGTGATTTCAGGGGTGAAGATCAGCCATGGCAGGAGCCAACGATGCCAATGGGCAGCTCTTTCAATTTCTCAATCAGCTCCTCAACCAGGTAATATACGCAATTTTTATGTTCATGTTCATGTCTGTGAGATTGTTAATTTGACAAATTCAAGGGTTTCTGCAATGGAAATCATGGTATGTTTGATGGGGTTCTTTCCCTTTTGTTCAGCTGAAAGCTGGCATTCAGATATTTGGAGCAGTCCGCCGTAGATTTGGGTATTTGTTAGTCCTATATCTCTCTCTCGTATATATATGCAAACACCACATAATAATTTCCAAATGGGAACACAAGCCACAAAGATCCATTGTTAGATCGGAACCCAAGTGATTTCAGGGGCAAAGATCGGCCATGGCAGGAGCCAACGATGCCAATGGGCAACTCTTTCAATTTCTCAATCAGCTCCTCAACCAGGTAATATACGCAATGTTTATGTTCATGTTCATGGCTATGAGATTGTTAATTTGACAAATTTATGCTTCTTTCTGTGCTAGTTTACTATACAATATAGGAAGGTAGATGCCACAGGGTTTTGGAAGGATAAGATGATACCAACTAACCGTGTCTGCATATAAAAGCACATGGTTTTTTTATCCAGGATCTGTTACATGTTTAGAAATAAGTGAATTCATGGGCTTTGTATTTCTTAGGGTTGTTTTGTGTGACCTCATTCTCATATTAACCTCATTCTCAAGCGCAAGTTCAACTTATATATCCTTGTGAAGTTGATGTCAAAGATTATTAATTTATTATTAATCGATTTTTATCTAAAATGGAGGGATAAGAGTATAATTCTAAAAAAAAATTGAACATAAAAATATAATATTATAATGTTTTGTAATTATTATAAATACTATATAGATAATAATTATGAATAAGAGGAAATGAGACGGGCTATGGAGCAAAGTCTTTAGGGGTTAAACAACCAGGTGGACAATTTTGCTTGAGTTCAAGCCTGGTTCGATAGACATTTCAAAGTGGTTAGAGCCAAGAGGTCTAGTCCTATGTGAAAAATTTAATGGAGGGCATCTGGCTCAGTGTCTCAATGGAAAATAATGAGCACATTGTTCAATTTAACAAACCTCCGTGCTTAGTTGAGAAAGGACATGTGGAGGCTTCTCTACCTGTCGAACCTGCTAAAGGACAAGTGATTGTGTTGACTCCAACCGACCCTATGGTTTATGCTAGGAAGAAAGAGCCGCTACCGGTGAAGGTCCTAGTAGTTGAAATCCCGAGCTCTAAATACAATGCATGTTTGATCATTGAAGAGCACGTCGACTCCTCCCATGGTGCACACTCTAGTTAGAAGAGGTCCCTCTTCTTCAGATAATTACTGTGTTCTCAAGTTTTTTTGGTTCTCAGTGCTAGATATGCTGTTAGTTTATAGTTCTTATGGTGTCTGTACATTATATCACTTCTCTATGTTATTCAATTTTTTTTGGGTATGTTTTCTCTCTATTGGGAGAGTCTTTTTTTCCTTTGAAGTGGACAAAACAATTAAGGTTAACTTGTACAAAATTTAAGGTTAGGAAATATGAAAAGCTTACCGTTTAAACATATTTTGGCTTTTTTACTTTTTACAGAATTGCTTTATACAATGCAACGTGAGGTTGAAAATTAACCTCACAAAAATTCTTAGTTTTTATAGTCCAGTACTCAATAACAGAGTTTTGAATTAATGACCTTACACAATTAGTGTCTTAACAGTACACCCAATCACCTTCTATTCCATACCCCATGGGCTAATCTCACAAAGATTCTTTAATATGTCCCTCATATATTACCTTAGCCTATGTAGATACACATCAATGCTATATTTACCCTATGGCTTCAACTTTACAAAGCTGATTTTCTTTGGAAGAACAGAGGAAGTCCACATATCTAAACGATATCATTCAGCTCAAATTTATTATTGAGACGCAACATCTCATATTACCATCTCATTTTATCTCCATGGAAAGGAAAATATATAAAACTTTGGCTACATCCTAGCTGCACATAGTATAATGTTTAGATGTAGTGTTGTTTTTCAGTAAGTCTTTGATGTCCAAGTGTCCACGGTCCAAGGAGTTATCTGTCCATGCATACTACTTTTGGTTCATTACTGTCTTTGGCAGGATTTAAACGAAAACATTCTTTCTCAAATTTGAAAGGTCTTTTCACTCTTGGTAATTGACAAGAAAAACTTGCACATAACGACATGTCAATTGTAAATTCCACTACGAAATTTGGTCTCTTCCACTTGTTAAGTTTTGGCAGGATTTGGACCACCTTATCTGTAAATTTATATACATATAAGAATTTTAGATAATTCTTGTGAAAATATGGGAACCAAAAGTGTTGATCATTGATCCTTAGAATTTTAATGATCTAAGTTTTAGAACCATGGAGACCCTCGCAATTAACAAATTCGAAGGTGAGTGCTATATAAGAATGCAATAGTGCTAGTTCCTCGAAATCCTGGAAAGTTCTGCAATTTTTCCAAGCTTGGCTAGTTCTTTGTGAATGCAATGTTGTGATCTATAATATTGGCATTGGTGTATATCGTCAATGTTGAAAGAAAGCCTCTAGCATGATGGCTTTTTTAATTTTAAATTACTCATTTGATATCTTGTCCACAGGTGGAAGCTGAAACCAATCAACCAGAGACTGAATTGAGATAGAAAATCAAGGCTCTTGAATTAGAGACTACTAAAGCACCTTCAATATCATCGAAGCAACCAGATGAGGCAGGGCATGACTTTCCTATTTTGAATTAGCTTCAATCAATGATTCAGCCTTTATAAGGGTTTCAGTTCATCAAGTTTTGACTTTTTCTTCCTCTAGTGCGTTTTACGATCTAATATTAAACTTATTCTCTATTCTTGTAGCTTGAAATAGCCAAGGAATTGGACAGGATGTCAGCCAAGTTAGAATCTATTGATGAACTATTGTCCTCATCATCTGCAGCAGATCTACAATTACAGGGCCTTTTAAGTGGAACTGCGGATTTATGGATGCCTGTCATCACTGCTACCACAGAGGAGCGTCAGGCATTTGCAGCAGCTGCAGAGAAGCAAGACACTTCAAGAAACAAAAATTAACATTGTGTTAAATCTTTTGGATTTCCACCGTGTAGAAGTTTAAAGATGATCTACGCATGTTTTGAATGGACTCTCCATCTATATTCAAGATTGCTAAGGCATCTCAGTAGTATTAATCAAAAGGTATTATTACATCTGTTCAATCTATAAGATCCTAAGCCATCTCAGTAGTATTAATCTGAAGGTGTTATTATATATGTTCATGGGCTTTACATACTTAAGTATAAGTTACTTCATGGGCTTTACATGCGTTATTATAAGTATTCTTTCATAGTATGATATTTATGATTTGGAAATTGTGCATTTTTTAGTCAAACTAGATCAAAATGTTTAATTGAAGATGTATTGATGCTTCCGGTTCACCACAAGGAAATTGATTGCACTATGCTTCCTATCCAAGGAAGCTTTTTACAAATTCCATTCTTTGCCAAGTCTTCCTACTCCTTAATCCCCTCTTCTTTCATTAAGGCATTCAGTTAAAATTTGTTCTTACAATCTTATGTTTCTCTATGTGATGTTGAAAAATGGGATGGACATTGCTTTAACGTTTAAATATGTGATATGGTGCTTGATTTGATCACCTTCCAGCAGATGGAGGCAATACCAACATTTCTTGAATTTGTCTCATGGCTTTAAATTATTCAGTTAGAAAGGGAATAAAATGGGAATCGCCTCACAGGGGTGATGCTCTTTACTCTCAATTTTATTTGAATCTCTATCCTGTTTGGTGGCAGTGTCCCCAATTTCTGAACCATGTTGTTTTGGGTGTATCCTGCAGGAGGCTGGACTCCCTTTCGAGTGCTTAACATATGCGATCTTTCTCCACACCTTGTCCATATATTTTTCTAGATAGATCGTGGTGTTTTTCAGCATGGCTTCCATGAAATTTTTTTTTGTTTTATCCATGAAAAATTAAGGAATTTCAATCAATCCAAACATCAAGAACAATTTGTCCACTGTCGAGACAAGAATCACTATAGTCTATGATCATCAAGCTAGGGGAAAAGAAACAAGCCTGCTACATAATGGAGAATGAATTACATATTTACTTCAGCCAAGCTTTCCAAACAAACAAAAACTCACAAACCTTATCTAACATCAAAGATTGAAAGGAACTTCACATGTTAATCTTCATCATTGTGCTCAGGTTATTAATAATATACAAATGAAGGTAATCAATACCTGCCACCAAACTGAGACGGTATCGATAAAAGAAATCACATCCAAAGAATATGTGTTTAATTTTGCCCATGTAACTGTAAGCCCTATGTACATAGCCAGAAAGATTCCAGGTGGAGCCAGATAACCCCCACCTTTATTTGTCCCAGTGCTCAATAAGATAATACTCTGCATGGTTTGTGATCTAGCATAAGCCTGAAAAACAAGTGCAAACCCATTCAGTTCCTCCAAGTTTGATATCCATTGCTATATTTCATACAAATTCCTATGCCCCATAATTTATATCTAGTCGTTCATGTTCCTTAAAGAGCTATCTAATTCAATTTATTTATTTTATTAGTAAAGACATTTTTTATAAATTGCACAAACATAATCCCTTGCAAATACAAGAACATCAATTTGACATGAAATTGTAGTGACTCTGGTGCTATCTATTATGTCCTTCTACAATTTCTGATAAGGGTACCATGGTTTACGATGGTTGAACAGAGTCTAGTCCATATTTGAGGGCTTCTAAGTCCCATTCAAATGCTACCAAGATGATTTTGATGGTTTTTAAAATGATCCAGGGCTTTGGATACTTCTGAAATAGTTGGACAAATGTTATCCTAATGACTTAAGAGGGAATATGAATTTGAGAGACAGGTTTGTTGAATTTGTTTTTACTTCAAAGAAGTCTGTAATGCACCAGCTATTCAGTTTTTTGCAATTCCAATGGGATTTAGATCAATTATAGCCTTGGGCATCTTTTTCTGGGTCTGATTAATCAATTTTTTTAAAATGTTATTCCAATTTTCACCTCTAAATGTTGGTAGCCATATATCTGGTTCTGCAAGATTATATAATGAGGTCTCTGATATATCAGTTTTATCCTATGCCATGACTCATGAGGTGACAAATCATTGAGGAGTCATCTTCAACTTCCCTATTTAGGGGCTCTCGTGAAGATATACCCTTTTTTCGTAAGGCGCAGGTGGGTAAGTGCTTGTCCATGATCGTAATGAGGAAGCGAGAATCATGTAACAATGGCATCAGGTGCATATAAGTTGATGTGGCCAGTAATTAATCAATATATATGTGGAAATGAAGAGCTATTGTAGCAATATTAAATAAATGTTGCTAATGTTTGTTTAAGTTGTAGTGGGATATACTACAGAATATTGTAAGTATGTGTTGTAATTGAAAAAAGGGCCATTAAGGGCACATGTTGGAAATCAATGATCTATTATAACTTAAAAGCTTTCGGTTCAATGTTATAATCAAGGGGTCTGGCTTGACAAGTTAAATCTGCAGGGTAGCTAGAAGGATACTGTGTAAATGAATCCATGGTGTCTATATGTAGTATGGTTGAGTTACTAGAGAGTGTAAAGAAATAGGTTCAAAAAGTAAGGCTCTCCTACAGAAGGCAAGAAAGGTTGTAGTAAGCTCCAGAGTCAGCCCTTCAAGAGAAGCCACATAGGATTATTTATTTTGAATGAGAAGTCATCTTCACTTTCCCTATTTAGTGAGTCTCGTCAAGATGTACCATTTTTCCTTCCGGAACAGGTGGGTAAGTGGCTGTCCATAATGGTAATGAGGAAGAGTGAATTTTGTAACAATGGTATCAGGTTCATATAGATATGAGACAGTGGGGCAAGTAATAAATCTATATATGTGGAAAGGCAGCTATTGAAGCAATATAATGAAAATGTTACCAATGGTCGTTTAAGTTGTAGCTATACATACTATCTTTTGTAATTGAAAAGGGAACCCTCAAAGACACGTGTTGGAAATCAATGATTATTAAAACTTAAAAGCTTTTAGTTCAATGTTATAATCAGAGGGCATGGCTTAACAAGTTAGTTCTGAATATATTGTTCCTTGTACTGTAGAGAAACAGCTATCTATTAGTAAATTGTTTCAATGTTTTTCATGGGCACA
This sequence comes from Pseudotsuga menziesii, assembly GCA_001517045.1. Taxonomy (NCBI): domain Eukaryota; kingdom Viridiplantae; phylum Streptophyta; class Pinopsida; order Pinales; family Pinaceae; genus Pseudotsuga; species Pseudotsuga menziesii. The sequence continues at coordinate 304,500 of LPNX010202852.1, forward strand.
ACTTATCCAGAAAAATTGGCTCAATGCAGGTTCTAAATGAAAGTTGTGGGTGGGGGTAGACGTGCTTGTGCCACTAATAGTTAATTGTATATGCTGTGCTCCAATGCTGTTTTAAACTGGGATCACTTCTAGAGTGTTAAATATTATCCTAACAAAGTTCAGCAAAGCTCCAAATGGATGATTCAGCATAAATGTGATAAAATTTGAGTTCAAACTATTGGCTTCTTACCTATGCCATAAGAGTGGACTTGATTAAGGATATCATCTATTAATGTGCATAGCTGTGCTCAGAATAATTATTTATGTTGCTAAAGAGAGGATCTTTCCTATATGGATAATTATTTACATTTTTTTACAATTAGACATTATAGACCAATACACCATGGGTATGATCAAGGGCATACAATGCTCAATAGTTCCTGCAAAATATTGAATTGAAATTATTTTTCCACATTTATGGAATAAATTTATTCTTCTTACATAAGGTCTCAATTGATAATGCAATTCGTATTTACAAATGATTTTCGCTTCCTCTATTTTTTTTACCAGTTTTGAAGATCGAGGATAAGGTGATAAAGCTTTGCTCTGCTAAAGATGGAGGTAGAGCCACAAGCCACAACAAACCCATGCAATCCACATGGATTCACACTACTCTAGCAGGTTCATTTAAAAGACAACTAGTTTCTATTATATTATGATTACTTTGTGGATTTCAACCTTAGAGATCCTTATACAAGATAGGTTCTGGTATTTATTGATCTCTTTTTTATTTATTACATGGGCATTTCTGATCATTACCAAATTCATTGTTTCAGTGCCGGCTGCTTATACAAATGAACAACATATTCAAACCAGGGGAAATGATATTCAATCAATTGAACAAAATGAAGAGAAAAGAGAAGTGATTACCAGGCATGGAGCAGCTCCGAGCAGCTGAGAGAGAACCTGGTCACAGAGTAGCAGCAGATCTCTGGGTTTTGGGTTGGTGACTGCCTTTCGAACAGAGTGGTCAATCAGAGATAAACCGATGGTTGCAATCAGAGATTAGTAGGCATGTATCTGTCATGTGAAGATGCGGGCATTATTTGTTTAATTAACATTATGCATTGCTATTTTTAAAGCCTTCATATAACCTTAATATTGTAGGTCTTCGTACCCTCAATGATTTAGTTCTCAATGAATTGGGTAAGGAGTTCTGGTGTCAGTCTTTAGCTATTTATAGTGTCTGGCTGCTGGTTATTGGTTTCACCATTCAATTGGGATTCCCTTCCAAAATTCCATTAGGAGTAATTATATCATACCTTATTGTTTGTTTGGATATTGCCTCAAGTTCCTCTCATAAATAAGCACATTTCATTCCCATTTGTGCTTGTATTTATCTTTTGTATCTGAATGTGACTACATGGAACATATGTGCAGGTGATGGACAGGAGATACAGAAATCTCTTCAGGAATGGACAGGACAATGGACTCTCCCAAATGTATTTATTGGGGGCACACACATTGGTGGTTGTGATGGTTAGTAATTCAACTTGGATTTTGAACTAACTACACTTTTTTGTCCAAATAAAAAATCTTATATTCGATATTTCAAAAGAGAAATCAGAATTTACATAGTGTGGCTGATAAGGCTCACAAAGTATTACCAGAGATTACCCAGTACAGTCCTGTCATGTCACAATTACAGTCTTCCTTAATAAAAGACACAGATAATCATCAGAAGTAAACACTTCAAAAAACATGTTCAGAAACTATTCTTAAATCTAGAACAGGTCTCACTCTTCTGAAAATCCACCCATACTGTACCTGGGACAACACAGAAAACAATCGAAATTAAAAAATAGACGTCAAAGATTCTAAAACTAAGAGGTTGTCCTTAAAGTCCAGCTCTGCAAACATGCCCTCCTGCATAGATAGGGATTCCTTAGACAACTTGTCTTCTTGTGAATTTGCTTCTCTGTAAATATGGGTGAATGAATTCTTCGAACTAATTTCTTGCATCTAGGATTCTGTTCTTTATAGGATTTAAAGCCAAATTTTCAATTCTGCTTCTTCCATTTGCCCAATCTAATTAACTTTGAATCTTGCAGGGCTTCAAGCTTACCAAGTCCTTTATCTGCATCTGCTTTTAATAGAGTCCAGAGGGCAAAGAAAGCTCTGTTACTTGAGCTAGTACGAGCACCATATTTACAAATAGAGCAGGCGCAAGCATTTAAATAAAAGGTGCACACCAGCACCACATTATCTTGGGGATACTTGGCTTTCCCCATCAAAGAATATCCCCAAACTATATCCTGAGTAATAGCAATCTCTTTTGGAATTCTAGCATTTTTTTTCAGAATGAGGCTTCCAGCTTCCATCAGAAGAGACTGTGATCATATGTGCCACCTATTCAGATGAAAAATATTTTCCTTCAAAAGTTATTTCTTTCTTGAAAGCTATAGGCCCCAGAGCACAAAGCATTGCAATGCTCTAAAACTGAACAAAGACATGTCATGATACAAAGTTCAAAGTATGAAAACAGTCCAACAGAGAAGCTTTATCCCACATATTGACTCCATTTAGACCATTTGTACCCTATAGAACTTATTTTCTCACTGAATTTGAAAAAGGACACTGGATAAAAAGATGATCTAATGTTTTGTTGCCTGATTTGCATAATATACCACCAGCTAAGGCCTTGCCAACTATAATTTTTCCCATTATCCCAAGTCAGGATCTTGTCTGGTAAAGCTAACCATTGGAAAATTCCTAAGTCACCTGGTTTGAATTCGTGTTTGCAAATCGAGTTCGGCGACCTTGATGTTCGTAAAAAATCCAGCAATGAAAATTTTGGTGATAAAATTCGGCATAAAATTTGGACTGTAAAAATTGAAAATAAACAATATATGATTTTTTTTTAATAAAATTCAATATGCTTAATAAACACATTTGCAACTTGGTGAGGGTGAGCAAGTTGGCACTTGGTAACTGTTGGGGCCGGAGAGACATGCGTCGAGCTGTGAGCACTAGTTGATCTTTGAGCGCTGACTCCCAGTCATCGAACCAGTCTATGAACTGTTGAACAGTGAGGAACGAGGGCGTTGGGCAAAGCACAGAGTAGATGTACTATGCGTTTCCTTTAACTGGTGTCGGGTGAATCAGTCATTGCAGGCACGGTGGCTAAAATTCAACTTCACAGTTTCACCTCCTAACGTGGGCCAAGGTTTCATGTTTCCCCAGGAGTCCATTTGATTTGAAAGACAGATCTAATTGAATAAAATGGATTTTAAAGGCAAATTTAAACAAATCTAAACGATTTTGTTCGAGTTTGAGTTTGACTTCAAATTCATCTTGAAGTTTGCCATGATATTTGGTGAAACTTCAACCATAAAATTTGGCACTTGAAGAAATTCTACGAATTTCGAATTTTAACCGTTAAATTCAATGGATCCTGTGACTTAGGAAAATTTTAGTCTGCAAAGGACTATCCAGTTTCCAGACTGTCTTCCACCACTAAGCTTTCCCCCCCTTACTTCTTTCTCTATCCTTGATTGATAGCCTTTATTTGCAGTCAAAGCTCTTGATGCTTTATTTTAAATCATTTGAGTTCATCTTCTTGATTTTTTGAGCTTAATGGCACTATGTTCTAATAATAACACATATTGATCCCATTCATCAGTGATGAGCCTATCTAGACCTAAAAAAATGGCTGGTTTCCATTCCTGTATCCAGCTTGGAACATCCTGTAGGTTGTGAACATCTTGATCATGTCATCTCAAAAGATAAGGAGCAGAAAGTCTCAAATTTCCACAACACCCAATCCAGGAGTCTTCACCATCCCTAATTCTGCTAGCATTGCCAATATCCCAAGCAGCTTTGAGCATGGCTTTCCAAACATTGACGGGCCTTCTATTATTTCTAACCTTAGTAAATCTTCCACAGATCTGTCTCTTAAATATTTATACTTCATAATCTTTTCCCACAAACCATCATTGGAAAGAAGCCTTCAAAAACTTTTCACAGCTAAGGCTTGACTAAAAACATAGATATTTATGAGTCCTCATCCTCTATCTTATTTAGTTTTATCTAACTTATAAAACTTTACGAAGGGAATTTCTTCGGTAGGATTCATGGTCCACGAGAAACTGAACCAATTTTTCCTTCTTTTGTGAAGAAGTCCTTCAGGAATATATGCAATGGACATCCAATACACTGCAATGCTTTCTAGAAGTCTTAATAAAAACCAATCTGCTTTCCCTGGAAAGCATTTTGTAACACTCACTCCCTTTTCTAAATGACTATGGATCATAGAAGATTTTTCCATGTTCACTTCCATACCCTGTGGCACTGCAATAGATGTCTATAATTTGAAAGTGAACCTGTTCATTTATGAAGCCATTACAGAAAAGCAAGATGTAACCTATGAAAGGCAAGTGAGAGAGGGACATCGAATTTTTAATCTTTAAGCCTCTAATTCTTCCCCCCGTTTTTGCCTCAGAAATCAGTCTACCAAGTCCTTTGGCCACCAGCAAGAAAAGAAAAGGGAACAACGGGCATCTTTGTCTAAGCCCTTCAGATGCCTTAAAAAACCTGAAGGAAACCCATTGATCAAGACAGCAAAGGTGGCTGATGAGATACACCCCATAATATTGTCGACTGTATGCAGATTCATACCAATTTGTAAAAGTAACAACCCAGTATCAACTAGCTAGCTTTATACAAGATTTTTTGAAATCAATTTTTATGACAACAGCAGGGTCTTATGAAATTGTTATTGATTGTAGTCCTTCTTGGGAATTTCCTGCTGCATCAAGAGTTTGTCTATTAAATAGAAATACAAACTATTCAACCGAAACTATATTGTATAAAATTCTTTTTATCCTATTAGCAATCACTTTTGTATTTTATAATAAGATTGTAGATTAAATTACACATAGAGATGGGCCTGATGTCCTCAAAGGCGAGGGCTCGTTTTCCTTTCAAATTAATACTATAAATGTGGCATTTAGGGTTCCCAAGAGTTTCCCAAGAGTCATACAAGTACCATGCCCCACCTCATCTTATTTGTATAACTCAATATGCCAACAATTGAGATAAAAGCAATTTAAAAGGAAACAGAGTGAGTTAGATGTGTGAACAGAGATGCTAAGGTGGTTGGGCGAAATTTTTATCAAACGACTAGATTGAAAACTTAATGCTGCTCCATTGTTGTAGTCAGTAAAGAAAAAGAAAACAACTTGAACTCAACTATATCACCTAGGAGAAATGAATGAATATTAGCAAGTTAATAATTAACTTCACAGTTTCTTTAGTGTGAAATAGGAAAATGGGCCAGCCCATATGCAACATGGGAACTTATAATGTGAATTGATCAATAAAAGAAGTCAAAACATCCACTAAGTCTATTATTGGAGGAGCTTCGCATGGTAGAAGTTCATTCCAAGGATTTCCTAGTATGGGTGTAAAGATTAGCCAAGTGCATGATGAACAGAGTATGCACAACACATGCAATGAGTGTTCATAAGCATAGGTGCACATTAGTAGAGTGCATTAGCCTTAGGTGCAAGGCGCATTTAATGTTGATGTGAGCACTAGAGTGACATGGAAGGACAACTCGTTTGATTGTTACAAGGAAAGCTCAACTACTGTAACAAATCGTTGCATCTTTTTTCATTGTGTTTTCATATTCTCGACACTTTTTTCTTAATTTATTTTTTGGAGAAATATAGTCCCTCACTTATCAAAGTATTAAGCATTCCAAGTGAGGATGGTGGTACCTTGACATATTCTCCTCTCTTTGTTTTTTCTGGAGGGAGAACAATAGTAATTGTCAATGGAAATATCGACTTGTAATGCCAGGGACTCAATGAGATTTTTGATCTGGTGGCCTTTGTAATCTTTTACACAAAAGCATCTATCTTGAGCTACCCTTGGGGCTTCTTCTCCCCACACCTGTAGATTAATGTATTGTGAGATACCAACATATACAATACAAAATGCTTTATGTTTTCTTTGCATGTATTATTATTTGTACACCTCTTTTCAAATGTAAATGGGTTGGTGTTATAGGGCTTATGTAGAGTAGTGGAAAGTCTAATTTCTTCAACTTCATAATGTTCATACAATTGTTGTACAAACTAAATTTGTAATAATAATTCGTAGCTAATTTTTTCCCAATTCACTTTCCCAATTGCACATGTTCTTGTATGTATTCATTTCTATTATTTGAGTTAGCTTTTATAAAGTTCCATAACCAATTGAAAATGCATGTAAGATGAAGGCATAACAACTATTGTTGTGGACGCACTAACTCTGCAAAGCACATTCTCCTGAATCATACTAGTAGCAATGCGTTTGTTGTAGTTGCTTATTTGCTACACTGTTTATGATCAATACTTGCTCTCCAAAAAGAAATAAATGAAGGACAAAATACAAATCTACATTGATTGATGGATATCAACCATTTGTTGTAGATTTTGACAACTTCTGTGATACCATTGTAGGTTAACATTCAACAGCTCCCTTAGGGAGCAATTCAGGTAAGAAGATGTGTAGCCCTAAAGCAAATTTTTTGTCAAATCTGGTTTCCTCTCATAGAGTGGAATATAATATGGACATTTCACCCTACCATGGTCCTCAGGGAACTTGGGTGTTTCCTAGAAGCTTCCGGGGCATTTCTGTGTTTCTGCAATTTTCTGGTACTGGTACTTGGGCAGTTTAGGAGTGTGCAACAAAGTGTCACAGTTATCCTATGTCAACACTGCAGTTCATCATTGAATTGGTATAGTTGTTAGGCTAATTTTCAATTATTTTGGGTTAGTCTGTGTGACTCTGGTTTATGTAAAGTGGATGGAAGTTGAAATTCCCGTAGTCATGGAATTTGTTTTTCTTCATAACTACATGTTTATATGTTTAGTGCAAAGGCCGATGCCCTAACAATGGGGAGCTTTGGCTCATTGTGGATGGTTGGTGCTTATGTTACTTTCCTTCCCTTCCCTTCTTTCATTTTGCCTTCAACAGATGTATGAATTCAAGTAACATGTTCCTTTTTTGTGATATATAGAACTTCAATGTGGCGAAGATGCTGGGGGTCCGGCAGACAGAGTTTTGAATCGGTTGCTGACTGAGATGGATGGCATGACTGCCAAGAAAACTGTTTTCATTATTGGGGCTACAAATCGACCTGACATTATTGATTCGCCTCTATTACGACCCGGTTTCCTTGATCAGTTAATATACATACCTTTACCTGGTGAAGCTTCCTGCTTTCAGATCTTTAAAGCATGTTTGCGGAAGTCACCTATTGCAAAGGATGTTGAAATTGCAACTCTTGCTCAATACACACAAGGATTTAGTG